>OX375779.1:3893673-4331173 GCA_947359385.1 Chesias legatella | reverse complement strand
GGATTCGGTCTCCACGCTCAAGGCCCGCGATAGAAGCTATGCAATAGCTTAAAAATCCGTGGTGTAGATGCTCAGAAGACTAAGCGAATTTGTTTTATATATTATTTAGATTTGTGAAGGGCCATAGCACGCAACAATATCAATATAAGTATCGTTAACTGACTTAGCGAAGTGGGCAGTATTAGTTCTTAAACCCAAAGAAACAATCAATGCCATGAGTGATCGTGGAAAATAGTCTTTTCAGATATAAAAAAGTTGTCTAATTTACTCGGCACAATAATAAGAAATCGGAAAATAACAGCGACTTAAAATAAAAATACATCGAAGCCAAGTTTTTATTACACGGATAATTCCGAAAAATCGTAATTTTGTGAGTGGTTATCGTGAGGGTACCCTCAACATTTTACGGCACTGCGCAGACATATAAACCCTAACCTTTCCGTTTTACTTTTAATTTTATGCCGATACTAAAGCCACGTCTGCGCTAAATGTGGAACTATCTATAATAACAATGGCCACATAAATTACTTGAACATTCGACATATTAACATTACGTTAAGACTTGAACAAAGGCGAATTACAATTGTAACGTTGTTCGAATAATGAAAGCATTACTATCACAAATTACGTCCGTTAGTTTCGAAAGGATGAATATTTTGTTCTCTGTGTCATATTTTTTTACGCTGTTTACGCTATCCTCATTTTGGACGTGTTCCGCATTTTGTGGGTAGTAATGGGTAGAAGGTAGTAATAGCAATGGGTCACGCAAATATCTGGTATTCTCACCCCCGCAGATACGGACAGGGTTCCCGTGCCAGGCCTGCTCCAACAGGCATGGACTTATCCGCAAATATGGCCTCAACATCTGCAGACAGTGCTTCAGAGAGTACGCTAACGACATTGGTTTCAAGAAGCTGGATGAAATGCTTACTCACTAATAAATTTCTATTGTATTATTTTTGTACATTGTAGTCTCTTCTGTTTTATGAATTCGCACTTTGAAACCCAAAACATCTGTTAATCATCTGATTAATGGCTCTATAATAGGCGTCATGAATGGATATTATACAATGAAATGAAATGAAACATTAAACTGCAAACAAATCTGTAAAGTGAAAACGCAAGCTTAGCTTGGGATTCACAGAAAAATCTACGTACAATAGGAACTCAGTTATAATACTATAAGATAATGGAACTTATGTTAAAACCTACTCTTTTTGGCAAATAAATTTATTCTTATACTTCTCTTTTATAGTTTTTTATTATTCTCTTTCTCATATATTACTCATAAAATGAAACTCATTTTTTTTATTTTGTTGGTTCCGCAGCTAAGTTCGTAGTAGCACTGTGTTCAAAGTATTGCTATCGTACCTACTGCTTAACACCAGGTGGGCCATCTAGTCGTTCCACAACTTTCTCCCATAAAACGAGCCAAGGTTCTGCACTGTCAGGCATCCAACCGGATGCCTGACTGGGACAGACTTTCTGTGGTCAGTCTTGGACGTTCATATGTGTATCTGAGTCCTTATTTATTTTCAATAAGTATTCAGTTAAATTCGTGTGCTTCATAAATTCTGCTCAAATGACAAGCAACGAAGCAAAGCGAAGTCCGTAAGTGATGTTATCAGCGCGTGCTCGCATTCAATCAGTCAGTCGTTTCAGTAGTCAGTAGGTGCGGTGCGTTCAGGTATACAACAGAATGATGGAGTATTGTAACGAGACATTCCAGACCAGCGCAGCTCGAGCACTATCTACCTATATCCGATACACTACACTATTTTATATTTTATATTACACATCTACTCGTGGGGTGCAGCCGCCAAGACGCATATATTGGAACTTGCTTTGCTTAAAGTCATGTTTTACTTACCATTTAGACATCCTACAACAGCCGTTTATGAAAAAGCTGGAGTTCTCTCTGTGCGCCAGTTATACATCTTTCTTAGCATTAAGAAATATCACAAAACTAGTGTGCCGTATCTCCCCTTTGCTGAACAGAGACGAGACCGATTCCCTGTCCCCAGAGTTAGAAGCAAACTTGCTCAACAACATTATATCTTCCAAGCCCCAAGACTTTATAAATATTTTAGCACAAAATATAATGCGAAAAACCTGTCTAACTTTCAATTAACACGTAAGCTTAAAGAATGGTTAAGTAAACTTAAATACGATGACATAGAAAATCTTCTAACAGTGATCCAGTAAAACCTTTATTTATTCATAATTTTCAATTCAGTCTTTCAAAAGCATGTAACCTTCATACAATCAAACATCAACATACACACACATAAACACACACACACACACCCACACACACACACGCACGAACACGCACACACACACACACACTCGCACACACCCATACACACACACACACACACACACGAAACAAATAAATAGTGTAAAAAACACAGTTGTTATTTTTTTTTTATATAGAACAGATTTTTTTATATATAAGTAGTTTAAGTTCATCAGTTTAAATTGTTATGTATAATTATATATTATTAGAAATGTTAAACCAACTTCAATAATTATCACTTGTGTATGGGAAGGAACTGGTTGCCGACATACAGCCAACGCTAGTTCGGAAACCAGGGCTATAACAAAATTGTATAATGTGGTTTACTCAAATAAAGTTTTTATTATTTTATTATTATTTATATAGGTATATACGCATTTGTATATTGGCCCTGTGTTGAACCCTGTCTTCTGCGTCGTAGGTCGTGGGTTCGATTCCCACCCAAACAATATGTGACGAACATAGATGTTTGTTGTGTGTCTGAGTGTTAATATGGATTACTAGAATGTATCAAAAAAATAAGTATTATCTCAGTTGTCTGGTTCCCATGATACAAGCTATGCTTAGCTTACTTTGGGGCTAGATGGTGATGTGTGCAATGTCCACCAATATTTATTTATTTATTTTATTTATTCATTAAAACAGTTAAATACTTTGACGTGTGCTAACAAAATATAATATATATCTGTTTTCTTATCCTTCACTTGACAAGGAATACTAATATTATAAAGAGGTAAAGTATGGTGGTTTGTATGTGGGAGGTAATCTCCGAAACCACTGATCGGATTATAATCTGATAGGAGATAATAATAATAAATACAGATAATAAAATAAATACTACTAATAAAAAATGCTTCTGCGGTCAATTAAACGTTATGTTGGAAGATTTGTTTATGCAGCAAAGTTTATTTTGCATATAACAATTATGACGAGATTTTAATTAATATAAAGCCCAAATCAAAAATGACGTCAAACAATTGATAGGAATTCCATTAAGACTGTATGGCTATATTATAGTTATTGATTGGCCTAAAAACCAACAATGACCCGAAATAGGCATAGAAAAGGAACAAATGAGATTGAAAAAGTAATATTAGAACTCAATCCGGGTACAGTGCGGGGCGGGGCGGGGCGGGGCGGCGCGGGGCGGTGCCAGGCGCAAGCTTCGATGGCCTAATTTTGATAGGTGTGAAACCACTGCTAAATTGAACTTTAGCCAAGTGCGATAACTTACAGCTGGTTAACTTTAACTGATTTAGACCCTGGAGTGTCTCTTTAAATCATATCATGCAACTTGTATTCGTTTTTTGATCCCCAGCATCAAAAATATAGACACAGTGTGTTTCCATTTTAATATTATTGAAATCAACATTGACTTGAAATGACTTCAATATTTTTTTCATTTCCAAATAATGTAATAAATAATCGTTATTAATCAAATTGGTTGATCAGTCAGGTAGAACTCACGCCAAGTTCGTCCGGGGACGTACTGCCACCATGCTAATTTCTGCCGCCAAGCAGTAACGCATTCCCGTTTCTGTGTTCCGGTTTGAAAGGTGTGGTTGCCGCTGAAATTACAGGCACATGAGACATTCCACCTGCACGTCTCAGAGTTACGAGCGCATACGATGCGACTTGGGTCTTGTCGTAACTAGTAGGGGAGGATCAAGTCGCATCAGTTGTGGGCAGAGGTTACAACTTAACACCTGCGAAAAAAAAGGAAGCCCTCCATTAGGGGTTTCTGGGGGGGGGGGGGGGTCTGTTTTCCCCATGGAGCGTCGGATAGGGTTTGAAAAGGCGTCAAACTTAGCGATAAGTACGCGTGACCTTATGTTTTGAATATTATTGACGTTTCTAAGCCATTTCTTCATGGAAATAAAAGTTTTTGACTTTAACACCAGGTGGGCTCGTTCCGTAATTGTATCACACAAAACCAGGTGATAAGAAACAAAGTGATTAAACCAGCTGTTCAGCTAGGGTGTGGAAGCGACGGAAGCACCGATTACGCTGAGCTGTTGATTTCGACAGGCAATTTCAATCGCGCCAAAACGCTTCGTGCGCTGTTCTACATTTTGTTATTATTTGGACAATTTGTTAGGTCTCGCTTTAGATCGCATTGCAGTTGTTTCGGGGTGGTAACCATTTGTTATAATACTTTATATAGATGGGTATTGGTATTGGTGGATATGTCACACAGCGCCATCTAGCCCCAAAGTAAGCTAAGCATAGCTTGTATCATGGGAATAAGATAACTGATATAATACCTACTATTTTTTGTAAATAAATACATATTGACACCCAGACATAGAACAAACATCTATATTAGGCATACAATATTTGTCCTGAGTGGGAATCAAACCCACGACCTATAGCGCAGAAGGCAGGGTAACTACCAACTGAGTTATGAGGAAAGTCTAACACATTACAATTGTTTTTATAACTTCTGTAATTTGGTTTAAAATAAAAAGTTATCGTATTGTACTGCCGTTAACCCTGAAAAGGTCAATTTCGACTTTTTAATAGGAAGCGATACAGTTCAATATTCTCTATCTTTCGTTCTAAGAAACGTTTGTAAATAATAATTGGTTCCGAAGATATAAAAAAAAATTGTAGGCCGTTAAATGAAGGATTTAAAAGGAATTAAAAAGAGTTCTCTGAACATATCTCAAAAACTACAATTTGGGTTTAACGGTGTTTTAGTTAAAGGACGGCAGCGGCGGCGGTGTACTGATGCTTACAAGTACGCTACCGCTACCGCGCGCGGCCGCCCCCGCGCCGTATAACGTATGGGTTGTCAGAACGACATAACGGTATCTGTATATCTAAATCCGTTACGTTACCATAAACCTGATTCGTGAATTGTTCCATTCCTAATTTTATCTTTCTGGCCGTAATAATTTATGCATGTAAAATACTAGTAAATCTGAATATGTCATATGATTTGTCAAGGATAAAACTAGTTTTATTGGAATTTTACGGGAAACGCTGATGGCCCCCTGGTGCTAAGTGGTAAACTCACAACAATCCTCCCCTACCTAAGTATAACACCCTTGACCGACAATTACACCCAAACCGGAACGCAGTAACGCGAATACACCACTGCTTAGCGGCAGAAATGGATATGGTAGCAGTACTTCCTCGAACGAACTTGGCATACATTCTACGTACGATCAGGAATGTTGGTACTGTCTTTACGTTGGTTGTCGGATAGAATATAATTATCCAAAATCATATGAATTTACACAGTTTTGGATAATAAATGTTATTAACTACACAGTTCAGTTGGTAGTAACGCTGCCTTCTGCGCTGTAGGTCGTGGGTTCATTCCCACCCAGGACAAACATTTGTGTGACGAGTATAGATGTTTGTTTTTTGTTTGGACGTCAAAATGTATGTATTTCCAAAAAATAATAATATATAAGTATTATATCAGTTGTCTGGTTCCCATGATACAAGCTATACTTAGCTTACTTTGGGGCTAGATGGCGCTGTGTGAAATGTCCACCAATATTATTATTTGCCGTATATATCTTGATCGTATAGATCAACGAAATTTCGTATAAGGGTTGGGTCACATTTATTTGAAATCAGATAAGCAATCATTGTAATTCTACCGCATCGCTTCCGAAAGCGGTAAAGTCTTGCAAAAACAGATTGGAATCGATACAAAGTTGGCCCAGCTCCAAATCGGATCTGAATGCATGGCTTCGTGATGAGCACCGAGCTAACTTCCACCATCAATCTTGGGTTACTGCAGAATTAGCGTCATGCAATCACTAAGTTATACCATTTGGTATATATGTACTGTTTATGGATGCCTAGCCTACGCGTTGGCCTAGGTTTCGCTCCTCAGAGATGATAATAATCATAATATTAATATAATAGTAGTTTAATAATAATATATATATGTACTATTTATGGATGCCTAACCTAAATTTTATTATATCTGAGGAGCGAAACCTATAAGTATGTATCAGTTGTCTACTTCCCATGATACAAGCTATGCTTAGCTTACTTTGGGGCTAGATGGCGCTGTGTGAAATGTTAACCAATATTTATTTATCTATATTATAAAGAGATAATCTATATTATAAAGAGATATCTTCTATATTATAAAGAGATAATGTTGGTAAGGTGTATGTTGTATGTATGTCCGAAGTAAACTCAGAAACTACTGAACCGATTTCAAAAATTATTTCACCAATAGAAAGCTACATTATCGAGGAGTAACATAGGCTATAATTTATTTTCAAAAAATTAGGGATCCGTAAGAAAATACGGAACTTCCGCGGGTGAAACCGCGGGGCGCAGCTAGTTATTAATATATCCATGATGTAAATACATATACTTCTGCAATTTTACTGTGAATTAAGTCAGCAGCATGTTCATGGTTTTTCTATCGCTGTCAAGTATAGTAGTGCAAGTTAGCCCTTGTAACTTTTCGTCTAAGTAATTTGTGGCTAAGTTTGTTTTGGCACAGTTGTGTAGTTTCGAGCAGGCAATTTAAGTTTGCAGTGATCAGTTTGAATAATAGCTTTGCTTTAGAGCGGGTTTGAAGGAAAAGTTTTGAGTAAATCTACAAATTGTTGTATTTTAAAACATACCTTTTGGAGCAGAATTTTTGAACTAAAAATTTTAAACTGTTTAAATTTAGTTAATACGGCAATTATTAGTTCATAATTCATTTATTTGCGGAACATAGGTAAAAAAAAGATGACAGCAAAGGGTACAAGTACAGCTATGCTAGCTTCTACATTACAGCATGCAAATTAATAAGATAGGTAATACTTAGTAATATTACTTAATAATAATTAGTCAGTAAAAATAAATTGTGAAATATAAATTAAATAGAAATAACATTAACAAAATTCATTCAAATTCAAGTTCATCGACTGAATTAAAAAGAAATGTCAGGATAAAGGCAAAACAGCGTTCACGGCATATTTTATGAAGAACTGTCATTGACTGGCCTCACAGCTCAGTTGGTTGTAACGCTGCCTTCTGCGCTGTAGGTTGTGGGTTCGAACCCACGACCTGTGTCCAGAAGCCACGATTTGTGTGACGAACATAGATATTTGTTCTGTCTGGGTGTTCATATGTATTCTATGTATTTACAAAAAAAAAAAAAGTATTATATCAGTTGTCTGGTTATTCTGGTCTATTATATGTATATATTATAACAAAAAAATATGAGTATTATATCAATTGTCTGGTTCCCATGATACAAGGTATGTTTAGATTACTTTTATCATATATTTTTTCTATTATCATCTCAAAAACTATTTTACAACACAAACATACATACTTGAGCGCCCCCCATAACTTCAGACCTTAGACTCACTAGGTACGGTGCGGCGTTTACCCTTGAATTTTTATTTAGCAGTTACATTTTATAAACATCCAAATAACGATCCAATGCAGAATAAATAATTTTCACGTGAAAAGTTCAGCTGGCCAAGTTTAGACATCAAAGTTATTTACTGCAGGCTAGACATGCAACCAAATTAAGCATTAAAATCTATAGATACGAATTTTAACCGAGTTTATTTAAGTTAGGGAATAGTTTATACATGGTTACAGAAAACGTGCGTAACTAACAGTTAAGTTTGCCGTAATAACTCACCTAAGTAAAAAAAAAAAAACTGTTATTTAATTATACCGTGTAGTATATATAGTATGTACAAAATGGCAAAACGGTGTTTTGTCAAAAACTGACACTTAATACTTTCTTGCTAAACGCACTCGTCATTTTCTTTATTGGTAAATTGCACACGGGCGAAGCCGGGGCTTGTAGCTAGTTTTATGATGATACATTGATTAATTGGCGTATCGAATACACGAATTCAGTTGCCTCCAAACATACAAATACACATTGGCAAGACCAATAATTGTAATCGGAAGGTCGTTCCAGTACCGATCGATGCATAAAAAGGCACCGCCACTCAACCGAATCATGTAGATATGTCCAATGTCAAGGTGGGCTATCAGCTCGTTAAATCCGTTTACTATTAAATAGTATATCACGCGTTACCAGGGTCATATAACACGTGTGACGAATAGTAGACTTTTAATAGTAAAACCTGTAAACCTAAAAATAAAGTAAAACCTAAAAATGTTTGCCTTCTGAGCTGTAGGTCGTGGGTTCGATTCCCACTCAGGACAAACATTTGTTTGACATGTTTGTTCTTTGTCTGGGATTTGTTGATATGTATTATATGTATGTATTTTCAAAAAAGTATATAAGTATTATATCAATTGTCTGGTTCCCATGATACAATCTATGTTTAGCTTACTTTGGGGCTAGATGGCGCTGTGTGTAATATCCACCAACTTTTTTTTTTTTATGTGATGGATTTACGGAACGAGCCGACGGCCCACCTGGTGTAAAGTGGTAACCTCGGCCCATAACAATCGATGCGACTTGGGTCCTCCCCTACTTGGTATGGCAAGACTCAAGTCGCATCGTATGCGCCCGTAACTCTGAGACGGGTATAGGTGGAATGTCTCATGTGCCTGTAATTTCACCGGAAAACACACCTTTCAAACCGGAACACAGTAACGTGAATGCGTTACTGCTTGGCGGCAGAAATGGGCATGGTGGCAGTACTTCCCCGGACGAACTTGGCGTGAGTTCTACTGCTCTTAAATATATGTCCAATGTGAAGCTGGGTCATCAGCTCGTTACATTCCGTTTACTATTGAAAAGTATATCACGCGTTACCAGGGCCACATAACACGTTATTTAGGTATTTGTTAAATTAGGTAAAAAAAAAAAAAAAACATTTTCATCAATTTACAAAGACGTGTACTTAATATTTACAAAACACAAGAAACTAATTGAGCCATCTAAAATTCAATTATTAGCCCAAAAAAAAGCTCCTTAAAAATTACTGCAAAGACGTGCTAGGTATATACGAGTGGCGTCACAGTGTGCCGCTGCGATAACGGCGAATGCGGTCTGGATGTATTACATGCGCGCTGTTTGGTCGATGGCAAATTGACGGATGTTCCGATAATGATAATACTTTTGATATGAATCTGATGGTATCAATGCTTCGCATACGTTTTTGCGAGTTTTCAAACGTTATAAAGTTACTGTACGAGCAGATGGCCCGACTGGTGTTAAGTGGTAACCTCTGCATGTAACAAGCTACATGACTTGGGTTCCCTTTTGTTAGACGAGACCCAAGTCACATCGTATGCGCCCGTAACTCTGAAACGTGAAGATGGAATGTCTCATATACACCTGGTAATCTGCCACAAAGCGGTGATGCACTCGTATTGCCGTGTTCCGGTGGAAGGGAGTGGATGCCGGCGAAATTGCAGGCGCATAAGACGTAACATCCCCGTCTCGGGGTGATGGACGCAACGCAATGACGACTTGAGTTATCTCGTACTTTGGTGGAGAGGACTCGAGTCGTATTGCTGTTGTCTATGGGCGGCGGTTACCACTTAACATCAGGTGGACCGTCAGCTCGTTCCGTCACTAATATGATATATAAAAAAATATCTGTAATTAATTAAAAGATTAAAATTTAAAACATTGCTGATTCAGTCTTTATAATACTAGCGGTCACCCCTTCCGGTGAACTGTTCGTGTTTTACACAAATATCTACGCCATTAGCATAATAATACACATCTGCCGCATCGCATGCTTTATCCGAAAATACATAGATCTTTTTACGTTTAAACGACGTATTTTTCGGGGCAGGGTATAGATTCATTTCGAATTAAGCTATAGGAAGTATGGTATATCCGAATCAGAAGGTAGTACATACAAATTAAGTTTTGGAACTGGAATTCGGTTTCTTCCCATGCTTAAATACGGGAGGACCCAAGTAGTATAGCCAATGTTATGGGCAAAAGATACCGCTTACAATCAAGTGGGACATCTGCTCGCTATGTCACTTACTAAATAAATAAAAACTAGTTACTTATTTAGCCTTATATGGTTTTATCTTAGATTTTTGTTTTTGTTTAATGCAGTCATCTTTTAATACGGCCTCATACTGTGGGGGTGAATATCTAATACACAAATTACAATCTCAAACAGGAATATAGACATAAGTGATAATTGTTGATTACTTCGATGTTTGATTAGATGATCTTAACAATTTGATCTACACACCAAAACTAGTGTTATGATTAAACAAAATTATCGTAACTATCGGGTGTGTAAATACTTGATTACTTGTACGCTGTTATCTCATAGTATTGATTGATTATATCATGCAGATTTACAAAGTCAAAAACTTTATTTCCATACAATTCATGAAGGCTTGGAAACGTCAATAATATTCAAAACATAAGGTCACGCGTATTTATCGCTTAGTTTGACGCCTGTTCAAACCCTATCCGACCCTCCATGGGAAGAACAGCCAAGAACCCCTAATGGAGGGCTTCCTTTTTTTTACATTATTGTAAGTCTACAGCTTATAACAACATAATATCAGAAGATAATTGTTTTTATTGATTTGAAACATATATTGGAGCGCCTTGGGGCTAAGACAGATCGTATGTTACAGTAAACGACGTGACACTCTATTATGCCGTCAGATTTTTATCTTATAAGTGACTGATCGCGCCGATGGCCCACCTGATGTTAAGGGGCAACCTTTTCCCTTAACAAGCACTACGAATTGGATCCTCCCCTACTTAGGTAGCACAAGACTTAAGCCGCATTGTATGCACGTGCCTGTAATTTCACCGGCACAGTAACGCGAATGCATTACTGCTTGGCGGCAGAAATGGGCATGGTGGCAGTACTTCCCACATCCCAAACATGGTAAGTTGATAACAGCAAGTATATACTTAATTGAGTTACAAAAATTCTGACATTATTTACGCCCAACTGCGTATTATTAACAGTCATTGACAGATATACTGAGTTTAACATAAATAGCATGACATTATAGCCCAAATACAAAGTCACATTTCCATTTAAATAATTCGATTTAGGCCCGTTCAGGCCATCCAATATAGTTTCTGAATAATTAATTTAATTCAGCTTTTTAGGATTCCTGTGGTGTCAATAATGATTGTACAGAAATTTATGTCTATAGAAAATAAATGTTGGCAAGTCATACTGTTTGGTGCTGGTACTAGGGTTGCCAACGGTACTATATTATATAGTATTTTACTATATTTCGGCTCTCCGTACTATATACTGTTAACTAATATATAGTACGCAAATATACTATATTTCTAGCACAGATTTTCACAGATTTAGAGACGGAAAATCGTTAAATAAAAAAAAAATTGTTTTTACAAAAATAAATGGATAAAAAACTTACACCATTGCCTTTTTTTCATCTTTCCAAAAAATACTATATTTTTTTGAAGCGCACTATATATTTTCTTAGCTTATTCTCAAAAATACTATATTCAATCGAAAAAATGTTGGCAACCCTAGCTGGTACCCACACGATTTTAAATACATGAAGGTCGTCAATTGTATTGTAATTTAATTTTGATAATTAACTTGCGCAGATCAAATCCTGTTGTCGAGTAAGAGCTAAGCTACACCGGAGCTAAGATTTATTGATAAGTTAACATGTTTTTAACAAGCTTTTATTTAACATGCAATGTTTGCATGTTTGTTCGGGTCAAATCTTGCAACTGAGCAGTAGATCTTGCGCCAAGTTCGTCCGGGGAAGTAATGCCACCATGCCCATTTCTGCCGCCAAGCAATAACGCATTCCCGTAACTGTGTTCCAGTTTCAAAGGTGTGGTTGCCGGTGAAATTACAGGCACGTGAGACATTCCTACTTCCACGTCTCAGAGTTAAATACCATGCGACTTGGGTATTTTCGTATGTGCGCGTGTGTGTGCGTGCACGTGACTGACTGACTGACTGACTGACTGACCTCACTCCCATCCTGCTGCGCGTTGCACTTGCTGATGTTGAGGGTGCCGGTGATGAAGTCGTTCTGCACGTCCACTATCAGGAAGGCGCTCACCGGACGCACGATCTGACAACACACACCCACATAACTACACGTGACGTAGCCCTAGTTTTATATGTATGTGTACATTATACACAGCGCCATCTAGTTCCAAACTAAGCATATCTTGTATAATAAAAGAGAATTGACAGGATACATATTTTTTCTTTGTTATAAATTTATATGTATAAGCACCCAGACACAGTACAAACATCTCTACATTCATCCCACAAATGTTTTGTACTGGATGGGAATCGAACCCGCGTCCAACAAAGCAGAAGGCAGAGTTACTAGTAACTGAGCTGTAAGGCCAGTCAATAAGTATGAGTACACTGGATTACGAGATTTTTGGACGCTCACCACTTTGATCCAATGGTTCCAGCAGAAAGTAAACTCCTCCTTATCAATGAAAGCATCTCCGTTCTTGTCAAACACCTGGAAGATATGGCGCGCCTTCTCATCGGAGAGGGGGTAGATGTGCCCCTTGTCATTGCGGAACAGGGCCTTGCAGATCAGACGGAACTCCTCCAGGTTCAACTTCCCATCCCTGGAAGATGAGAGTTTATTAATGGATAACAAGAGAGTCTGTCACCAAGCCAACAGGCTGATTTAGCCGAAAAACTAAAGAGTTATCATTACATTACAGATTTCAGAGTTTCATTATCATTACAGATTTTTAAAAAACATGTTTGTTAATCTTATTATTAGTAACATTATCTTGTAAAAAACATATATACAAATGCTTTTTAAAATCAGAATTTGTTCGATTTCATTTTGTGTTTTAAGATATTGTTCCGCACTTGATCTCAGTAGTCATATTCACTGATTAGATCATCATATAATATTATCAAAAATGAACATAGAAGTTATACATTTCAGAAACTTTATTAAATGAATTTTAGCTGAAAACTGTTCGTAAGTGATATAAATATTATGGTATACACGATATAAAGTTTTTATTTATTATTAATCAGGTGAAACGAATAGGTATATTAAAAACATACCCATCTTTATCAAAAGTCTCATAGCAGGCGTCCATGTCAGATAGGCAAGTTTCGTCAACCGGCGACCCGCTGTCGACCTCCGACATCGTAGGTTGGATCGAAATGACTCGCCAGCTCGCGCGGTCCCCATTTATAAACGAACTTAGCACCATGGTAGCAAGAATCACATCTTATGTAACCTAGACCGATCAAAACAAACCAAAACAGAGGAGAATGTTGCAATAAAAGTTGAGCACCATATTGTTAATCGTCCAGTTTTCAAGTCTCATATTTTGATACAGTTTTTCATTCACCATTTCCACTTTTGCACCTGAATTTTGCAATAAACATTTCACCAACATTACACTAGTTGATTGTCGGCGGTGTTGCCAGAAGGGAAGTAAAAAATTGGAAGGAAACGATGCTCGAAACGCGGTTAATTTCGAGAAATAGGATTTATTTATTAAATATTAACTTCTGTATTACGTTCTCACTTCAAAGGCTTAGTATGAAATTGTTTTGTATTTTAAGAACAAATCCTTTCAAATAAAGCAAATTTAATGGCTGTATATATTACAAGTTTTATTGAAACATCAATATATAGCAGGGTATGAAATTTAGTCATTCAAGGTGCATTTTTAGCATTCTCCCCGTCCACACTCTATAGAATAGCACGATTTAGAGTTCCGCGAAAATTCGGTTCACGTATTCAGTTTAATAGTTCATATCTCTTATTTAATAAAGTCAATTAAAGACCTTCTGAGAGTTGGTTACAGTAGGGACCCACCCCTATAGAGTGAATCCAAACAAATATAATTTCACATAACTTTTAGATTAGATTTCTCATGAGCAATAGTCGAAGAAAAAAATCGTCAGCCCTTAGACCCCGATTTTTCGACCTCTACCATAATGGGAGATATACATATTGGGCGGTCTATCTGGCACACTGATTGCAGTCACGACAGTTGAATGTTTGAACGCAGATCAAAACGTCATTGTCACAGAAAGTCCCAATATATATTGCCACCACTCTGGGACAAACATTAAGTTATAAACAGAAAAAATTGAAAAAAATATCGTCAAATTACAAGACGGAATGAATTTTGCTAGACAGTATATATATATCTTTGAAAAGTATTATTTTAAAAACGTGATGACATGCCACTAAAGTTTTGTAATATTGTATATCTCGTGTCTGTTTTTGCTCCGTTATTCTTGTTATCGTAAAGGTTAGGTTCCAATGAGATGAGTTTGAAATATGAACTATGATATTATGAATTATATAAGGTTAATATTTGAATGCATTTAGGCCTCTAAGAATCAAGTTATGTCGTTCTGAATGAATGTTAGACCGAAATGTGAAAAAAATACTTAAAATAAATACACAGATTAAAAATGTCTGCCGCCGCCGAGTGAGCGAGCGTCATTGAAAGTTTTCTTTCGTTTGCTGAATTCATATCAAATTACTGTGTAATTTGTGTCGTTTGTGTTGCTATGGCGATTTATAAACTCTGATCTACTATATGTACTCTGAATTTGTGATTAAATATAGGTTAAGTTTGTTGTTGTAGTTGTGTTATATTACGGTCACGTTGCTATATTTTCACGATGGTGATACAAGTTCACGTAGTCGGGGCTACTTGTATGAGTATGCACGACCGGTTTACGATGCTAGCCGCAGCGGCACCGGTGCCGCGTCGCGGTGCTGCGCCCCGACGCGGTCGGAGGCGCTCCACTAACGCTGGCCCACTTTTTAGCCACCCCCTAAAAAGAAACCAAAATTTGATCGAAGAGGTCGTCCGGCAGTTAGAAATGCAATGGAAAAAGGTATGATTATTGATCACATATTTCTAAAATCATTCTCAGTTTATTATAAATACAACATTGAAAGGTTCCCGGGAATTCGTTATTTTTGCGTCGTGTTATTATAGTGTTAATTACCGGAATAATAAACACAAAAACAAAAAAAGTTTCCTAGAATTGAATCGGAAAAAGGTTTTGTCATTCTGTTATCTGACCCGACCGCTTAAACAGAGGTTTGGCAGGTCATGGGACTCATATACATACAGAACTCTGAGGGAAATTTTTGTCACTCACTTCAGAATGTTAGGCAGAAAGACAGAAACTGGCAAAACAATTAATTTCAGCTAAAATGGACAGTTTTAACTATAGATGTTGATGCATGAAGGAAATATTGGAGACCTGGGCCCTAGTAAAGGGACTAAGTTTTAAAATAACTGCCTAATCATTTTCAAAGATTCTGTATTGTTTGCTTGTAGCAAGAGCTGCAGCAGCGTCTCAGCCGTAGCCGTAGCCGAGCAGGCTCAGTAGGACGATATGGCTGCGAGAGCAACTGGTCAGGCCTGCGGCGAAGTAACAGCTGGGGTAACCTCAGCCAGGCCAACAGCGTGGGGAGTTTTAGGAGCCAGCGCTCCAAGAATTGGAGGCAGTCAAACGGGAACCTAAGGTAAATATGAATTATTTTTGTTCTCTGTTAAGATATTTTGATTTGATGGGATTATATTTAACTCCATATTTGGCTGTTATGGTGGCTATATGGCCCATGGTGGTATTATGCAATGTTCGGGTTGGTATCTGTTTCTCAAGTAAGGTTATCAGAACTCACTTAAGATGTTCATGTAGAATTCAAACCCACAACCAATAGAAAGTCAGCTAATGTGACTAACAACTGACTTCATTTCATTTATTTATTTTTGTTTGTGAACCTAGGTGTACATAATGGTTGTAGGGCTTATAATTAGATCACTAGATTCTGCTATTGTGTGCAAAATTTATACAAACATCTATACAAATAAATAAAATTGGAGTGTGTTTGTATTATTAAAATAACCACGTTTTACTAAGTACATATGGATATATACATGGTACAAACACCAAAAACACATTTAAAAAAATTTTTGTCTGTCTGTTTGTTCCGGCTAATCTCTGAAATGGCTGAACCGATTTTGACGGGACTTTCACTGGCAGATAACTGATGTAACAAGGAGTAAGTTAGGCTACTTTTCCGATGGGTAAAATAGGGGTGCGTGATAAAACCGAATTCCACGCGGACGTCGTCGCGGGCAACAGCTAGTTACAAATATGAATGATTGCATAAAATAATTCAACTCAATAAAACATTAAATCCTCTACATAACGCAAATTATATACACTAGCCAGTGGGAGAAAGATTCTGTTTATTATTTTCGTAGGAAAAAACTGACCTCCTTGCTTGCTCTCAGTAAGTTCCATGCAGAAAAAATATTTGGGATGCCTCGAGGGTTTTGTGTGTACAAGATGCCTACACTTATATCTAAATATATCTTGAACAAAAAGTGACAACTTGGCTTGAACCCAGCGGAATAATGATTTTGACATGTTGTTAATGAGAAACTCTCAGTAGAACATTGCATGATGACTGTTAAGGACCACCCAAGACAAACATTTATGTGACGAACATTGTTCACAACATGTTTGGTCTGTCGCTGGGTGTTATATGAATAGCATATATGTATTTGTGAAAAAAAAATGTATTATCAGTTGTGTAATTATGTTTTCAGCGCTCGCTCAGTGTCGTTTGCAAGTGAGCCAGGTTTCAGGCCGAGGTTCGGTAATGGCTGGCAGCGCGGCGGCGGGAGAGGGCGGCGAGGACGCCCACGCAGGTACTACAATAATCACTTACACATATTGTTTTTAACACACTTCGGATAAAGGCGGTTCTCAATTCAGTTGTATTATTTTTTATGTTTGTTAGTGTAGATCTCTGTTATTATATTTAAGGATTTGGTAAATTCTCTTCTTTGAAAGTATATACTTTCAGATTGGTCCCATAAAAAATTCATCAAAATTAGTTTACTAGTTTGGTTTTTAAATCAATAATCGTTTATTGGTGATGTACCAACGGTGTATTTTAAGTAACTACCCCCCGCCCCGCCCTCCCCCCTACCCTTCCTACCTCTGAAGCAGGCATTTTATCAAGGGGAAAGTTATTGCGGGTACTTCAATTTTTTGTATTATGGAACGAAACGTACTCATCGAAAAATTCTTTTATTTATATACTTAAATGAATAACAACGCATTTCAGAATGGGAGTAGACCACGTGGAGCGCGGCCGAGTGGTGCGGCTCAATCAGAGCACGCAGCGCGGGCGGGGTCGGGGCGGGGGGCCCAGGCGCGGGCGAGGCGCGTGGGGCTCCGCCGCGGCGCCCGTCGCCGAGCGGGGCCCGGTGACACGCAGCGCTGCGCGGGGTGGGGGCCGCGGGAGGGGACGCGGCCGCGGGGCCTCTAACAGAGGTATGTGACGTGGCAAACGGAGACTCTTTATCTTTTATTTTGCTTGCAGAATGTAAATAATAAATATTGGTGGGCATTTCACACAGCGCCATCTAGCCCCAAACTTGTACTATGGGAACCAGACAACTGATAGAATACTTATATGCTTATGTAAATACATACATATACAGCTGGACCATGAATTCGTCGTCACCCTGTATATGCAATGTGCGACAAGGATCAGAAGAAAGGATGAACTTTTTAATGAATTTACTTAGTGATATATAGTTTATGTGTATTCTTCTTATTTGATAAATTATTATTAAATTTTATTCTATTCATATGTAACTTAATTTAATTATTTAAGAGCAGTAGAACCTCGGCCCATAACAGCCGATGCGACTTGGGCCCTCCATTACTAGGTACGACAAGACCCAATTCGCATCGTATGCGTCCGTAACTCTGAGACGTGTAGGTGGAACGTCTCGTGTGCCTGTAATTTCACCGGCAGCCACACATTCCAAACCGGAACACAGTAACGCGAAAGCGTTACTGTTTGGCGGCAGAAATGGGCATGGTGGCAGTACTTCCCCAGACGAACTTTAGTGAGATCAATTATTTTTTTCAATTTACAGTGAATATAATAAAAAAATATGTATATTGTTTGTCAGGTGGCATCTCACACAGCGGGATGCCCCCCCTGAAGACGCTGGAGCAGCTGGACCGCGAGCTGGACGAGTACATGGCCGGCTCCAAGTCCCACCTCGACCGGGAGCTCGACCACTACATGGCACAGAATGGAATCGACTTTGAATCCCTCTGAGTGCACGTGGAAATTACACCAGACTTACAAGTTGGTGGGGAATCCTGACACTTGCTAAGTGGAAGTGAAGTGCACGTGGAAATTGACCACAGTTGTTTGTGCGGTGTGAAACATTGTTTGACTTTCACTTGTGTGTTGCGATTGCTCTACAATATGAGTTGTGATGGATTAGCTGGAAGCCTGGCGGGAATCCAAATATATGTTTGGTAGTGCTGACGGTACAAATAGTTGTCTCATTGAGCACTTGGATAAGAATAACCAATCAATATATTTACTCATATTGTACAAAAAATCTTTTGTCTCATACAAAATTTATAAATTTGATTGTAAGTGATAAAAAAAATCCTGTAGCCTCTACGTGTACGGATCTTACTTGCTACACCTATTAAAGTGTGGTGACACAAAAACTATGAAGTCATGGAAAGGAAAAATTTATTATTATTAAGTAATTATGCAAGATCCAAGTCGCATCGTATACGCCAATAACTCAGATGTGTAGGTGGAATTTCACATGTGCCTGTAATTTCACCGGCAACCACACCTTTCAAACCGGAACATAATAACGCGAAAGCGTTACTGCTTGGCGGCAGAAATTTAAAAAACATTTAAACGGAGGACCACCAATTCTTACTTTTATAAAGTCCACTAAATTACATACTTACATTTACTTTATTTTTACTTTACTTTATTACATATATTGTATATTTAAAATTTAGACTATATTAAAAGTGTTGAAATTTTTAATTTGCTTTCTTTCAATATGTAGTTATAAGTTTGTCGAATCGAATCGAACTAGAATAATTTAGAATACTATATATATAAAGAAATATTGGTGGATACTCCATACAATGCTATACTTTGTACTGTGTACCAGACAAGTGATACAATACCTATATACTTTTTGTAAATACATATAGATTTGTGACACACAGACAAAAACATAGATGTTTGTTATGTCCGGGTGTTAATATGGTTTAAGTAAATTCAATTACTTAGTCCCCACAGTACAAGCTATGCTTAGTTTGGGGATAGATGGCACTGTGTGTAATGATCACTAAATCAATAATATCATATTTTTGCATATTACTGTATTCTACACAGTGTAGTGTAGGGTAGAATATAACAACCTGTCACATAAACTCGACATAAACAGGCTAGGTTTGTAAAATAAACATAAAATTAAAGTTGTGTGTGTGTGTACATACAACGTACAATAAGAGTGATTTCAATTAAAATGAGTTGACTAAAAAACTTCATGCAAACTATTTTAGATTAACAATGAAAATGCTGTATACATTTTGCTAGGTACCTGAGATTTAATAATTAGTAAATAACCTAAAATATAACCGTACAGTTAAGCAGTAACCGCTCGATTACTAAACTTTGTTTCCATTATAAGTTGTTAAATTTCTCTCTGATATATTTTTTATTTAACTCTTATATTTTGCGCTAATTAACTCAAGTACTTTAACATTTAATGAGTGTATGACAATGTGCCTCTCCTGGGATTACTTATGAAGCAATGCCCCAGATCATTAAGTGATGCCTAACTATACAACTGTATAAAATTGTAGAGCTGTTTGTAATGTTAAAATAACTGTCTTTAACTAAAGTGCATATGAAAGTATGGTACATATAACAAAAGAGCATTTTTTTACTTTTGTATGTCTGTCTGTTTCTGGCGGCTAATCTACAAAACGGTTGATACTATATTGACGAGACTATCACTGGGATATAGCTGATGTTATAAGGAGTTACTTTTATTTAGGTTAATTCATACATTTATATAAAAGACTAAATCACATAAGTATTTTAGTAACAAACTGAATGCAACGCGGGCGAAGCGGCAGGCAAAGCTTGTTCAGTATAAGGGAAGAGGCACCCATTGTGTAGTATTATATAGTGATATAATACAGATTAACCCCCATTTATAATAAATTACGCAGTCTTTAGTTAAAGTTAATACCTCGAGAAAGTTTCATTCTATTTTCATATAAAATATTGATCATTTTGACCATATTACATCTGTATGTTTACGACTGTGACTCAAATAAATCTCCATTGATTGGAACTATGTGCTGTGTCGCACTCACTCGTCCGTTACACCGCCTGTGTGGAAGCGGGAGGGATATAGTTTTGCCTCTGAGCCTGATAGAACTCGAGATGTTGGGTCAGAGGTGGATATAATCCTCCCAGTATTGTGTAGATATATCCTGTTATTTCTAGTGTAAGGTGTTAATTTCTCTGTATTACCTAATTTAGATGTAATTTCTCAGCAATAACGAAAGCCATGTCTAATTGTTCCAAGCAGAAAACAGTTTGTATAAGTGTGAAGCAATCTCGTCCTGTTGTGTTCTAGGCATTATTTTTGGCTTTCAGTTTGGACTCTGTAAAGTGTTATTTGACGAACTATTGTTTTGTAATTAAATGTTAAATGATACATATTTTAATTGTTCTTATTTTCCTGTTATTGTAACGTGGGCTAATCTTTATGATAATATAATTAGAAATAAAAAGTTTCGACAAAAACTTTTTTTTTATATCATTTAGGTGATAGAACTAGCTGACGGCCCACCTGATGTTAAGTGCTAACCGCCGCTCATGAACAACAGCAATACGACTCAAGTCCTCTCCACCAAAGTACGAGATGACTCAAGTCGCATTGCGTTGCGTCCATCACCCCGAGACGGGGATGTTACGTCTCATGCGCCTGCGATTTCACCGGCATCCACTCCCTTCCACCGGAACACAGCAACACGAGTGCACCACTGCTTGACGGCAGATTACCAGGTTTTTTTAATTTAGATTTTATTTCGCTGAGGGCCCACATCGGGGTTGTGGGGCAAATGCCCAGCTGACTACCACCATCAAGTTGAGGAATCTGTCGCCAAAAACGTAACGGTGTTCAGTGGTAGCCTCATTGAGGGTCAGTTACCATCCACCATCGGGGACATGGTCGCTTACCATCATCATCATTATTTCCTTGTTCTTGTCCCACATTAGATGGGGTCGGCACAACATGTATTTTTCTCACTCACTCCTTTCTTACTCATATCCTCTTTCTCGCAATGCATCCATCATTTCTTTGGGCTACCTTTTCTCTTACATGGTAACTTACCATCAGGTGATATGTAATCGAAATGCAACCGTAGGTACTAGTTACTGTACTTCTTACATACAATCCCCGGCTGGTGGTAGTACCAGTACTATTCTGTGTGAGTTTTGCACTAGGATAGAATGGGGACCTGGACATATTTTAACGAAATTTGAAATGTTGAGTTGAATTATTTTAAGTAATTTTCCGCGATGGTCAATATCCAGGACAAACTAGTCCCTCGTGGGAAAGCAGTTTATTAAAGTGACTATGAGCTCACAGCTTGTCACGTATAGTATTTATTTATACACATGAAACTTGCGCTGTTGTAGCTCCAAACCAAACAATAACTCGTTAAGAATGCACTGTGACTGACAGGTAAGATGGCGGCAACGACTGTCATCGCAATATATAAACGTCTAATAACGGTAACGACTCTTCGTTTTTGTAACGCATTCGTAAACTGATTTGAATTGGGCGATGTAACGAAGTATCGCGTGCCGCAGTAAAGTACAGGAGAGTTGCGTGCCGGGAGATATAATACCCAGGGAGCAAAGAGTGGGTATCTGTGCTGGTACGAGTAGATGGGCAGAAAGCGCAATCTCATTTTATTTTATTTTTATTTTTCAAACACAATCTACAGTTCTTATAATAAATAAGTGAACTCTTAAAATTAATCATACAGCCAATAACATTTTTTTATCAACCCTAGTATTACGACAATCACTCGACTTATATATATGCTAAATTATAGACTATGTCAAAACACTCAACTCATACTAACATAGTTGTGTGTGTATGTCTTATATAGTATATATTATATTATGTCAGTCGTGTTTGTTCCCACAGCCACGACCGCCTTGTCCGGGGAAGTACCGCCACTGTACCTCTTTCTGCCGCCAAGCAGTAATTCGCGTTACTATTATATCGCGTGAAATTACAGGCACAAGAGTCGTTCCACCTTCACGTCTCATGTACGAAAACGACCGACATGGTTCTTGTTGTACGTACTTAAGAAGGAGAGGATATTGCTTTTTGTAGGCAGAGGTCACCGCTAACACCTGGTGGGCCATGTGCTCGTTCCGTAACTTTATCACATAATAAAGAATTCTTGGGCGCCAGGAATGTTTGCTGCTGACCCTCTCGGGGCCGACGGGATGTTTCTGTGTGCATTTTATAAAACAGTTCAGTACACTACAGGTAGCCGAAATAGCGCACCTTGCCAATTCTTTATAAACACCTATTTTGATTGTTTGTACGCTGAAGTTTATATTTTAAATATTCCAAACTAAATTTTGAACAACCTCAAATAAATCCAATTATAAAAAAGGTTATATAAAAACTATTAACATCGGAAAACCCAGCTTGATTCTATTAGAACCATACTCAAATGTTGATTAAAACAGCAACGTAAATAAGGTAGTGTTAGGTATAAACAAGTAGGTCCGCCAATCTGTCGCCTCTGCGCTAACTGTTCTGTGGAGCCCCGTTATGGCCGTGGGTGTTCAGGGGTCCGTAATGTATACGTATGTTTTGTTTTGGCGTGATGTCACGGTCGGCGGAACCCCCGGGTCGCTTCTCGGTTGCACTTATATACATACGTGTATAACTGTAATTTTGAGGCCTTTGTCCAGAAATGGACAACCCAAAAATTTGATTACAATAAAAAATAATTTAGAATATATTTTATTTATTTATTTATTATCACCAACAAAGTACACACCGATTACAATTAACAATATTTCAATCTAAACAAATCCTTATTAATGTTATCTAAATACATTCGATAGACTGTAACCAAAAATGGGATTAAAAACAGTACATTTATAATCAATTAATTTAGTATTATTTAGAAATTATTATGTAATTTTTAGTTTTATGGGAAATAAAAGGCTTATTATTCTCATTATTCTTATAACTGTAATATTGGCTTGTTTATTACCAAAAATATTTTTTTCACGTCTGGTCTCTACCAATTGAGGCATCATCGGTTTGTTATGAAATTATTTAAATTTACGAGCAATTTATGTTTTCTAAATGAATTCAGACGAATCAGCCGAAAAGCTTGACACCGGGGGGTGATTCGACCCATTTTATCCTGACATTGTTAAAAAGCATCCTGACCAGGAATAATTTATATCATAGTGGTTGGTTAGTGGGTTTATTATAAGAGCCATCTGCTAATTCTGTGACTTCCGTCGAATAAAATATCTAGTATTATACCTATTTTACACATTTGCACATTGATTCCCTGTCTCAGAAGGAATGTGCAAACACAACACGAACGTCCAAGACGTGACACCGAACTACATAGTTTCTCATGGTCGGGGAACGAACCTAGGACCCTCTCGGAGTCAAAGTTACCACCAACAGACATGGAGCCGCCAATGAGTACGCTCGCAGCATACATTAAGAGCAGTAGAACTCTCGCCAAGTTCTTCTGGGGAAGTACTGCCACCATGCCCATTTCTGCCGCCAAACAGTAAAGCGTTCACGTTACTGTGTTCCGGCTTGAAAGGTGTGGTTGCCGGTGAAATTACAGGCACATGAGACATTCCACCTACACGTCTCAGAGTTACGGGCGCATACGATGCGACTTGGGTCTTGTCGTACCTAGTAAGTGAGGACCCAAGTCGCATCGGTTGTTATGGGCAGTGGTTATCACTTAACACAAGGTGGGCCGTCGGCTCGTTCCGTAACCGTAACAAGCATTACCTACCGCATCACACAGGTCAAACCTCAGCCCGGTTACCTACTTTCAGTCCACGCCTAGTCCACGGCGATTTTACTTTCAAACTATATTATTGATTTCTATTTGAAATCAGCGCTAATAACTACAATTCATTAATTGGGATGTTACAATTCAGTAGGTAACTAGCGGTTCAATTAAATATATCTAGTGTACGCGAGTCGCGCCGTTAAACGACTGTTTGATCAGTAATCAACGAGAGAGTAGATAAGTCAACTCACATATTTTCATGTATATATGTGTATAACTTATGTATTTGTTATTGTATATTTATACCTCTAGTATAATTGTACCTTTATGGAATAAAATAAATAATTTCTATTTTTTTTTTCAAATTTATCCTGACTTTTATTTATTGCATTCTTCTAATATCAGGATGACGGATCATACCATAAGCATCTTTATTTTCCATCGTATATGAATAGTATTATGTAGACTAGGAAAACACAACAGGAGCTCAATTCAACCCACGATATTTGGATTGAGAGTAGCGGTCCGCACCACACCACTACCACGTTTTCATAATGAGACTGCGAATTTGAAAAGAGATGGTTATCGAATGAATATAATGATTTACATTATTAACAGAATTGATGGGCTTAAAATATATTTACGCTGTTACGCTGGACCTGTCGTCATTTTAAACTTATATCTACAGTGAGACAACAATTATCTTTCCATAGTAAATATACTCCATTCTATAAGAACAATAAAGAAAAATTTACAGAATTGGTCCACATAAGCATTACACATTCATTCCTTATACTCACTAGATTTAACGAAACATTTTTTGTTGTGGTTTAAATAATATTATACAGGTCATTGCATTTTCTCAGATGCTTTGTTAAGTGCAGTTAATAGTTAATTTGATATTTTATTTATTATTGTATATTTGATTAGCCTAGGTTATGTAATATAACGAAATGGTAAATATTTAAAAATCTATTTAGGTAGAGTAATGGCTAACTAAGTCGCCCTTTCGTGTCCCGTAGCTGCAAGCCGGTCTAGCTTCAACCCTCTACGGGCACGTAGGGAGGAGAGGCTGTAGGTAGGAGAGGGGCCTCACAGAGACACCTGTCCCATCTGCACT
The DNA here is from genome assembly GCA_947359385.1 of Chesias legatella. NCBI lineage: Eukaryota > Metazoa > Arthropoda > Insecta > Lepidoptera > Geometridae > Chesias > Chesias legatella. Next base: position 4,305,918 of record OX375779.1, on the reverse strand, counting down.
CGACGGTGTTTGTCTGTACGCCGCGCGCTCATCCGATCGCCTTTCATCGTCGAGCAGTGCGAGTGAGAGCGGCCGGCCGAGCGGACGCGATGCCTCTCCCGCGACACTGCTGACAGTGATCTGTGCAACATGACAGTGTCCACAGGACTCGTGCTCCTTCTGGCTATCTCGCCTGTTCTTTGCCAGGAGGACTTCGCCAGTTCACTCTTCTCCAGTAAGTGTTGCTTTCCCTCGGACACTATTTGGGTCGATCTAAAGGGGTTAACAGGTGCCTCCACATATGGTGTGTGAAAATCCGTTAGGATGTCGACCTTCGTATGTGGTGTACGGTATGTGTTGTGAATTGCTGAACGTTACTCAGTCGAAATATTCAGGAAATGTATAATTTCTAAGACGGTGAAAATATTTAGGACATTTCCGGTAAGCCTAAACTGGCAATGTGTCATATACCTACATAGATTACCTAGACGTCTTTTCCCCGAAGGGGTAGGCAGTCTCCGTGTACTTATTTTAATCCTGTGGCTATCGTGAAAACGTAGACTTGACATTGACGACATGTGGTGAGCTAATCGGCGCCCTAACTTTTCCGATATTAACACTTCTTCGACTAAATCATTTCTAGCCCCGACATCCAGGACAAAAGTTTTTCTTCTTTATTTTTTCACTCTAAATTTAAAAGAGAGGGCAATTTATGGCATATAAGGCAATTTATGGAATATAAGGGTAATTTATATATTATTATATATGAGGGCTTAATATTCTGCTGAAATCTTTGTAGATTTGGAAAGAGATTTATGAAGGCTGGGATACAGATTCGCCAAAATATAAGTGGCTTTATGTTTATTTTATGTGACAAAATGTTCTGCTGCAGGAATAATAAATTTATATATAGAAAATATTTAAAATCATATAAAAAGTATCAAATTTTGAAATGGATAGTTTTCAACTATGAATTAACAAGTTTGCATGAGCTACGTGTAGCGCTACTTTGCTTGCGGCCAACTCTGTTGTCGAAGTGTTCAAACGCCTCAAAGGTCTCCGACGTTATGCTGGTATAGACGGTTGAATAACCCTCCGGGGGGTCTCTATTATTCTGTAATTTACACGGATGATATAACCTACATGTTTCAGAATCATACCAATTGTCTTCTTTAAAGAAGCCCATACATTTTTAAAATCGAAAATCTAGTAATAACTTAATTCGAAACCAAAACTGACTACTGAAATTGAATGAAAAATTAGAAACTAATAAAGAATACACGACCATTTTCATCATTTGCTAATGATAATTACGGAAATAACTATTTTGTTAAATATAACTGTATCTCATAAGTATATCAGTAAAAACATTGGACAATATGTTTGTTTGATTTTCCTATTGAGTTATAAGAAGGCGTAGTGTGTCGGTTCGGTTGAACGACCGGGAAATCGGTTAAATTTTGCATTTTTCTGTATCGATGGGCCTAGCGTCTATCGCATAACAGTAAAAGTGCTTGGAGATATATTAAAAATGACAAGATGTTTAATTTACCGCTTCAGAGTGATATACAACTTATATGTTTGATCATATTTATATGCGGGTAGTAAGGAATTAGACAGGACATAAATCCTACTATAATTTTAGAAAGTATTAGTGCGTATAATCAACTACATACTACTTGTTTTTATAACCAGTACAAAAGATATCAACGCGCTTCCACAACAATGTATTTTATTTAATATGTATTTTATTTATACACAAATATTTTTTTGCTTTTTTGCTAGTGGTAGGTAGTGTACAATTCGTTTTTTTTTTACCTTATTTAGTTCGAGAACCAGGCAAAAGCTTTGATGATATAATTTATAATGTTATGTGCAAAGATGTATATATATATAAGTAAAGAGATAAGTAGCAAGTAGCTGATAAGTTTTGTTGTCGTTATTGGTTGTCTGCGCCATACTTCAGGACAAAATACAGCTATATCTGCGTATCACAGCTAAGATGATATGGGGGTTATTCTTTAGGGGGGAGTCCACGCATATAAATGAAGCTTTTATTATCCAAGTGTGTCAGAGCAATATGCGGAGCGAGAAATAAGATTCTAAATGAAAAATAATTAAAAATAATATTGTTATCACTAATGGGTTTAAGACTTATTTCAAGGTGGCTGTTTTGTGAAAGAACATGTATGGTATAAAAATTATAAATTATTTTTTATTAGGTATAAAAAAAAATCGTCGAGTTTAAGTGATCAATTTAATTATATTTTTGTAACAAATAAAAATAAATTTATTATTATAAACCCGTGCCTACCACCTCATATAAACAGACACAAAAAACGTTGTTTCAAGGTGTATGAGCAGCGCACATATTGTACGGCGCGCGCGCGCACCGTTACCGTCTCTCCGCTAGGAGCGCGCGTGTGTGTGAGGAATGCGCGCGCGCAGGGTTCAGTGGGCCATCTAAATTACTGTTTGTCTGGTCCAGTCAAAAGTAGTTAAATGCTTCTTACAAGGTCACTATCGTAGTGACTTTTCATTTCAAAAGAAAACGGTATTTTCTCGTCTTATTCTTCTTTCACGAAGGTACTATCGTTCACTTGAAATGACTTTAATAATTTGACGGCAAAATCACCTTTTTAAGAGCAGTAGAACTCACGCCAAGTTCGTCCGGGGAAGTACTGCCACCATGCCCATTTCTGCCGCCAAGCAGTAACGCATTCGCGTAATTGTGTTCCGGTTTGAAAGGTGTGCCGGAGAAATTACAGGCACAAGAGACATTCCACCGACACGTCTCGGAGTTACGGGCGCATACGATGCGACTTGGGTCGTTGTCGCATCTAGTAGGGGAGGAGCCAAGTCACATCGGTTGTTATGGGCAGAGGTTACCACTTAACACCAGGTGGGCCGTCGGCTCGTTCCGTAACTGTACCACATAAAAAAACTCATTTAATGTTAATGTGGTCCACGGTGAAAAAGCTTGCCTGTATTTTCTGTTGCTCCCTTTGTAAAATTCAGTGTTATATAACTGTAATATAGTTTTGTTCGTCATCATCGCAAATCTACATTTAACGTTAACGTTTTCGCAACAAACGCTACGATTTATTTTTACTTTTCACATTTATCATTAGTTTCGTGTCGATTCGTTACGCTGTTGTAAAGACGTTTTCGCTTCGGATCAAATACATTTCGGCGAAAATGTAACGTGATCGATCTACACATCGATTCTGACCAACGCTTTCAGGATATCACGCGATGAGTGGTTTATGATTCAGTATAAAAAAATTATAATTAATTTGTTGATTATTCAGCAATCAATATAAAAGTTTCTTTATTATACAGTATATAAAAATGCACACTGGATAGTACTATTGTATAAACTACGTCACAATACTATGGCTAGTGGCCAGCGTTGGGACTAAATACCAACTTCCATAGTGCATAATGAATATTTTACAAAAAAATGTTTAATTCACATGTAATATTAAAAACAAACCCATTTTTGAAGCAAAACCCATACTAAATGGTTATCGACACTTTCCTAGGATGCTACAGAAGATATTATGCGTTTTGTTTCATAACTGATATTTGATGTATTTATGATATTTGGTGGTAGTGAATGTACTCAAGATGTAAAATGCAAATCTAGTGAATGTATGAAAATATTCTATTATCTTATATGTTTTTTTTACGATACCTAATGTAGTTTCTTCCATTCTTTTTAAATTAAATTTAATGTCTGGCCGAGGCAATCCTTAAATATTCCAAAAGTGAGGTCTTCATGATACAGGCTTTGCCTAGAGTGAAGACAGCAGAATAAATAATAATTTTGTATTTTTTTTAAACACTTATTAAAACAAACTAAAAAAAAACTTATTGAAACACTTATTTTTTTTACCACTTAACACCAAGTGGGCCGTCGGTCGGCTCGTTCCGTAACTGTATTACATAATTATTATTTTTTTATAAAAAAACATAAATTAAAGAGGTACAGATATTATCAGATTTTTGAGTTGCGCCTGAAATGTGTTTTCACTTGTGCTCGACTCAATCTAAAAATATATCGAGACAGCAAAGTGAAACCGAAATACGCATTGAGACATCATGAATAAAACAAACTGTATTATGGCCGCCGCTGTCATACTAGTAATACCCGGTCTGGGTGAAAGTGAGTCCTAGCCATTGTCGCCGGTGGAAAAGACGAGTCATGCATCCACTGTGGCAGCTGCCTTACCTGTCTATGTCACTTTGTCTACGGAAGTATGGAAACGTGGCGTATTTTGTTATCACTGGCATATCAATTACTACAGTCGCGTGAGCAGTTGAACTCACGCCATTTTCGTCCGGGGAAGTACTACTACCATGCCCATTTCTGCCCCCAACCAAGTCTACTGTGTTTCGGTTTGAAAGGTGTGGTTGCCGGCGAAATTACAGGCACATGAGACATTCCACCTACACGACTCAGAGTTACGGGCGCATACGGTGCGTCTTGGGTCTTGTCACACCTAGTAGGGGATGACCCAAGTTGCATCGCTTGTTTATGGCAGAGGTTACCACTTAACCCAGGTGGGCCGTCGGATCGTTCCGTAAATGTGTAACATAAAAAAAAGGTTGCATGGTGATTTTTCTCCTACAAATATTAGCAGCAACCCCCTTGAGGGTCTTAGCGAGCGTTTTGTCTTCCTCTTTAAGAAACCTCAAAGGCAGGCCTAAGGCCTTAGCTTGTAGTTTTAGAGATAGAGAGAGAGTCTATCAATCGTTTTCACTTTTTAGAGGTACAAATTAGAAGTACATAATATTCAATTGTTATTTCAGATTAATCAGGTTAACTGGCTATTAGCATTAGAGTTAACTGAAAAAACCTGTTAAGTAATATTTGCGTTTTTCTATCATGTATTCATCAACATTTCAGTTTTTTTGAGTACTATATTGATAGAGTATCCGGGCTAGCCGTTAAAGAGAACATAACGGAGTTTAACTATGGCACGATACACAATAACTAGTCAGGTATAACAGAAAAATTGTGAAACGACTAAATTACATCTTTATCAATGATCAGTCTTATCATTAATGCAAGCACAATGCAAACTGAGTAGTTAAATATAATGCTCAGATAACTGTTATGTTACGCAGAAAGTTATCTGTAGGATGTAATAAGCTAGAATTTATAATTACGAGCAGATATCTATTGGCCTACATGCGGCTAACTGTAGCAAGCACTACCTGGGTATATCTGCTGAACACTGCTAACGGATGTGATGATGTCTTAACTTTGAATAAATGTTTCCATTTTATGATTATCTTCCTTTCTTATGGAAAAGATTTGAGCGAGATATGGTGCTTTGATAAATCAAAGTGAAAAACTTTATTTCTATAGAATTCATAAATGAAAAGAATCAGAAACGTCAAAGTATTTTTTTATAAACTAAAAATAAGTCAATCATTATGTCATATTAAAAATATCATACTTATTGCTAAGATTAACGTCTGTTCCTATCCATCCCCTTAATAAGGAATAGTTTTGACATAGCATAGGTGGCGTTTCAAAACGGTGAAGGAAAACACCGTAATACAGACTGTGCTTCCGTAGTAGATCAAAGCTGAGGTGACGCATATCTCGGGGGGGAACATTTATACTGCTGGCTAGTTTTAATGTTAATTTTATTAAAGACTTCCAAAGATACATCTACATCTTCAAAAAAGAGACCAACAGCTAAGAGCAGTAGAACTAACGCAGGTTCGTCCGGGGAAGTACTGACACCGTGCCCATTTCTGCCGCCAAGCTGTCAATGCATTCGCGTTCCAGTTTTAAAGCAGAAGTTGACTGTGAAATTACTGTCGCATGAGACATTCAACCTTCACGTTTCAGAGTTACGGGCGCATACGATGCGACTTGGGTCAAGTCAAAGTCAAAGTCAAAAACTTTATTTCCATAGAATTCATAAAGAAATGGCTTGGAAACGTCAATATTCAAAACATAAGGTCACGCGTACTTATCGATAAGTTTGACGCCTGTTCAAACCCTATCCGACCCTCCATGGGGAAGAACAGACAAGAAACCCCTAATGGAGGGATTCCTTTCTTTTCGCGAGCACGATCCTTGTAACAATTGAGTACTTAGGTCTATGTTACATTTATGACTACATAATATACTATTACAGGATGTTTTGTGTGTCGTTGAGCAGAGCGACATCAGACCATGGGGATTTATCATTTATATAATCATTTACAGTGTAATAAGCTTTACTTACCAGACCCTTCTTTATGTATGACTTGAATTTTTGGGTCGGAAGCTTCGTTGCTTGTTCAGGAAGTTTATTATAAAAGTGTACACAATTTCCCATAAAAGATCCGTTGACTTTTTGCAATCGGAATCTTGGAATGTTTAATTTATTTTTGTTTCTAGTGTTCTTGGTATGAACATCACTTTTTTTCTCAAAACTAGATATGTTTTTATGAACATATAATAAATTTTCATATATATACTGTGATGACACTGTAAGGACATTTATTTCTTTGAATTTTTCTTTCAGAGAGTCCCTTGATTTCATTTTATAAATTGAACGTATAGCTCTCTTTTGTAAAACAAATATGGCATGGATATCTGCTGCTTTCCCCCAAAGCAGGATACCGTATGTCATAACACTATGAAAGTAACTAAAATAAACTAACCTAGCAGTAACTTCATCCGTTAGCTGTCTTATTCTACGTACCGCGAATGCGGCTGAACTAAGTCTGGAGGCAAGTGCTGCGATTTGATCACCCCACTGTAGCTTTGCATCTATAGTTAAACCCAAAAACACAGTGGAACCAACAAGATTAAGCACTTCTCCATTTATTTGTATATTAGCCGACATTTGCTTCACATTTGGCAAAGTGAATTTAATGCACTTAGTTTTGTTAGAATTGAGTAAAAGATTGTTCGATATGAACCAATCTAAAACTTTAGATAGTGACGCATTTACACTATCGTAATTATCTTTATATCTGTCAACTTTAAATAAAAGAGAAGTGTCATCAGCAAAAAGGACTATATCACACAAAGTATTCACAAAAAAAGGGAGGTCGTTGACATAAACTAGAAACAAAAACGGGCCCAGTATTGAACCTTGCGGCACACCCATGTCAATAGCGGAACCTGTAGACCTTTCACCGCCAATGGCAACTTTTTGGATTCTGTTTGATAGATATGACTGTACAAGGTCAATCGCTTTATTTTGGATACCGTAATGTTTGAGCTTGCAAATCAAGATAGAGTGATCTACACAATCAAAAGCTTTGGAAAGATCACAGAATACACCGATTGCATCTTGTGATTTCTCCCAAGCTTCAAAGATGTGCTTTAAAAGCATTACACCAGCATCAATCGTGGACCGACCTTTGGTAAATCCAAACTGATTACTATGAAATAAGGTATTTCTATTAAAATGTGTTAATAATTGCTCTAAGATTATTTTTTCAAATATTTTACTCAAAGTTGGTAATACCGATATCGGTCTATAATTAGCTGGGTCTTTGTGATTCCCAGATTTAAATAAAGGAATCAATTTACTGTGCTTCATCAGCTCAGGAAAGACTCCATCGTCAATACATTTATTAAATATGTAAGCTAGACATGGAGCAATATCAGTAACTACTGAACATAGAACTTTCGTGGATATTCCCCAGAGGTCTTCGGTATTTTTGATATTAAGTGATTTAAATGTTTTTGAAATTATGGCTGTGTTTATATACCTAAAATTGAATATAACATCACTTTTTGTTACACAGGATTCTAATAAAGATCCAGCTCCACAAACAGAAGACTTCAATGACTGAGTAACTATCTTAGGTATGCTAGAGAAATAACTATTAAATGCCTCAGCAACATCAGTTTCATTTGTAAGAGTTTTACCATCAATAATTAAATTAATCTTATTGTCCCGTGTCTTAAATTTACCTGTTTCATTGTTTATAATTTTCCAGGTCGCTTTAATTTTATTTTTTGAACTTTTAATTTTATTGTTTAAATATAAAGATTTGGCAACATGACAGACATTTTTGAAAATTTTAGAGTAATTTTTTACCATCAAAATGAAAGAATCGTCATGCAGCATGTACTGCTTTGCAGCATACAGTTCATATAATTTATTTCTACTTTTATATATACCAGATGTGGCCCAGTCATCGAAACTAACTCCCGATCTGAATTTACATGTTTTCATTTTAAATACCTCTTTATGCTCATTATTTATCATATTTGACAAGGCGGTGAAAAGTTCGTTCGGGTCTTCAATGCACGGAAATTGTGTCATTCGTAGCTCAATGTTACCCTGGAACCGTTTGATGCGGCTCTCAGTGATAGGCCTGTATGTAAATTCTCTAGGATTCGTAACAAATTTTGAAGCAAACATAGCACTCTGGCCATAGTGGTCTGAGCTTAAGTTCATAATTATTGATTTACTGATGGAATTACAATTACAGAATATATTGTCTAGACAGGTAGACGACGACAAAGTTACTCTCGTAGGTTCTCTAAAAATATTGTTTAAGTTATAGCTCTTAAATAAATTTAGTAATCTCCCAGACAGAACAGAAGATTCATTCAACATATCTACATTAAAATCTCCACAGACAATTACATTTTTACTAGTCACTGTCTTTATTAATATATCCTCCATGACAGATTCAAATACTGTAAAGTCAGCACCGGGGGGTCGGTAAACGCACACAACGATATGCCGCTCCAGCTCAACACACGACACCTCAATAGTTCTCTCTATCGAGAGATTTGCAATATCTTTTCGCTCCTTATTTTTTATAGTATTTTTAACAATAATCAGTGAGCCTCCATGTATGGCTTTTTTTCTTTTGAAAGAACTGACAACATTATAATTTAAATAATAGGGGAGCAGATCCAAATATTTGACCCAATGTTCAGAAATACACATAATATCTACTTTGAAAAATGTCAAAAACAGTTCTAATTCTAATATTTTGCTGGAAAGACCCTGTATATTTTGGTGAACTACATGTAAGAGGGCACTGGGCTTTTCCGCTGTCGAATTAGTCAGTTTAAATTATTAACTGACTCATTTTCTATACCCTGATTAGTATTACTACTAACAACGGGGTCGTCACTAACTAACTGAGTTATAATATTTATAACCGAATTAAAAACATTATATGCTAACAATTTAGCAATCATCATTTTCCTACGCCTACTTAGATACATTGTATCTCTAGTCAAATAAAATTTACTAATAAAACTATTAGTATCAAAAAATAATACATTGCTATGACGGCATGTCATATTATACATTAACATATTTAATTTGTAAACCATTTCCAATGTCACTTGACTTGAAGAGTAAGAGTATGGAAATGCACATAAAATTAATTTACCTAAACCTAAATCTGCCTTTTCTAATAGGGCGTCAACAAACTTCAACAAATCTGCTCGCTTGACAAAGGTACTGTCCCCTAACTGAACAATCAAAGTGGTGTTCCCATCAAACGAGTCATTATTTATGCCATTTAAAATTTTTTGAAGTGGGGCATTTGGATAGCAATTATTAGTTACCACCTGACCTAGCTGGTCACCAAGCAACAATCCCATTCCTATACCTATCTTGTCAGAATACAATATTGTTTTCCTAGTTGCCACATCATTTGTCAGTTTACTAATTTGGGGCCCCTCTTTGTGGAGCAGCTGTCTAGAATCAGCTGCAGCCACAACGTGGCTGCCCTCATCAGGGATAAGTAGAGGTGTTGCTGGTGTCAGTGAGACAGGGACGAAGGTCTGCTGATCTGAAGTTGGCTGGTCTGTCTGCGAACTAGTATTACGTACTTGAATATATATACTACTGTTATTAGCATATAGTGATTCTATTTGCTTTACGCTATTAGCAAGGTCATGTTCAGCCCGCTTATACTTATGAGAAATGTCATGAAGTGACTTTTCAAGGTATAATATTTTATCAGACATGTATTCCATATCCTTCGTATTGCGTCCTAATAAATTATAACATGAATTTAATTGTTCACCTAAATTAATTTTCTCCTTAGTTAATTTTACATTACTAATAACATTTTTCTTTTGCTTCAGAGCCCTTTGCGTTTTCTTTATGTAGTGATTAAGTTTTACATATTTTTTTATTCTGTTGCTACCCATTATTTGGGGATTTTTACAATTAGGTGTTGACAGATCTATTATAGGAATATTAAGCTCTGCACTCAAGGAAATATTATTAAATCTACAGTTACAATGTGAGGCCTTGCTTGTTTCATTTAGTTCTAATTTGTTTTCACATTCAAAAAGCTCCTGCTTTAAATCCCTTATTTGTTGAAGTGCCAGTTCATAAACTTGGAAGCAGTTGTCAACGGAAGCTAGCTTTTGTTGAAGGTCATCCCGCTGACTGCTAACATTTTCATATTCTGTGTCCAGGTTAGCGAGATGACTCTTGAGTGTTGTGTTGGTATTGATGATCTTTAGCATCTCACACTCACTATCTTCCCTTTCTTGCAGTAGCTGACTTTGGAGCTCCTTGGCTTCTTTTAGGTCCCGGGTGGCTGCTTTCAGCTTAGCATCCAAATCACATGCTCTGCGGGACATCATCTTTATTGGTAAACTGAAACACGTTGAGTGAAGTTAAGTGTTGAAAGATAGTTAAGGTCACAATAGAAAAGGATCAAAAATATTAAGCTAAAATTGGATGGAGACAGTTTAGAATAATAAGAATGATAAAAAAGTTAGAAAATGAAAAATAAAAACACTTCACTCAGTTGCTATTCAGTAAGTAGTTAATTTCTTAGATTCAAAGTAATAGAGATAATTTATATTTATGTAATCCTAAGTTATCAGTGTGGTTTATTTTTTAATAACAAATATAATTTAAACAAATTTTAACCAGTCAATATATGTGGAGTTGAATTTGTTATAGTTGTGTTTATTGTATAGGTTATGTGTGAGGCGATTTGTTTAGTCTGCAACCCTCATTTCCACATTTATTTGTCAAATGGAGAGAGACAATAACGGCACCTTTGTGTGATGTGTGACGTAGCTCAGCAAGTGAGCTAGGTGTAGTATTGGTGAAATTGTTTAGTTAGCGTATGAGTATTTTGTTAAATAATACAATACTCCCCTTGTTTTGATTGCAGTTGACGATAAGGCCACAATTACATCACATTAGCAGGGTTTATTTGATATCCGTTGATCAGTAATCGAACTCCTTTGAATCTGACAGTAAGCTGGCGCATCGGCGGCGTCACAAATTTCAGTGTTGTTTTTTGTCACAAGTTCGTGTTATTTCACAAGTATTTTTAACCACACACTTTATTTATACTATTCTTACACAAATTATAACTATCACTATATCAAACTACGCTTTTATACATAAAAAATAAGAAAAATTAAACGAGCAGTTAATTCACACGTCTGTCAGTCGGTGTTGCCACAAGGCCGGTCTTGTCGTAGGTAGGGGAGGACCAAGTTGCATTGCTTGTTATGGGCAGAGGTTACCACTTAATATCAGGTGGGCCCCCGTCGGCTCGCTCCGTAACTGTATCCCATAAAAAAACTTTCAATAAATTAATAACAGGAATTGTACAGATTATTAACAGAAATGTCAATCGTATTGCGACCAATTCAAACTAAGTTTTCTCATATAAATAAGACCTAGTTCCGACGGATCCAGTACAGTACGGAAATTGTTATTATGCACAGTTAATGTAATTTATTATATTTAATAATATATTTTTAACATTGAAGACTCATCGCAAAAAAGGTACCTAAATATTCTTATATGCCATAAATTTGTTTTTATTAGATCAGTTTACGGCTTAACTCTTGCTTATAAAATACAGCAGGAAATTCATCCAAACATATTTTTGTCGCGTAAGTCGCTTTTAAGGTAATTTTAATTATATATCTGTCAATATTACTTATAAAACTTGCAACAATCACATATTACCAACCTAAATGTGGAAAATCTTAGTGGCACCGATTCTGACCTTAGGTATAGAATACTATACCTGTTAGCGAACTTCTCGTTGGTGACTCTGCTCTATCTCGGACTTCTGCACTGTGATTCGAAGCTTGACAGACTGCTTAAATTATAAATTAAATCAGCATCAGTAACAATTATTACTTATTACTTAGACGTTTGTTTTTCTGTTTTTATGACAACTGACTATGTTGCAATATTCGAGTCACGTTGAAATTCTAAGACTAACTTCTCCTTTTGCCTGCAAACTGTAGAAAATCTGTAATTGGCATTAATTTTTCGTTATAAGTTCTCAATTGTAATTTTCCCTAAGTGCTGTTAATTCTATGATAATATATAAAAAATAAAAAAGAATTCTCTCTGTGAGTATATCCGAGTAGGTATCGTGCGTGACAGCGTGGCGCGCACTGTGACGGTGATGTGTGGTCAGCCGCCGCGCGTCGCCGCCGCCGTCGTCGGTGGCGTCCGACCGGTCGCTAATTAATCCACGTCGGCGCGTCTGACTTTCTCTCAACTCGGGAGGGAGGGGGGCGAGGACTCCTACTTCAATGAGTTGTGTAATATTACGGCGAATATTTGACAGACAGTGATTTGCATCTATATTGAATGTCTCTACATTCAGTATATGATATGCGACCCTGGTCGATTTGGGTTCAATGAATCATTTTGTTGTTTAGGGGCATGCTAGATAGTTAATCCTATCTCTTAACTGATCTGTGATCATATATTTTTCCCCATGCTTCACTAGGTTGGACTTTCGCAAGATATTAAAATAATCTGATGGCAACGTCGATCAAATAATCAAATCCCCGTTTTATTTGTACCCTTATCAGTGATACAGCTGACCCAGTGAGGTAGGTGGCCCTAGACAGGCCGTATATCAAAATTTGTTGGGAGCCTAAATGAAAATAGCTTAACTTGTTTCTCGTTTACATAAAGCATGAACGTGCCTTGTGTTAAGAGTTAGGTATCCAATAACTTCAGGGTCCTCTCTCATCAGGCAAGTCGTATTACATTGCCATGTGCCCTTTGCGTGCAATCAGTCTGAATTTTTAACGACACGCTCTAAACTAAGTTAACTTATTTCAGGTCGCATAGCTGATGTGTTGGTTTGGCTTAGTTCACTTAGCTTGGTTCGACTCAGCTTTGGCTTAGGACTACTTAGTCGGCTGTACAATACTTAAACCAGAAAAGTTATCTGTAAGCAGACACTTTGTATACGTAAGGATGACTCAGAAACACTTTCATTTATATGTGTTATTTTGAGTCATGAGGATAGAGTATGTTATTCCGAGGATGACTGTAACATTTCCTTGAATATAAATTATAACCGAATGGCATTACCGTTAAGGAAAGATATTGCATTAAGAGCTAAGATATTAATCTAAATCTTGTTCTTTATTACTTCGGCTTCATCTAGTTATATTTTTTATGTGATGTAGGTGATAGGCCGAGTTGACGGCCCGCCTCGTGTTAAGTGGTAACCGTCGCCCATAGACAGCAGCAATGCGACTCAAGTCCTCTCCACCAAAGTACGAGATGACTCAAGTCAAATTGCGTTGCGTCCGTCACCCCGAGACGGGGATGTTACGTGTCATGCGCCTGCAAGTCCACCGGCACCCTTCCTTTTTTATTTTTTTCTTTTCTATTTTAAATATTAGTTATTGTTCACCAGTTGATAAGAAAACTGGAAATCATGATTTTGTGCTGAATTATGTTTTAAGTATAAGTTATTTGCGTATGAATTTGTGTGATTGCTCTAAGCATTCAGACAAATCTCAAAACACAGAACTTAGCAGCAGCGTCTACTCCTTGATAGCACAGTGGGCCATGATGCCTGGAGCTGCCGTCGAGTCCAGTTCCACCAGATTTATTTCGATGAACAGAGAAATACCTTAGTATGCTTCAATTTTTGTAAGAATCATAATCACAGTAATCATAATTATTATTTTTTGCAAAATATGTTTAAAACAATAAGATGACAATAAAATAAAAAACACAGCCATGATCTACATTACAGCATGCAAAAATGAAAAAAATAAAATTAGGGATCTATAAATCCATTACCAAAACAATGTAATAATGAGGTTTATTTTAACGTCTTAAAACGTTTAACTGACTGCAACAACATTTTAAAACCGAGAAAAAGCCTTACAATTCGTAGACCTAAAATATCATAAGAAATCGTATACGGAAGCGTTATGTTTTAACACATAATCAAAGAAATTGTATAATATGTTAATACGTCTTAAAACCGTAATTGAATGTATCCAGACATCGTCACATCATCGCAATCAGGCTCATAGTCTGTTCTGCATCACATCGTCACCCGTTTATACATGAAGCCAGTTATTATAGTAACACGGCATAATATTTATAGAGATGGCGTGTCACTCGCGAATGCATTCAGCACTATTGTCTTGTTATTCGGAACGTGTATTGAAACTGAAGAGGTGGGCGCATTCAGTACCTAGTTAAAAGGGGCTACTCTATAAATCAACCATCGGATCTTCAAACTAGACACTCTAAGACTTGATTAGAGATCTCTTTTACTAAATTTTTTGAATTTGTGCATTGATCATCGATTATCGGCAACCGGACTGAATCCCTGATGCGCCGGGCATGGGGCAGTAGCCGACAGCTGTCTTAAACTCATGGCTGGACGTTGAATGCACTTTTATGAAGCACTGGATAAAAGTGCATTCTGTGCACTCTTGAAGCAGTGTGTTTTCTAGCCAGAGATATATTATATTCATTATGTGTATTTTTAACTAAAATTTTTTATGTTAAATTTTATAAGTACATATTTAAACTTTTACTAGTGGCCTAGGTTGTGAGTTGCACGGCATGACTTCAATTTAAGGCGGTCTATAAAAAGCCACGCTCCGCTCCTGATGCCCTTAGAAGGGGCATCTCATCCTTCTGCCCCAGTCCTGAGTACACTCTACTCTAAAAATCGGTGAAAACATCACATGCAGCACGCTTTGAAAGTGAATTACTATGTAAAAGAGGTCTCGACGATCGAGGCGACGAGATTTTATACAATTAATTGACTTTTCGCGAATATTAGATGTAAGCGAACATAATTTTTTACAACATAATTGCATAAATAAAGAGTGAAAAATTTGATTAATTATTTAAAATCAGGAAAACACCGGAATCCATTAGATTGTTGTTCGATCAATTACATATATACGTACTCATATTACCAATATTTAGGTCCGCCTGATGTTAACGGGTATCCCATAAGCTGCCATAAGAGCACGAATAATACTTGGTCTAAGTTATGGGATGGTCCAAGTAGCATCATATTGCAAACACTCTGAGATTTAAAGATTGATGGATTGATGTATAAAAGTCACAGAACCAAAAATTGGAAGGTTTATAATATTCAACAAGTCGAATCGGCTCTTCTTTTGAGGCGGCCTTCCTCACTGTCCGTTACCGGGAATAGAAGATGTTACGAACGAACTCAGTTCAAAGGCACGATAGTACTCTCCCATTGCACTATACCCATAGTTGACATTATAGTTTTAATGCAATAAAGTTACGGAAAGAACAGATGATCTACCAGGTGTTCTTCTGCCCATGACAAGCAATATCAATTCGATCCTCCCCAACTCAGGTGCAAGAAGACCCAATTCGTATTGTATGTGCCTGTAACTGAGAAATAAATGTATGCAGATATAATGTATATTGCGCACATAAATATTTAAAGCTAAAACCTCATTATAAACCCCAAAATTTTAATCAGCGACCTTTGAATTGTGAGCCACAATTACAAAACATTGTGTTGATATTCGCAGAGGAAATGAAGTGATCACTTCGACTTGATAACTAAGTGGAAGTGGTCATTGAGCGACAAACACACAGTGTTCAAGTGACTGGCGGAGGATAGGTTCTAGCAGGCTTTCTCGCGGGTCAATGACCACGTGAAAGTCAATGATACAATGATGACAACTTATGACGTCGCGCTACGCCGCTGATGAATACCTATGAGTTATTGATAGGTGGCTGCGACGCAATTAAGCCGTAAATTAGCTTATACAGTTTTAAAACATAAAACCTAAACTTAAATTTAAATAATGAATTTGCGCTGCAAAACTTATTAAACCGACTTCATCGTCAATGAACGAGAATGATTCCTCAGTACCTCGCACTTATGATAAGATTTTTGATTCAAAAACAAACTACTAAACCAATTTTGATAAAATTTCTATAAGACGAATATAAAAATATATCCTTTTAAAGAAAAAATGAATTTTTAAATCTATTTATAAATGACGGACTTGAGGTAACGAACAAATAAATCTTCCTTTTTCTGAAGTTGGTTAAAAAAGTTTCATTACTACAAATTGAGACGTGACGCCTAGATTTGTTGCTAATTTTGTTTCTATAAGATTTTTCAGGCAACAAAGTGTTAGCCGAGTTATTCGTGAGAAAACAATTGCGGTGACGAGTTCCTACGTCACGTCTACGATCCCACTATTGTGACCACAAGGTGAAAAGTCACCCACTGAAACTCTGCCTACCCCTTTGGGGATAAAGGCGTGAATCTATGAATTAATTAATAAAATTTACATGTTGTTCAATTTAAAACGCAGCATATAGGGTACAATAATTACAAAACTATATTTTTCAAACAATCCAATAAAAAATGTATAAATTATAGTATTAATATAGGTGATTCCACACCAGCATAGTCTTTATCTAGGAAGCTTACTGATTACTTACTGTCTACAACTAAAACATTACAACAATGTTTAGTACAAAAGACATCAACGCGCTACCCTACCTTGTATGAATGCTGAATACAAGATATATTTTCCGTGACGAATATACTCAGATACATTATAATATAATCGATTTAGTCTGCAGAAATATAAACATTTGTGTGTTTGTACGTAAAGGGTAATCTTAAGAAATACTATTACTACTAAAAATATACAACATAAAGCTAAATTACCCTTAAGTGGCAAAAGCTTTTATTTTGAATATTACTGTCAAATGCTTATATTTAGCTAATCTCACAATGGTTGGCACCGTAGTCTGTTATATTTAGCTAATCTCACAATGGTTGGCACCGTAGTCTGTTATATTTAGCTAATCTCACAATGGTTGGCACCGTAGTCTGTTATATTTAGCTAATCTCACAATGGTTGGTACCGTAGTCTTATATATTTAGCTAGCCTCACAACGCTTCACTTGGCCGTAGTCGAGTAAATGTATGAATATGAATGGATATGAAAGGAGCGTAAGGTAGCGAGCGAGGCGCGCCTCCACGTGAGTAACGTCTCATACGGAATACGAGGGCACTAATTAGATACATGACAGTGCAGGTATACTTTCGTTTTCGGCGCGGCCGATTTCACCGGCGCGGCTTCGGCAGCGGCATTAGGTCATCGGGTAACGGGCCTCGGCCTCGGTCACCCGCGCGGTCCCCGGCACTGCCGCCAGCGATACACTCACTGCCACTCTCGCACCAAGCATTAGTACAGAAACTACATTTACACACTACTGTTAGTTTACGTTAAACGTAATATTACTTTTATTAAACTGAACAATTCTTACTTTAAATTTAGAAGGCGTAATGCATTCACAGACAGGCCTCACAGCTCAGTTAATAGTAATTCTGCCTTCTGCGCTGTAGGTCGTGGGTTCTATTCCCACCCAGGACAAATATTTGTGTGTCGAATCATGTTTGTGCAGTGTCTGGGTGTTAATATGTAAATGTTTAAAAAAAGTATATATGTATTCTATCAGTATCTGGCACCCATAGTACAAGCTATGCTTAGTTAGGGGCTAGATGGCGCTGTGTGAATTGTATACAATATTATTATTATTATATTGAAGCTAAGCTGCGCTGAGCTCTTTTTTATTCAGTCTCCTTACCTGGGATACTGTTTTTTTTTCAATGGAGTTTCAGCTGAATTTCAGATAGCTTTTGTGAGAAATAAGGAGTTCAGGAGCATTATCTGGTAGGAAATAAGATGAGAGTTCACTTGGACTGAAAATTGAAACATAATGAAATTTACTTTGGTGACATTTGTAAGATTTCCTCTGGCACGAACTCTATTTCAATCGTTTGATATTGCCTCTACGTTAGCTGGAGGCTGTTGGAGTAGAGAAGCGGCATCAGGGACACAGAGAACCCCATCAACGACACAAACGAGTTCTATCACTCGGGTAATCTGGCCGGTGCGGTGCAAGATTTTGAATCGCAATCGATGGGTACTGTCCGCTTTCGCCTATGCCTTGAAATCTCACTGTTTTCCTTTCATTTGCCTCCCAGTTCTATGTGAGTGTGGGATCGCTTCTGTAGCCTGGGGGAGGGGCGAGGGGCGAGGGGTGACCCCCTAACGGCGCACTCAGTTAAAGGCCTCTGGAATGCGGCTCAGCTGGTCCAGTAGTTAGATAATAAGGGGCAATTTTATGACTTTGAGAGTCGAAACTCCGACTGAGCCATCGTTCCTTGAAAAAATAACACGAAATGTTGAAAGTATAATTATTATTTTTTGTCTGATTTATGTATCTCCTTAGGGAACCTGAAATTTCCGACACGAAAAAAATAAAAAATAGTGTCTTGCATCGATAAAATAATGAGGAAAGACTAGATTATTATTTGTCAAATGAAATTCTTATATAGATACTATGGTCATGTTGTCTTTGACTGCTGACGAAATATTCAAAGAATATTCGTAAAAATATGACTTGGATTCAGTAACTATGATTACTACTACTTACTACTTACTAATTGTGTCACTGGTTCGCTCGAACCATTGTGGTTTTATTATTGATTAAAGTGCGCCTCAGAGAGGCTCTTTTACAATTATATCATAATAGATATTGATAAAATTTACTGTCATGAAGAGACCTCTAATTTTATCAGAGCAGGTACATAGTTCCAGAAGATGAGCGCAGAAGAAAATGTCTGGAACCACATTACCACATACTATGTTGCACACTGCCGTAAAACTACACTGTCCATAAAATTTGTTCATTCTGTAAATTATTTATTTATTTCAACGACTGTCATTACAGGACTTATGCAATAGTGTTATAAATATGTCAATTAGAAAATAAAAAGAAAAATATTACAAATTATTTACAAACATTCCAACAAGTCAACAGTACAATTTAATATTAACAATACGAAAAATAATACAATTATGGCTTTTCCGAATTGGCTCAAGGAATAAAAAATTAATAAATCTTTATACTACAATCTAACCTATCTAATCATGTTTATGCAAATAAATATATTTACTAGCCGAATGAGGCGTGTCGTCCTTAGTTAGGCCTTAACGTCACACACGTTCTATGTGCGCGCCCCGCCCGCCCCCGCCCGCACCCGCCCGCCCAGCGCGCCGCCGGAATGCGGTCGTAACGGGCACCACCGTAATCACCACTTTGACACCTGAATTGTAGATTACACCTATTAGTTACCGGATTTAATTCTATTCCTAACTAATGAACTAACCCGTGAAGATACTAGTCGTCAGTTTTATTGGCTAAATATAAATAGCTCAGCTCTGACGTCTGTCATCCCACCTCGTGTCGCTGTCCTGCCATAGGCAGGTACAAAGTTATCTGGTTTACCTATTCTAGTAGAATAAAATTGAATAATTATTTATTAAAAAAGAAGAATATAAAGAAACTTAATATAACTAAAGTAAATTAATAAAAAGTTGATAGTTTGGTAGAGCCGCGAACTCTCATAATAAGTACTAGACAGAAAACACATACCTACATACCTATTAACACAAATATAACTACCGGACATCATAAATGGAATCTCATTTAGAGATTTTGCTCACCGATTTTTTTTTTTTTTTTTTATCTCAAATATTAGGAATAATATAGAAAAGAAAGAAGGAAAGAAAAAAATTTATTTATGGCAAAGATATAACAGAAACAAAATTAAAAAGAGTTATAATATTACGACACTACCATTTTTAACTAAATTAAAAGTAAGCTAATATGTATAAACATACTGAACTACTACTACTACTACTATTATACACTAAATACTACTACTACATTATATTAACAATAGCTTGGTTCCACCTGCTATTATTTTATTTTATTTTATTTTATAGTTTAGGTACAAAAGCAGTTAACAAACCATAATGCTAAATAAACTAGGTAGGTACATGTTGATAACTTATTAACTAAGTACATATATATACATTGCTACAAAATAAATAGTATGTAGTGACTTGAAAAGCGCTATGGAACTCACTCACCGTTGCATGTGAAAAAATCGGAAAAATCTTACTTGGCAAACTTCGGATTGTTGCGATGTGCGCAAAGAAATTTCAAAGACTTGCACATAATACAGCAATTCACAAGATGCTAACATAATTATATAAAAGTTTAACCCTGGACTAATTTTGATTGTTGTCTGACTGGTTCCAGGTTTCATGCAGACCCTGGACTCTCAGGTGGAGTCGAAGGAGTGCCCCGGGTCGTGCATGCACCCCCTGGCGGCGCTCATCTGCACCAACGTGCTGGAGGAGGTCGAGTGCCCGAACAACATGAAGTGCTGCGCTGATGACACCTCCAGTAACTTACTATTACCTTCTTGACCGTTGTTCTCTTGTAAAAACGACAGAAGAACCTTTCATTCTTAACAAAAATTCATACGGCAATCGAATCTTTTTTGGTACGCATTGAAATAACAGGCCAGTAATTCCCAGTTACACAATAATATAAATCGTTGAACAGTTAATTAAGTTTATGTTCTTGACTGACCAAAGAAGGTTCTATACAAAATTCAAGTCATTATAAAAAACAGCGTGTGTATAAATTGACTGCGACTGACTTTTAACAGCTATAGAACTTGTGCCAGTGTTTATTATTATTAGTCGTTCGTTATTTGTACAGCGCAGAGGTAGGGTTACTACCAACTGAACTGTAAGGCCAGTCAAAAGGAACCAAAGTTGAAATTGACCGAATAATTTCAAAATTTTACTAGACCAATTAACGATTGAAATTTGGGATCTGTCGGGTTTTGACCTGTTGGAATCTATCTTGTAATTATTTTACTACATAATCCACGTGTATTCCAGATAACACAACAGACGCAACCAGACGGCCGTACACCACGACGCCGGCTGATGAGGAAGAAGAAGAAGATGAGGAGGACAATGAAGAAGAACCCTTGACCAAGCCACCGCCCGCCAGCGACAAAAACAGTGGTAATTATTAGGTACACCATATTAAATATTAGGATTTTTTTTCTTACTTTCAGAATAATATTTCGGCAATATAAAAATTGTATAATACTTTTAATGTGGAACTGAATTCCGCTAGAAAACTCGTGGGTTTTAGACATGAGACATCTCGCCTTCACGTCTCTGCATACGATGGGACTTGGGCCTTTTGACCGAAGTCGTATTGCTTGTTGTGGGTAGAGGCCGCCACTAAACATCAGGCGAGCCCTTAGTTCGTTCCGTAATTTAATAAATTAGAAACAAATGAAATATTTTATAATGCGTCTAAGTATTATGTCAATAAATGTCACTTTTCACATTGGGCCGGGAACAGAGTGACAGTATGACAGTCAATAGCAATGTTCAAACTAGAGTTGTGTGTCCGTAAACCATGAGCACATATCGAGGGTTTGCAGGCAACATCGGGTGTCCGGGCGTGTGCGTGGAGGCGCACCTCACGCGGTACTGCTCCGCGTACCTCACTTCAAAGTCGCTATGCGTCGCGGGGCGGCAGTGCTGCGTGTCGCGCGACTACGGGGACAGGGAGCGACCTGCGGACCTCGTCGTGCCCGCAGAGAACAAACCCACCAAGAAGAAGACCACTCCAGTCAGTTTATATATCTTTGTAACTTACTTAATCATAGATCAACATATAACGTATAACACCCAGACACAGAACAAACACCGACGTTCGTCACACAAATATTTGCCCCGGGTGAGAATCGAACCCACCACCTTCAGCGCACAAGGCAGGGTTACTACCAACTGGGCGGAGGCCAGTCGTAGTAAGTTAAGTCGTCGTTAATAAGTAACACATTAGCTCAGTGCTCGGCACTCTAACGAATGTTTAATGCAGGACTTCGAATCGCAGTAATGTTAATTGATGATGAATGATCTACATTTATGTATCAGGATAAGTCTAGCTCGTACTAGCTTTAATACCTAGCCCATCATTTTCTTGCCCTTATCCCACACTAGGTGGGGTCGGAACAACATGTACCTACTTTCCTTCCATTTTTCTCTGTCAGATATCTCAGCACTTCTTTCTTACTCATATCGTCTTTCACGCAATCCATCCATCTTTTCTTTGGCCTACCTTTACTCTTACATCTATCCACATCCATACCTAGGACTCTCTTGTGGCATGACTTTCATCCGTCCGCATAACATGTCCATACCACGCTAACCTACTGCTCCTCAACTTCTCCGTCACTGGCGTTACTTTCAGACTTCCCCTTACTTACTCGTTCCTAATTTTGTCCATTCTGGTCACCCCACACATCCATCTCAACATTCGCATCTCCGCTGCGTGCAATCTTCTTTCATCAATTACTTTAATACCTAGCCCATGAACATATAACTTGACGTCAAACTGATGATAATATCCAATTCCAGCAAACAACGACGACGGAGAAGCCGAAGTCTCGTCGCAAGTGCCGCGGCGACTGCGTGGGGGGGCTATTCTCTCTGCTGTGCGACCACATCGACGAGGAAGCCGCGTGTCCAGACGAGGGGAGCTGCTGCCTCACCGAGCCCAAGCCGGAGACCACCACGCAGTACACCAAACACGCGACGAGACGACCGAAGCCCACTACGCCGCGACCGACTACTCGACCTCCGGTAACTGCCAAGACTTTTAGCATGGAGTTGTTTTTAGCATTGACTGAAGCATCAATAAGTTTGTTATGTGATACAGTTGCGGAACAAGCCGACGGCCCACCTGGTGTTAAGTGGTAACCTCGGCCCATAACAACCGATACGGTACGACAAGAGACAAGTCGCATCGTATGCGCCCGTAACTCTGAGACTTGTAGGTGGAATGTCTAATGTGCCTGTAATTTCACTAGCAACCACATCTTTTAAACCGGAAAACAGTAACGCGAGAGTAGAAACGGGCATGGTGGTAGTACTTCCCCGGACGAACTTGGCGTGAGTTCCACTGCTCTGTATAGCTGTAAGTAAAATTATCTGATTTGGTATATTTCGGCACACAGATACAATATGTAATGATATAATTCGACGAAAATATGAGCAACCGTATTCTAGATGTTATGTCGCATGTTATGTCAGTAACGATAATATTTGTCATGTCGTTTCATAATTATCGTCATCCTAGCCTGTAATCACTCACTGTTAAGTATAAGCCTCCCTTTTATTTTGGCAGCCCAGTCTGTTCTGCGCCACTCTAATCCAGGTTTTTGTCTACTGATTTCAACGTGCTTTCGGTCGTCCTTGATTTCTTCTGTCTGATCTGGGTCACACTGTCGTTTACCATATGCAGTCTAATTAATATCTTATTAATTTTATCATAATATGATGTGAACATTCCAGCCGCCGCTGCCCCGCTGCCGCGGCTACTGCATGCTGAGTATAATGGCGGCGTTCTGCAAGCCACCTGCAGTCCTCAACTACCACACGGCTTGCAGCAAGGAGTCCACCGTCTGCTGCGACAACTCAAAGTAAGCATAGTGCACAGTGCACAGTGCACGTAAGGCGTATGGGGGTGAACACGAACAGATCGAGTCACGAATTTCAACCTCCCATCTTTTTTTTGGATTTGATTACTGCATACTCAGTATGGCACTGCACCAGTAGCCATTTTCATAATGCAGTTCTTGTAATTGGATGTGTTTGTTTGGTTGTTAAATAAACAATTTCAATTATATTTTAAACAACCATATTTGTGAAGATGGCCCCACAAGCATCTATTCGCGACTGGTCGCCGCATAAC
Organism: Chesias legatella; assembly: GCA_947359385.1. Taxonomy (NCBI): domain Eukaryota; kingdom Metazoa; phylum Arthropoda; class Insecta; order Lepidoptera; family Geometridae; genus Chesias; species Chesias legatella. The sequence continues at coordinate 4,282,009 of OX375779.1, read as the reverse complement.
ACGTATGGCTGCTCATTTATTACCTTTTTTTATTATATTTAATTTAATTTAAACTACACAACAGGCAATAACATCTTGTGATATTTTAAAATAGCTAGTATTCGTGTAAAGTTCTCTCGAAGCAGTGTGACGAAAGCATTAAAGTGCGCCTCAAACAATCTGCATTCTCAGTGTTCAGTCTTCACTGGTTCAATTCTATGAGTTTTTGTTTCTACGACATGCCAGTTTCCACCGTTTCCTCCACCTCCGGACCACCGAATCCAAACACAACGCAGTTATGCTCTCATATATTTTATGTCTATGTACTGTAGGAAATGTCCACCGATGTTTATTTATATTCGATGTCGTTTGGCTTCACCTGTGTGCCCTGTGCTCGTGTCGTACTCACCCGACAGTGTTGCAGGTCTTACCGCATCACCACCACTACTACCACGACGACGACGACCCCGGCGCCGGTGGACCCGCGCCCCGACTGTCCTGGCTCCTGCATCGTGCCACTGCTCTCTACCTTCACCTGCTTCCGTGAGTGCCCCCCCGCTACTCTACTGACTCACTTTACTACTACTTACTCTTTTTGACAGAATGAACAGGTTTGCTATCTGATCAGTAACCCCCCTTCCCACCCCCCCTGCCATAACAGCATCGAAAGGATCCTGAAAGTAAGCAAAACCAAAACATGAAGCTGTCAGTTTTATGATATGATGTTAATCATAAGTAATATAATAATTTATTGTAATAATGTGTGTGATATTGTGTATTTTGTATTTTTTTGTATTTTGTATTTGTATTTTGTAATATGGACTTGTTCTGAAATAAATTTTATTATTATTATTATTATTATTATTATTATTAAACTTGAAGATAGATAAAAGTTAAAAAATAATATATTTACATAGAGCGTCTCGTGTGCCTGTAACTGCACCGGCATCCATACTCTTCGAACCGGACCACAGTAATTCAGCATATTACCTAGGATTTGAGTACAATTATTATGCATACTTATAACTGGATCGACTAAACCGTTCTCCCCACAGATAACGCAGAGATCACAGACGTGTTCAAATGCAAGAAGGCGGGCACGCAGTGCTGCGCGCCCAAGTCCAAGGTGCAGGAGGTGACGGGCACGCGGCCGGAGCCTCCGCCCCCGCCCCCACCACCCCCAGCGCAGCACCCCCCCGCGCAGGACAACGTCTACAACACGCAGTACACCACTGCGCTGCTGCCCCACACCACCCCAGTGTGTGAGTACCTACCCACCCCCGCGGTCAAGGCAGTTTGAACGGCTGCTGCCGCGCCCGCTCAATACACTCACTCAGCTCGCGCTGCGTGCACACAGTTCAATTTATACTTGAACAAATGATTTCTTTATATGTAGATCAATATTGGATGATATGATTATGATATTTAAGATGAATTTAGTCATTATACTTCATAGCCTCTAGATAACTCGTCTTAACCTGTAAATCATTAAAGTTTAGATTCAACTAACCTCAGAACTATGATTAGGTGTTTCATACATAATTAGTTCACCATTACGCCGCGCCGTGCATTCCGTCTTGAGTACCTACCTACCTACGGAACTCTACAATAAATATTCAACCCCGTATTTTATCACTGCTTGACTTTGTTTTCAAAGCGAGGTTACAAATAGAAGAAGACCTTACAATAAACAAGAGACTTTTCAATTTTGATTTCTCAATTTGAACACTAGTCTTAATATGTGTGCACTCCTCCACTCTAAGTAATTCCATTGTGTTGTAGTGCCCTACGAACCTGACTACGGCACTTACGGAGCCACCAACTACTCCACGAAGCCCCCGGAGAAGTACAACAGATATGTGTGCGGAGTCAAAGGTATATATACTACACGTTATATTACTTTTTGTGACAGTTTTTTTATGTGATGTAGGTGATAGAACGATCAGACGGCCCATCTGATGTTAAGTGGTAACCGCTCATAGACAACAATAAGACTCAATTCCTCTCCGCCAAATTACGAGATGACTAAAGTCGCATTGCGTTGCGTCCATCACCCCGAGACGGGGATGTTACGTCTCTTGCGCCTGTAATTTCACCGGCAAAGTTATTGAACGAGCAGATAACCCAACTGGTGTTAAGTAGTGACCTCTGCACATAAGCAATATGACTTGGGTCCTCCCCTACTAAGGTAAAAAAGGACCCAAATTGCATCTTGTACGCCCGTAACTCTGAGACGTGAAGATAGTATGTCTCAAGTGCCTGTAATTTCATCGGCAACCATATCGTTCAAACCGGAACACAGTAACGCGAATGCATTACAGCATTTACAGCTTAGCAAGACACCAACATTTTTGAAGCCAATTTTGAGAACTGCTACTTTCATCCCCAGAACAGTGTAAAAATAATTCCTTTTATCCACTTACTGATCTATTTGCTTCTGAATGAAAACGAACTGCCGTGTAAGTGTAACGGTGTGGCGCGGGCGTGTTTGCAGGCACGTCAGGTCGTTCGGCGCGCGTGATGGGCGGCGAGGACGGCGCGCGCGGCGAGTGGTGCTGGCAGGTCGCGCTCATCAACCAGAACAACCAGTACCTGTGCGGGGCCGCGCTCATCGGCACTCAGTGGGTGCTCACCGCCGCGCACTGCGTCACCAAGTCAGTTAATACAACTGTGCAGATAATACACCCACAAAACAATTCGAGATTTAATTATACTTCCGAATTTGTGATCCTTTGGCTTTTAATTGTATCAGTGTGATGGTAGTTCGATTCTACGACCTTCAAGGATTGAGCACCACCTACTTCTTTCACGCTCTCCACGGCAGCAACAGTCAGGGCCGTGCACGGCTCAGCACGACACCTCACCGAGAGTTCAGGAGGAATTAGGGAGTCCAGTAAACACAGCACGGCAGTATATAACAACAATAACACAGGGGGCTAGAACGTCTAGCTAATGGGATTTAAAGCTAGGCTTCCGACACGGTCGAAATGAGAAAATATGCACAGAACGTCTGCACTTCTCAGCGCGCAATAACAACCTGTTACTGAGTGCAGATTGTGATCGAGAGAGGGCGGTAACTCTTACACCTACCCTCAATCGGATCATACAAATCGAATACCGGTCTTGGGCAAGTCTCATCCACTGATTTCCTGCTGCCTTCATTATGTCATCTGACCATCGGGCTGGTGGTCAGCCCTGCGGCCGACGCATACAATATATAACATAATCTGTTCACAATTCCAGCATGGTCCGCATGCAAGAGACGACATACGTGAGGGTCGGAGACCACGACCTCACCAGGAAGTACGGGTCGCCCGGCGCGCAGACCCTGAAGGTCCTCACCACGTACATCCACCACAACCACAACAGCCAGACGCTTGACAACGACATCGCGCTGCTGAAGCTGGCCGGCAAGGTGGAGCTCAAGGAGGGCGTGTGCCTTGTGTGTCTCCCGGCGCGGGACGTCTCCCACGCGCCCGGCAAGCGGTGCACCGTCACCGGATACGGTTATATGGGAGAGAGTGAGTTACCTACACTTTGTTCATTGATTTGGCGACATTTCTGCACAACTGTCATTTAATTAGTTAAATGTCTTCTTGACTATATTGTCGTATATAAATATTACCGGCAAAGTAAGAAAAGCCGGCACCCTGAATGCCTGAATTGTTGAAACTTTGCCCAGAACACCTAAGCAAGTATTTTCTCAAGTATATAAGTATTATATCAGTTGTCCGGTTCCCATGATACTAAGCTATATGCTTAGCTTACATTGGGGCTAGATGGCGCTGTGTGAAATGTCCACCAATATTAATTATTGTTATATTATGTTGGCGCAGCCGGTCCGATCCCGCTGCGCGTTCGCGAGGCGGAGCTGCCGATAGTGAGCGACGCGGAGTGCATCCGCAAAGTGAACGCGGTCACAGAGAAGATATTCATCCTACCCGCGAGCTCCTTCTGCGCCGGCGGGGAGGAGGGGAACGACGCGTGTCAGGTAAACATAGTACCAGTAACCATACCCATACCCATACCCACCTGTCACTATACTGGAGCTCACTCCGTAACAACCGATTATGATTTGAAACCGACATGTCCTGGAACTAAAAATTCGATGACATGTGTCAAATGCACAAAAGGCCAAAAGCCTCTTTGAGGCGCACTTAAAAAATCCTTTAAAGGATTTAAAAAAATACTATTCTATCAGTTTTCTTGTTCCCATAGCACAAGCTATGCTTAGTTTGGGGCTAGGTGACGCTGTGTGAAATTATTTAATATTTATAAGTGCATTTGTTTGCAGGGTGACGGTGGCGGTCCGCTGGTGTGCCAGGACGATGGCTTCTACGAGCTGGTGGGTCTGGTTTCGTGGGGGTTCGGCTGCGGCCGACAGGACGTGCCCGGGGTCTACGCGAAGGTATCCGCCTTCATCGGCTGGATCAACCAGATCATATCCGTCAATAACCTATAGTCTTCACTGACATTTCTATCACAACCAGCTTTTCTACGGCACTGAGGAACATTTTGTACTTCTAGATTTTTAAAGACGAGATTTCTGATGCCTCAGGGTCAAAACAGTATTGAAGGAAATAAAACCTATGTTCAGAAGTCCACCTTATAAGCAAATGGTAGCCATGCTGAAGTCTTGTAAGTTACGGTAATTCCAACAGTTATTACCAACACCACACTGGAACCTTTGTATTTGAAAATATATAGGACGTTTTTTGACGAGTAACGAGGTAGCTTTGAAGATATTGCAACGTACGAATGTAACCATTTGTATGTAATAGTAAGCCAGTATAAATCGTGACATGATTGACAAATATGTCGCCAAGTGATTGTTTCATTCTGTCAGATTTTTAATCACGATAAATAATATATCTCTTAGGACATTTTTAATATTGCTCAAGATATCATCCAATTAAAGTTTAGAAAAAAGTAGCGAAATATTAAAAAAAAAACTAGACTTGTCAATGTAAATACAGAATACTTTTAATTAGGATTAATGTATTTAAGCTGTAATTTAAAAGTTGGCATTTATATGTTCTCTCCCACCATTTTGTTTCTGCCTTATTATTATTTATTCCTTTTTAAATGAAAATTTAAAGATTTTACGTCATCAAAAAATCTTAATCATTTAAATAACACAGTAATGCGTATAGAGAAAATTTTAAAACCAGGCACTTAATCATGTTATTATAAATTATATTTTTATTTATTTTAGTTTTAGTACGAAAAACCAAACGATAACTATTATTATACATACACCCTAGTATAAGTTATTATTTATATTTTAGCCATAAATTATATATCAAATTAAGAAAGAAAAAACTATTGGAAATTGATGCAACAACGTTTCTGTAAATAGACAGTGGATATGTTCGGATTGACTTCAAGGCATAGAACATAACTAGAGTTAATACACGTCGCCACTTTTATACACTAATCGAAAAGATAAACCGTTTACCTTCGGTTTTGGGTGGCGACTGAACTATGAGCACGTGAAAACAGGAAAAAAGCGATAAGTTACAATTCATGGCGGAGGGCACCATAGTGGTGCCATCAAAGTCCCTGGCGTAAGGCGCCACAGTGGAGCCACGAAATATTGTTCGCCGCCAGGCAAGTTTGTTCAAATGACTGCCGCATTGAATTGGTTAAGAATTCGTAGAGGTCCCAAAAATAACATCCACAGCATGTACTCTACAGTTAAGGGTAACTAATTTTGTAGGTTTTTTCAACTATTGCTTTAGTTAAAACCTGCAGACAAACTGTTTTGCTCTTAGAAGTGGAATTGAATTTGAATTTAATTTGTGGCATTTATTTGCGATGTACGAAATTTATATTAGTGTTATCAGGTGGCAGTCACACCATCAGTTAGCAGCTATATGCGACACAGCTCTATTGAAACCATCTGTCCTACGATTTTGTGTTCAAATGTTGATCTGATATTACCCATAAGAATATTATATATATATATTATTCTGTAAATGTAATTGTCTGTTTGCTAATTTAATAAAATTCTATGAATAAATAAAGTGGATTTCATTTATTTATGCGAAATAAAATTTATAATAATATAACTAAACTATATTTATTTCTATGATATAGTCATACACACAGTACACGATCAAAATATTTTATATTATAGATAATCTTAGATATTGTTAAATCATGCTAACAATTATAAAGGAGTTATGCAAATAAAAAAATCTTACTAATAAAATAATTTTTCGATATTGTATTCTCGTTAAGTTTTAGAATCATAAATATTTTAATGTAATTTTTATTTGCACTTCACGAAATTATGTTGTATTTTAATCACGAAACAGACAAATAATTAGCACTCCATGGAAACTTGACTTAAGCGGGAATCGAACCCGCGACCCGCACGCAGCAGTCGGTTGCAAGAACTTCAACTTCATCTTTATGATACGAGATATATCTACATCAATAATTGAATAACCTAAGAATTTAACAAGGTTATTCTTAAATTCTACCAAACAAGCATAATTTGTCAACAGTTTTAATTAAATGTAGTTTTAAATAATTTATGAAAAATTGATATATTATTCAGATCACTATCCTAACAACATCTGGATATGTCACCGGTTAATACGTTTACAAAGACATGTTGCATTTTCTCCAAGCTTTGTTCAGTTTCATTCACTGCTGTATAAAGAGCTAAGAATACAGTAAACTACAAATGTTAATAGTGCGACAATAATACACTTATATGCACCTGACACCCTGACAGTTATGAAATGAATATTTACACAACGCAAGAGAACATTTCAAGGTGTGTACAGTTTGTGACACGAACGATTCAGAAGCGTAGAAAAATAACACTATATGGACCATGATAAATACGTTTTTAATTTAAACTCTCATTTTAATCATATACTATTGTAATACTACTATACAATAGTAAGTAGTAATTAGGGTATATACTGACAGGAGTAACGCGTAATATTTGTATATTTAGGCAGGTGATTCTAACCCTTATATATGTAAGTATATTATACACTTGGTTACTAACATATAATATGTAGGGTCAAGTGTTGTCCCTATTGAAGTCTGTACCTGTGAAAACCAAACAAAGTGATGGAGTTCAAAAATAATAATTTATTGACCGCGCCCTCACAGCTCAGTAGCAACTCTGCCAGCAACTCTGCGTAGATCGCGGATTTGATTCCCACCCAATCAAACATTTGTGCGACGAATATAGATGTCTGTTGTGTCTGGGTGTTAATATGTATATACAAAAAAGTATATGCATTCTGTCAGTTGTCTGGTACCTACAGTACAAGCTATGCTTAATTTGGGATAGCCGACGCTGTGGACTTATTATTATCAGCCTGCGTAGTCCCACTGCTGGGCAAAGGCTTCCCTAATACCCTTCCATCGATCTTGCGTTTTTGAGGACCAGTCTTGCATAAAGGTGTCAAGTTAATCTCGCCATCTCAGACCACGATGCCGATTTCCGTTAATAGGATTCTATTCTGTCGTTGTGTGGAATCAACCTATACTTATTATTTTGTGTGGACCACTATGCTGAGACAGGGACCCTTTTTGCCAACTTAACACATTCGTTTTACTGTGTAATTTGTGTCAAACGATATTTATGTTTTTAGTTTTAATGTGTTTTAGTATATACATTTGTATTGTGTTGTTTATGGGCAAAATAAATACTCTTTTTTTTCTATTTATTACATACAACTTGAAAGTTTTTCAACTGTGGCATTATTTACTAACCGCCATATTAGTTTCTTACATCAGTAACTATGTAAAAAGTTATGTACATCTGTAGGAACAACACTTGACCGTCATTTTTTTTGGCATTAATGTGATGTTTGGCAGTAATGACCTTCAGTTCCAGGAACAGCGGAGTGTTATGGCCTCTCATACAGGTTGTACTGCAACTGTCAGTTGTCGTTGTGATTTCGTTCGAGGAAGGGTTTCTTGTGCGAGGCGGGCGCGGGCGTCGGCGCCGGCAGCTTGGAAGGCAGCCTCCTGCTGCTGCAACGGATTAAGTTCTCCTTGCCGACATCCTGCTGCTGAAACAAGGGACATGGGCCGTTAGATTGGCCTCACAGCTCAATTGGTAGTAACACTGCCTTCTGCGCTGTGCGTCGTGGGTTTGATTCCCATTCAGGACCAAAAATTTGTGTGACGAATACACATGTTCATTATGTGTCTGAGTGTTAATATGTATTATATGTATGTATTTACAAAAAGTATATAAATATTATATGAACTGTCTGGTTTCCATAATACAAGCTATGGTTAGGTTACTTTGGGGCTAGATGGCGCTGTGTGAAATGTCAAGCAACATTTATTTACTACAGATTAAGCGTAATAACGTTACATGGTTTCAAAAACCCGTCAAATCATCACTGTCAAAGTCATTTACAGTTCTGGCGATAGATCTCGATGATGGTACGTCTCATGTGCCTGTAATTCTGTATTTCCATCGGCACTTACACTCCTCTTACACACCAAAATGGCATCTCGTTCGTATACTAGGAAGCAGCCAGTGGTATTTCTAACTGGTAACGCTTAATCACTCGCCAGTAAATACAATGTTTATTACCAGGCCTTTCTAATTTATATATATGATAGTTGATATGACAGACAATGATATACGTCATAAAATGAAGAGCCCGAATGCTGAGTTGTCATTATAAGCTTTATGGAATAACCAATAATTTTAAAAACCCAAACAGATTCTACACTGAATAGTATTACAACATTATCTTTCATACATACCAATATAGTTTTAAACTATGTTCAAGAAGTCACTATTAATATATTACTGTAATGCTCATTACAAAACATCACTAAATCGTGTCCACTCCGTATTCGGGCCTTCAAAAGCGCTGCGTACTACTACTATTCGTGTGACTGGTTCTCTATAGTCGTGAAAGGATTTAAGTGCGCCTCAAAGAGGCTCCTTTCGTGCACTTGACACATGTCTTCGATTTTTGAGCTGTAGAACACATCGGTTACCTGACGATGTTTTCCTTCAGTGTTTCAAGGCGCCTGTTGAGATGACTTACCCGCTTCATATCGTGCAGGTCGGTCTCCGAGATGCACTTTACAATCGTGTTCTCGTGCTGGCCGTTCCTCAGGTCCGGCTGCGTGGAGCGCCTCACCGCGCCCTCCGGCGCCGGCACGGGGGGCGTCGGGGTGGGGGGCGCCGACGCCGGGGTGGGCGTTGGGGGCTCGGGCTTAGGGGCGAAAGGCGTCACGAATATTGCTGACTCCTCAGCGGTGTCCTCGCCGCCCTCGCTCCGGGACTCCGAGTCAGAGTCTACCTCTATGCACTCCTGTGGGAGATTTTAGAACTTTTAATATTTTTTGTAAGCCTGTTGGTACCTACTGCTGGACAGAGGCCTACCTTCCCTGTTCGCTGGGGTTGTCCATTCCGATAAGTACGAGTGGTATGTGCCTGCCGCGATCTAGTTTCCTGTTAGGAGGCGTCCACTCTGTGATGGTTTCCGGCCACATCCCACCCGACACGGAGCACAAGCGGCCAGCCCACTCCCTACTACAATTTCCGAGCAGTGTATCCGACATCTGCGATCTGTGTTTTGAAGCGGACTACTCCTGATCCGGTCTGTAAATTTTGCCCCTAAAATACTGCGCTCCATCGCTCGCAAACTTAAATACAAAAAGACATGTTTTTGTTAAACAAGTGAATATAAATTTTGCCGAATTCCTTTTTATTAATTAAATTATTTATAAAATATAATTTAACAATAAATATACTAATTTTATCATTATAACTAAATTAAAAAAAAAAAACCCTGCCACCGTTGTAATTACGCTCCTGCATATATTTTTTGTTTTGTACAAAATATTTCTTAAATCAAGTCAAAAGTGTTTTCCCAGTGAAAAAGGGCACAACAGGAACCTGCCATATTGTTTTTCCAGTGAAATACGAGACGGATATCGCCAAAATAAACAAAGATAAGTTGCAATTATCTACCCTCATAGGATCCATTTATCAAAGTAATAACTGCGCCGCTCACAACTACCTTAGATATTCTTGTACTTCTAATGTCATGATCAACTGACAGCTTATGACTTTGACAAGTGATATTTGATGTGTCTAACTTAACTGACAGCTACGTACTACACTTTGAGAACTGCTCAGTGTTGCTAGTTTTTGAAAATTCGACTATACTTGGGGAGAATCAAGATGAGTGTCTGTAATAACTGTCAGAAACAAATCAAAAGCAGCGAACTTAAATCCTGCACCAAGTGTAACGCAACATATCATTACCAGTGTGTTGGAGTACCTCAGGAAAATTTCGTCAAGGAGTCAAAAGCCTACAAAGCCTCGTGGAAGTGCATTGAATGCAAGTCTGCTAACAAACGAGGAGATAGTCATAACATACTCTCGCAGTCAAACGCCCACCTGTCGCCTGCAACTGACTCCCCTTCTAAGGACAGCACCGAGGAACTAAAACAATACATCAACAACAAGCTTGAAGAGTCGCTCTCCCGTCTATTAAAGGATATTCGACGCGACGTCGCTTCTGAAAACACCGATACTCGCAACAAAATTCAAGAGCTAACAGAAAGCATTAATTTTATGTCTGCGAAATACGATCAACTCAAGGTAGCGCATGATTCTAACACTAAATTAATTAATGACTTGCAGACTGAAAACTTAGGACTACGTTCCGAATTAGCTAACCTTGGCTTAAGAGTAAACCAAGTGGAACAACAGTCCCGGGTAAGTAACTTAGAGATCCAGTGCGTGCCCGAACATAAAACTGAAAATCTGAAAACGATTGTCCAACAACTATCAGCTACAATAGGCTGTGGCATCACTGATCGGGAGCTCCTGGACTTCCATCGTGTGGCGAAAATCAATCCAGACTCCAGCAGGCCGCGCTCAATAGTAGTCAAACTATCGAGCCCCCTCGTGCGAGACACGTTTATCGCGGCGGTCAAAACATTCAACAGATCCCGCCCAAACGACAAACTCAACTCTTCACACCTGGGTCTCGCTGGTGTGAAGAAGCCAATCTTCGTTAGCGAACACTTGTCACCTGCGAACAAGGAACTCCACGCGGTTGCTCGCAAGGTTGCGAAAGAAAAAAAGTTCGAGTTCGTCTGGGTGAGAAACGGACGAATCTATATACGCAAGAACGTTAGCTCCAGAAGTTTTGTAGTTAAGGACATAGCCTTCTTAAATACCTTAGCATAACTGAATGTATTCAATCTTCAACAGACCATCAACATGTAACCTTAAGATTTTGTATCAAAATGTGAGAGGTCTTAGGACCAAAACTGAAACTATTCTGACCAACGCGTTAAAACAAGACTTGGACGTTATTCTGTTAACAGAAACGTGGTTGAACGATTCTGTTTTTGATCACGAAATACTTGACAGTAGATACACAATCTTCAGGCGTGACCGTGATTCTACCAATAGTGTTAAGCAGGACGGAGGTGGAGTCTTAATTGCCGTTCTGAAAAAATTTAACCCAGTTAGGAAACTGAAGTTGGAATCAGTTTGTGAAGATGTGTGGGTCACCTTAAAGTTGCACAATGGAAACTCAACCACAAGCCTTTACATCTGCACCTTGTATCTTCCACCCCCTCTAAATTACAATCGTCTTGAAAGTTTTCTATCAAATACCACAGACATTGTTCATCACAAGATTCCGCAAAATACTCTATTTCTACTGGCAGGCGATTTTAATTTACCCCTCATACAGTGGGAATATGATACAGATTCCAACTCTATGACCTCTAGCTGTGCTACGAACCAAATAGAAAGCCTACTCATCGACACTATATCATTTAATTGCCTTTACCAAATAAATTCAATCTCCAACTACAACGGTCGTACATTGGACCTCATTATTACCAATTCCACGAATTCGTTTGAAGTATCCAATAGCTCCACTCCACTAGTAAATATGGATATTCATCACCCAGCTCTTAATATTTTTGTGAAAATCAAATCTTATAAACCTCCTAAATTAAAGAAATCGACAGCTTATAATTTCAATAAAGCGAATTACATGAACATCAAAGAAGAACTAGAGTTGATAGACTGGAATATACACCTAAAACCTTGTATGTCTGTTGATGACACCGTTGATGCGTTCTATGAACTTATCACTCCGATAATTATAAAAAATACGCCTACGAGCACACGCGGCAACCGAAGCCACCCAATCTGGTTTAGCCACTCTTTGATTCAAACCCTCAAAGAAAAGGCAAAATATCATCGTAGATTCAAAAAATACTCAAATCCCAGAGATCGTTTGTCATATCGGATACTTCGCGACCGTTGCGATAGCTTGATTGTACATTGCTTAAACAGACTTAAAGCTGACGCCAAGGACCATATAAAAAAAGACCCAAAATATTTTTGGACTTTTATCAAGTCACTCAGGTCAAGCAGCTCTGAGATACCCGACGAAATGTTTCTGGCATCTCGAAGTGTTCAGGGTGGGCAGAATATCTGCGACCTTTTCTCTGAATACTTCCACTCGATCTATCACAATAATGGCAATGTGGAGGCCTGTTGCGAGGAACCCGCTATTTGTCATGCATCACTCAACTCGTGTACTTTATCTGAATCAGATATTGAGACGGCAATTCACGCTCTTGACCCCAACAAAAGCCCTGGCCCCGACTTCATACCTCCCATTTTCATTAAAACTTGCTCATTTCAACTCTCTAAGCCTTTAAAAATAATCTTTAATAAATCTCTTTCTCATGGTTGCTTTCCCGTTAGATGGAAACTCGCACATATTATCCCGATACATAAAAAAGGTGACCATGGTGATATCCAAAATTACAGGCCTATCTCACTTTTGTCTTCTTTTGGCAAATTGTTGGAGTCTATGGTACAAAAAAGGTTGCTCAATCATCTTAAACCTGTGATAGATCATAGACAACATGGATTTCTTCCGGGAAGGTCAACAACATCGAATCTCTTGAGCTACGTAAGTGATATCTCAGAAGCACTAGAAGCCAAAAGTGAGGTACACGCGATTTATACTGATTTCTCCAAGGCGTTCGATGTGGTAAATCACAAACTTTTGATACAGAAATTGGGGCACGCTGGCATTTGTGGTTCCCTGCTAAGATGGTGCGAATCATATCTGGACAATCGATCCCAACTTGTAACGATTAGGGGCTTCAAATCTCCTGCTAGAACGGTACCATCTGGGGTCCCGCAGGGATCGCATCTTGGACCGTTATTCTTTCTCGTTTTTATAAATGACCTATGTATGTCTATTACTTCTAGTCTTCAAGTATTTGCCGATGATCTCAAAGTGTATAGAGTGATTCAAACTCGAGAAGAACTACAATGCCTACAAAACGACATTGACTCCATATATGAATGGTGCAGTCGTAATATGATGGTTCTCAATGCTTCCAAGTGCTACCACATAAAATTCACAAGAAAACTCAATCCTTACCTGGCTACCTACTTCATAAATGATGTTCCAATCAAGGAAGTATATAATACGCGTGACCTGGGGGTAGTGGTGGACTCGAAATTGAGTTTCCTCGAACATATCGATTCTATCACTAAAAAAGGAGCACGACTAGCAGGTTTCGTTGTAAGACAAACCAAATTCTTTAAAGATTTCGAAACACCTATTATTCTCTTCAACTGTTTTGTTCGAAGCTTGTTGGAATATTGCAGTCCAATATGGAGTCCCTCCTACGAGGTTCACAAGCATAGACTCGAGAAGATACAAAAACAATTTCTTTATCACCTCACATATGCCAACTACCTATGTCGAACTCTTAAATCCTACGAGTCCAGACTTAATCATTTTAACTTGGTTTCTCTCGAACGCAGGAGAGCTGTTTCGGATGTTGTCTTATTGTATAAAATTGTCAACACCATAATAGACAGTCCTGACTTGCTTAGCAGATTAGAATTTTTAGTTCCTCGTCCTGGCAGCCGTCTGCATAACAGAAAAACGTTCAACCTTCCCTCACGCCGCACTACTTTTGGTCAGCATGCTTCATTGTATAGAATGTGTTCCATATATAACGATAATTGTCAAGAGCTAGATATATTTTGTACATCTGTCTTCTCTATTAAGAGACAGCTTTTGGTTTAGAGTATTTGTGTATATACACCTAAACTTTTTGCCCTTCTGGTCTCAAACTCTTTATCAGATTTTTTTTTTTCTTTTTAATTCATAATTTTGACTAATAAGTAGGTATTTGATCTTTCTAAAAATGTATTCTAAGTAGAGCGTATTATCATTATAATGCATGCAGTGTCCACTTCTAGAAGGCCTTACACTTTATTATATTTGATCTATGTTTCCAACTCCTTAATGTTACAGTGTTACGTCCAGTTAAGTGGACCTATAATAAAAAAAAAAAAAAAAAAAAAAAAAAACCCCGAGTTTGGATTTAGTTGATTAGACATAGGGGTATGTGCACCGGATGAAAAGATGGGGAAGCTTTATTCTAAAAAAAATACTGCGCTTTCATCCCAAGGCTGCCATAGACAAACTAAACGATGGATCTAATTCAAACTTCGATACTAACCAATTGAAGGATAGTTATTGTCCATAGAGTATTTACTTTTTTTATAAAAGAGGCGGAAAATGTAAAATGTCACTAAATAGTCGGCCTTTTTTTTTTAAATTCGTTATAGGCAAGCATTTGACCGCAATCTCACCTGATGTTAAGTGACGATGTGGTCTACGATGAAGCATGCTTGTCTAGAAGGATCCTATTCACTCTCCTCTTGAAGACTTCCATATTGTAGGTTTCAGGAAATACAGACGCAGGCAAAGAGTTCCACTCTTGGGCTGTCCGCATTATAAAAGTGGAAGCAAAACGCTTCGTAGGGATATGCGGTAATTCGACCAAGAAAGGGTGACGTGATGCCGTACGTCTGGATGTCCTGTGGGAAAATGAAAAATGTGCTACCCTCGTAATTACAGAGAGTGGGGACAGGATGACTTACATCGTGTTGTGTGTTAACGTTGTGTCGCATCGCTCTGAAGCGCGCGAGGATGCGCTCGTGCGGGGAGGTGGCGGGCAGCGCGCGCGGGAACTGGTACTGCACGCGCGCCGGCGTGCTACCTGCAACACAGCGCAGTACAGGGTCTAGTGGTGCCCCAATGATACAACCCGGAGGTCGCTGGTTCAATTTCTAACGTGCATCAATGAGTCAAATGTATGTTCGCGATACCACGTTCTAAAAACGGTGAAGGAAACATCGTTAGAACCGACTTATCCTAGAACCAAAGATTCGAAGGCATTTGTCAAGTGCACGAAAGATAGGTAGTCAAAGATGCTAACCTTTCGTGCACTATCTCTAAATAGTATAAAACAAACTCGCTATGTGCGTCTGTCTGTTTCTGCGCTTACTTCTTGTAAACGACGCAACGGAGAAAGAGCGATAAAAGAGGATAGTTTGTGTAAGTAATTTGTAAAAGTATTTTGTACAAAATGGCGGAACTACGACAGTATTTAAAAAAAATAAACTGTTACTTAGTGCTTTCTTGTTATGCACTCCTAATTTTCTTTATTAGTAAATTGCACCCGTGCGAAGTCAGGGCGAGTCGTTAGTACTACACACAACTCCCGCAACACATTTAAGTCCCATTTAATGAAAAACAGAGTCAACTCACCGGTCGGCGAGTACACTTTGTATTCGTTGTCCAGATATTTAGCCTCGGCATCGTTGAGGTGTCCGAGTCCGACTGCGATGTTGTCACCCAGCTGAGTGAACTGGGAGGCCATCTGCTCGACGGAGGAGGAATGGGCGGAGCACTCGGTATCGGCAGACGCTATGACGGCTTCCATACATGATGATACCTCTGTGAGGGCGCACGTGGATGTTTCGACCTTGGACTGGGTGAGGAAAATCGTTATTATTCATACTAATAAACCAAAACTTCTAAAAAGAATGGAAAGTTATATGAAGTAGACTCTGCGACTAAGTGGTTACTAGCCTGGAGGTTCTGGGTTCAATCCCCAGTAGGGACAAAAGGCGCTTCCACTTGCTCAACCGGCATCGTTCTGACACCTCCTACTGTGCACACTAAACAGCGCAATACGCCCCGACATCACATGCACTAACACTACTCAACACAATGATTTCTCAGCTGCCAGATGTAGATATTTTTAGTAATAATTTACATCAGACAATCACATCACAAATAAATAAATAAAGCCTTTTTTGGCCATCGTGTGGCAAAAAATATCTCTAATCTGTGGTAGCACGTACTTGCAAGGTGTGTATCACATCGTCGGCGGCGCGCCTGCCGCTCACCACCGCGTCGGCGAGCGCGGCGACGGCGGCGCCCGCGAGCGCGTCCCCGCACGCGTGCACGTCAACAACCAAACACGTGCTCTCCCTCTGAAAGACAAACCAAAACAATACTAAATAAAATAAATTTTTATTTCATTTTCATACGAATAGAATGACGCAACACGTATACGAGCAATCTATACAAATAAATAAAATTGTGAGTGTTTGTTTGTAATATTAAAATAACCGCTTTTTACTAAGTGCATATGGATGAATAAACGGCCATATACCAAAACATTTTTTTTTTTAATTTTTGTGTCTGTTGTTCCGGCTAATCTGAAATGGCTGGACCGATTTTGACGGGGCTTCACTGGCAAAAATCTAATGTAACAAGGAGTAACTTAGGCTACTTTTCCAAGGGGTAAAATAGGGGTGCGTGATAAAACCGAATTCCACGCGGACGAAGACGCGGGCAACAGCTAGTACGTAAATATAACGGTTGCCGTGGCGTCCCAAGCCCGACGAGGCGAGCCCCTGAACAGTTACCTCGGTCTCCCGGTGTGCCGACTGCAGAGTGGTGTGGAGCTCCCGATACAAGTGTTCGACCACTTCCACCACATTCGAGCTGAATAATTCCAAATCGGCGCTGAACGCGGCTGACACTGCAAGTAATTAAAATATATGCATTAAGGTTGCACAGCGGGAAGCCTTAAATAATATGTTCCCATTGCCCAGTGATTTGGAGCAAAGAAATGTAAAAAAAAAAAAACACATTTTGCTAAGATATTAAGGTACTGAAGGGTAATCATCCACCATACATTCGTCAAACTAGTTAATTTACCTATTGAAGGTCTGGACAGTGTCCTGTGAGCCAGTCTCCCCCACTGTGTGTGGTGCATCGTCACCTATTGAGGGCATCAGGGAAAGCAACCACAAACAATCTCATCAGTCGGCGCAGCCAGTGGGATTTTGTAGTTTTTAGTTGTCCATGAAAACTAAACACCATACCTTCGTCGAACTGGTTGACGTAGCCACTGACAGTGCGGGCAGTGTCCTGCGCTTCTGCCTCCCACTGTTGGATGTGTTGCAGCGTGAGCTGCATCTTCTGCGCGTTGCTCTCGAGTATGTGCTGCTGAAATTCTAGGCTGGAGGCCATCTGACTTTGCAAGTGTAGCTGTTCTTGTTTGATTGCTTCCTTTTTCTTTGCTAACCTGCGATAGAAGTTACGGAGATTAAAAAAAAATGGACAAAGAGTATTGAAATAATGAAATTATGAGCTTGGATGTAAAATATTTAACATAAACAATGCTATTAAACGAAATTTAAAGGTAGATGCAAAATAGTGCCCCTATAGGCCGAAACAGATCATTTCATATGTCCGGATGAACTACTTCATTTGCTCTAAGGTTTAGAAATTTCGATGTTTGTTCGAAGATTTCGAGGCTACTATACACGTTCGAAAATCATCCATTTGTTACATGTTCAGATAACATAACCTTCATAGTTAATATTCAAACTCAGTAACTGGTTAGTGGTTAATGTCTGGCAACATCTTTACTTACACCTTGAAGCAATTCAGGCGACTATACCTTTTATCTAGGGCGGCAGTCTGTGCGTCGACCATAGCCTTCAATCTTCTCACTTCTTCGTCCATCCACTGCTGCAGTACGCGCACAGATTCCACGCGCTCCTCTTCGATGGCTTCCATCTCTTCTGATAGACGCTTTTCGGACGCTATGTTATTCTTTTCTGTTATCTGAGGGATACATAACGTAATGTCAACGAAAAAAGTGAGAAAATATATTATTATAAGTGTAATTAAAACAATATCTGTCTAAGTATTTATACCTTTAGTCAATATACAGTACAACTTTTATTTGCTAACCACCTGTACAGTTAGCAGGGTGTATAAGACTGAATTGTTTTTTTTGGGGTATTTAACTCAAAAACTACTGAACGGATTTTCAATATGGTTTTCACCGATGGATGGACTGATTCATGAGGAAGGTTTATTTATTTATTTTCATTCATTACTGGTGTAAATTGCCTGAAATATGATTATGGTTGTTGATGATGTCGGAAAAAATTATGCCAACTGGGAGCATTACTGGCGCCGCGTAAATCAACACAGTTATATATCATTCTTAACATAAAATTAGACTAGGCTAGATCGTTTTCTTTTATTTTTGAGTTGTATAGTGGTGCGAAGCCGAGGCGGGTCAATACTGTGACCGGCTACAATAATTGTGAGTGTATCTCAGTGATGTGTACCTGTTGGTAGTCGTGCATGAGCGCGTCCTCGTGTTGTTTAGCAGCGGCGGCGGCGTCCCTGTGTGCGGCGGCGGCGCGCGCACACGTCTGCGCCAGCGCCTCCGTGCGCGCCTCCAGCCGCCGCGCGCACGCGCACAGCGACACCACGCGCTCCGACGCACCCGCGTACTGGACAACACAAATACATCACATATCACACACAATACACTACTAGTGCCCTGACGTTTAGAATAAATAGTTCAGTTCGTTGCCGCTAACCGTCCGTTTTATTAATAAGTGATGATACCCTAAGCGTGATAAACGACACTGACTCCCAGGTGATCGATCGTCCCATACCGATGATTTCGGCCTCCGGAACGTCAACTTCGCAGCCTGTAACGGCCCTCTACTGCGCCAAGTCGACGACAGAAGAAGACTTAAAAGTATGCGTGATCTTATATTTTGAATATTAATTAGTGAATCGATAAAGATAAGTGATCGACCATAATGACTGGCCTCACAGTTCAGTTGGTAGTAGCCCTGTGCGGCTACGCTGTAGGTCGCGGGTTCGATTCCCACCCAGGACAAATATTTCTATGACGAATATAGATGTTTGTGCTGTGTTGGGTGTCAATATGTATTATATGTATGTATGTATTTACAAAAAAGTATTATATCAGTTGTCTGGCTCCCATGATACAAGCTATGCTTAGCTTACTTTGGGGCTAGATGGCGGCTGTGTGAAATGTTCACCAATAGTATTAATTATTAGAATTACTGTGTAAGTTATGTAAGTGTAATAAAATGGGAAAAATAAAAACCTAAAAATCTATTATATTATTATTATCATCCCACTTACCCAGTTCTGCACAAACTTGGTGAGTTTCCCGGTGACATCCTGGCCGTGAACGGTTTGCAGCGCGGCCGCCGCGCGGTGCAACAGCTTCTGCACCGCGGCTTGGATCGCAGCGTTGTTCTTCTCCATGGAGGTGCGGATTTCAGAGCACTGCGAGTCAGTGGCTGACACCAGTCTGCTGTGACTCTCTTCTGTCAGGGCTCTTAGCTGAAATAAGTAAACAGAAATTCTTGAATATTGGCTGTTGTTGTATGTAAATATTGGCGGACATTTCACACAGCCCCATCTAGCCCCAAAGTAAGCTAAGTAAATAGCTTGTATCATGGGAACCAGATAACTGATATAATACTTAAATACTTTTTTTTGTAAATAGATACATATAATATACACCAACATCCAGACACAGAGCAAACGTCAATGCTCGTCACTAGTTTGGGGCTAGATCGCGCTGTGTGATATGTCTTCCAACATTTATTTATTTACAGATTAATATATTCAATAATCGGCCCTATACAAAGCCGGGTCGGTACGCTAGTGGCAAAACAAAACGTTCATTAGTCATACCTCTGTCATTGTTTCTTGCATTTGTCTTAATATGTCTTCAATTTTGTCTTTGGCACCTTGCAGGGTCATCTTGTTGCTTGTGGTGTTGTCGCCTGCAGGAAAACAAATTATTTCATAAGTTTGAATACTTTGGCACGACTTTTATACATGTTTATTAGTTAAGTAGTGTCATAAGTATCATCATCTACATTGTAATTAACTTGTCCATAATTTTTTTTTGTTACGCTTAAGCTTTAACCCTTAAATATACATAGTGAGAATCTGTAATTGACATTAAGTTTTTAGTTATAAGATCTCAATTGTAATTTTCTCTAAGTGATGTTGATTCTATGATAATAATTTTAAAAAAAAATAAGGAAAGGCGTCCATTTTTTTTTTCGATGGTAGAATTCTTTACGGCTCCCCCTGCTCGGGGACAACAAAGGGCATGTCGGACTCTCGGATAAACGTAGTCGTAAGGAGCTAACTACCCGCATACAACATTTGATTGAACCAACATTGAATGTATGTTGTGATATCCACTTTTGGAAGAAGAAGTTGGCTTCCCAAATACAATTTTAACTAGTTCAGGAGCCAAAGGCTTCAAATCAATCGATGGTACATTGTCGGTAAAAAACGATAAAGATGATGATTATTATTTAATTTTTCATTAATATCCCAAGCGAAAATCATCTTTTTTTGTACAAAATAACGGTGTGCTTCGCTATCACGTATTGCAGTACGACACGCGTGCCACCTAGCGTAAGTTAATTGGACTATAACCTGACGAACAAACAAACTTTTTTTATATATTAGATATAATTACCCATTGCAGTGTGCAGCGCGTTGAGTCCTTCTGCGAATGCGTCGGTGAAGTTCTTAGCGTCGGCCGCGATTTCGCCGCGAATTCGCGCGGCTTGCTCACGGTACGCACGCGTCATCGTCAGGTTGCGAGATTCCACGCTCCTGTTGAGTTTTATTCAAGATATTAATTTTACAGTCACAAATTTCAGTCAAACTGCTTTTGATCTGCCTGCCTGTCCTTAACGCTCCAGAATCAGCTGACTTGATACACTTTGGTAAAAAAACGGAAGCCTTCCTTTAGGGGCTTCTTTGCTGTTCTTCCCTATGGACGGTTGGATAGGGTTTGAACAGGCGTCAAACTTAGCGATAAGTACGCGTGACCTTAATTTGAATATTATTGACGTTTCCAAGCCATTTCTTTATGAATTCTATGGAAATAAAGTTTTTGACTTTGACTTCACTTTAACATTTCTTTATGAATTCTATGGAAATAATGATTTTGACTTTAACACTGGTAGTTGTCATCACACTGTCATCATCATTTAAATAGGAACTCATATCAGGAAAGCTCATGCAAGTGCATTTGTCCCTTCTTTTACACCATTTCTAGCTCACGTAAGTGACACTAGGCTTTCTACCTTTGTCGTCATCACCTCGCGTGCCCGTAACGACACCGTCGTGTGGTCGGTGCACGCACAATGTACGTAACATTACCTGCGCTTGTCCACGGTGTCGTGCAGCGTTGCGGCGTGCCGCGCGGCCGTGTCCGCGGTGGCGAGAAGGTGCTGCGCGTGCGCATTCAGCGCCCGCTCAGTTTCCGAAACCTTCGCCACGAGGTGCTTCTGCTCCTCGCACTCCTGTTTAGTGGACTGCAACACCTGCACATAATGATAAGAGCAGTAGAACTCACGCCAAGTTCGTCCGGGGAAGTACTGCCACCATGCCCATTTCTGTCGCCAAGCAGTGATGCACTCGTGTTGCTGTGTTCCGGTGGGAGGGAGTGGGTACCGGCGAAATTGCAGGCTCATGAGACGTAACATCCCCGTGTCGAGGTGACGGTCGCAACGCAATGCGACTTGAGTCGTCTCGTACTATGGAGAGCACTTGAGTCGTATTGCTTTTGTCTATGGGCGGCGGTTACCACTTAACATCAGGTGGACCGTCAGCTCGTTCCGTGATATCATTTACATTAAAAAAAACCTAGCCGAGCTTTGCTTGTACTGAGAAGTGATAAATAAATGTATGTGCTTACATTAACAGTATTGAGTAGCTTGGTGCCGACCCACTCCAGCCGGCTCCTGGTCTCGTTGAGCTCCGAGTCTCTCTCCTCCAGCGTCTGGTTCACCTCACTGAACAGTGCCTCAATCTTGACCTTCTGTTCCTCCACGGCTCGCTTCTGCAGGAGAAGCTCCTGGATTTCCTTCCGCTGTTCTTCTTGCTTGAGGGTTATCTCGGTGTATGTGTCTGTCGCCAGATACACACCTGGACAAACATAATAAACTTTAATTAATTGATTAATATTTTGAATATGATATAATCTCAAATCATCGCGATGAGCCGTTTAATCAAAGTTCTATTGCGTTGGACGTGAGGTTGTTTCGTGCGTACACAAATGACGTACGAATCATACATATATTATGTGTGAACGAGCCATAACGGATTAAAATATATACTTTGAGTAGACTAGGACACAGGGAACAGGGGTGTAATGGGTATGTGATATTTGACTCAAAGTCAAAAGTCAAAAACATTATTTCCATAGAATTCATAAAGAAATGGCTTGGAAACGTCAATAATATTCAAAATAAGGTCACGCGTACTTATCGCTAAGTTTGAAGTCTGTTGAAACCCTATCCGACCCTCCATGGGGAAGAACAAACAAGAAACCCCTAAAGAAGGGCTTCCTTTTTTTCACGAGCACGATCCTTGTAACACAATCTGAGTACTTAGATCTGTGTTACATTTATGACTCACCATTTTTGTCCCTGGAGGCTTGCAAATCCCTCTTCAGTCGATCGATCTCCTCCACATACTCTTTGAGTATGGCCTTCTTGGTCATCTTCTGGTTGACTTCGGGCTTGTTCTGTATGTTCTTCGCCCTGTGAGCGTATTCCAAGGTGCTCAAAGTCTCCTCCAGGTCTTTGTGTCCCGGGGAGATGGTCGCTATGATGGAGGTCTTCGTACGTCCGCCCAGGGATTCTTGCAGGATGCGCGTCAGCTTCGACTCTCTGCAATTACAAAACCATTACTAACAATTATTATATAATAAGCCTACAAGGCTATTAAGTATATCACATATATATATATATATAAATATTTATATATATAAATTTTATTTGATTTAGTTAGAAACAAGCCGACGCGACGGCCCACCTGGTGTTAGCCTCAGCCCATAACCATAACTTGGGTTCTACCCTAATTAGGTACAAGACACAAGTCGCATCGTAACTTTAGAGGCGCGAAGGTGGAACGTCTCCCATGTCTGTAATTTTACCGTCAACGTCAAGCAGACCTTTCCAACCGGAACACGGTGGCGCGAATGTACAACTGTTCGGAGGCAGTAGTTCCCTGGACGCGGAGGAAGTTGTAGTGGTAGACTAGCTGTTGTCCGCGACTTCGTCCACGTGGAATTCCGTTTTATCACGCACCTCTATTTTACCCCCCGGAAAAGTAGCCTAAGATACTCCTTGTTACATCAGCTATCTGCCAGTGAAAGTGCCGTGAAAATCGGTCCAGCCGTTTCAGAGATTAGCCGGAACAAACAAACAGACAGACAAAAATTTTAAAAAATGTTGTTTTGATATATGTACCGTGTGCACTTAGTAAAATGCGGTTATTTTAATATTACAAACAGACACTCCAATTGTATTTATTTGTATAGATGACGTGTGTACCTGTAAGGTATATGCGGATGTCTCTCTACGAGCGCGGTGATGACCCGGCCGAGGGTGAGCAGGGACTGGTTGATGTTGACGCACTCGCGCGCGCGCTCGCGCTTCGCCGGGTTGTCGGACCCCGCCTGAAATCACGCACAATCACGCGCTCAACTAACACTCTCTATACTAGTCTACTGCACGTAAACTACTGCACTAGTGCATCATACACTAGAAAATAAGTGTTAAGAAGTAAGACTAAAGTCAAAAAGTCTTCAGACTTGCTGATGATCATCGTGTCTGTATTTAAAGTGTATATTGTTATTATTCCAAATAAATAAAGTTTAAGTTTATAGATTATTAATTGAACTTTCACCAGTTTTTTGTGTATACTCTATCGTGTAAAATAATTTTATAAATGTACCTAACTGATGATTACAAATTAAATGTACCAATGTCGCTAAATGTAAGTTGATTTATAATGATTTGATTTGATTTAGTTTTTCCCTCTTATGTGACTGATTTCTTGTTTTTGATTGATTGAGCGACATGTTTTTTTTTCACAATTCATAATGTCAGACATTTGCTGAGTAAGCAATTTTGTTCAATTTGTGATCTCTCCTCGAGGGCTGCGGTGACGGGGCTCGCTAAGGATACTTGGGTTGATAGTTTGCCATTTGTCGTCGAAAGAGCGTGGGGGCTCGGTGATATAAACCCCACAGTTTCAACCCAAAGGTCGAAGGTTGAGGTTGAAATAATGACATGCCTCCAGTGAATTAAAAAGTTACTTGAAAAAATGTTAACATCTTGTTGAAACGCTTTTAAAAAATTACAATATTTTGAAGAAACGGGGCATGTTCTAGAAACAAAATATCGAAGTTATATATATATATATATGTCTAGCGAGTAAAAAGAGCCTCTATGAGACGCACTTTTATATTATTTACAACAGTAGTTCCAGAGATCTAATGACACGAAACGTGTCAATGGTAAATGTGTGTATGTGTGTGTGTGTTTGTTTGGATGCGTGTGTATGTGTGTGTGTGTGTTTGTTTGGATGCGTGTGTGTGTGTGTTTATTTGTATGCGTGTGTGTGTGTGTGTGTAAGTGAGAGAGTGTGTGTGTGTGTGTGTAAGTGAGTGTGTGTGTGTGTGTGTGTGTGTAAGTGAGTGCGTGTGTGTGTAAGTGAGTGCGTGTGAGTGTGTGCGCGCGTGTGAGGGTATCCGCGCGCGCGTGTGTGTGCGTGCGCGTGCTGCGTGTGTACGCACGCGTGTGCGTGTCTGTGTGCGTGGGCGCGCGTGTGCACGTACCTTGCTGATGTTCTCGGAGCCTGCCAAGTCGACGAGGTTCAGCTTGCCGATCTTGACGAGCTCCTCGCCCTCGGGGCTGTTCTCGCGCATGTGCACCACTATAGTGAACACCGTGTGCGAACGACTGCAAACACACACAAAACACAACATACAACCTGATATATTTATTTATTCAGACAACATTAGTGGTCCACACATTACGTAACATTAAAATTAAATTCAATCACAATAAACAAAACAAAACACATAATACTCCACAGGCAACCATTACTAACTAAGTACTGTTAGCAGAACAGGCAACTTACCATACCCGTTTGCGGGCAACCCACTACTAATCAGAGTACAGATTAAAAAACCCCCCCTTTCGCTTGTGGATTAGATTCGGTCGAGCGGAATGCGAGCAGCCACATGGTGCGTATATTTATTTTATTTATTTATTTATTTAGACACACCAACAACAGATACATAATTATACTTAAATCTTATTCTACGGTTTTGGCTTATAAGCACCTGTCACTTACAGGTATATATAGCCAAATAGTGCACGAAAAGAGCCTGCTCGAGGCGCACTTCAAAAATCCTTTCACTGCACGCTTCGATAGAACTAGCGACTCGGCTAGTAGTAATAAGCAAAATGAAAATAGTTAAATGCCATTTTCTCATTTTTGTGCATACTTTGCCCAAATTATCAATAAATTAACCAAACTATGCAGAAACTGTGTTCTATGAACTACATGTAAAGCCATTTTCGCAATTAGTGAAACTGACCTAAACAAGAATAGAGAGATTACATCTTACAAGTGAAAATTGATCTAAATATCACAAAAGCTTTAAATGAAACTAATACACTTTTTGCTACTGAGAAACCTATTTTGTGAGGTTGACTAAGATTCTTAAGAAGGACTACTCTAATGTCTCACTTAAGTCAGTGCACTTGATAATTATATATTGCAGAAACCATCCACTAAAAATTCTAAAACGACATCCACTACCAATAGAATACAACTCACAAATCAATATTTCGTTGCATATTGGGAAGGTTTCTGCAATATAAAAAAAAAGTTAGGAATGGGTCATTATATTCATATTTGACAGGCCGCACATCTCAAGCCGTAGTAACTCTGGTTTCTGAGCTGTAAGGTCGTGGGTTCGATTCCCACCCAGGAAAAACATTTGTGTGACTAGCATTGATGTTTGTTCTGTGTCTGGGTGTTAATATGTACAAATTTTGTTTACTTTTTGTGTAACAAATTTACACAAAAAGTATGTATTCTATCAGTTATCTGGTTGCCACAGTACGAGCTATGCTTAGTTTGGGGCTAGATGGAATGACCAACAATATTTATTATATTTATTAACATAATTCATATTTCAATATTTTTTTTTATTTATTTTACATTCTAATATTACCCGTATTTAACAGAAAAAAGGAAATAATAGCGGCGGATCGCTAGTATGATCATAAAATTAGGTCCCAAAAGTTAACTAGTTTAAGTTTCGCTAGGTCTCTCTTAGCTAATAAAGAGACAAACCATAGTCATGACATGGAATTACCTTGACTGTGCATTCATAAGGGTGGAGGCGACTCGCTTCCTCTCCTGCCCCTGTGCCATTATCTTGTAAACCTCATTCTTGTTCGACACCTGCAAGTAATCACTTATTGTATTCCATTGTTAATCAAAAAACTATTGCACTATAATCACATTTAGAGATTGACTGATTGACTGGCCTCACAACTCAGTTGGTAGTAACCCTACCTTCTGCGCTGTAGGTCGTCGTTTCGATTCCCACCCAGGACAAAAATTTGTGGGACGAACATAGGTGTTTGTTCTGTCTGGGTGTTGATATGTATTATATGTATGTGCAAAGCCGGGGTGGATCCCTGGAATAGTATATGATGGTAATGAACTGACAGTGATCTCCTCAAGGCCGTTGACGATATTGGATCCCTTCCTGGTGACGTCCTCATATATCCTCAGCTTGGAGTTGTCCTCGGAGGTGGATAGCAGGTCGAACAGCTCCTCATTGTAGAGCTCCAAGTAGGAGACGCGCACCGTGTACTCCGTGTTGGAGAGCCGCAGCTCGTCGAACAGCTGCGAGAGCGCGCGCGGGATGATGCCGGCCACCGGGTCCTGGAACACACCCTCACTCACCAATCTGTCCAGCCGCTCGAGAAGCACAAACTTCTTCGGCGGCGATCCCATCATCGATAAGTTAACGAAATTCGGGAGTAACATTTAAGGAATGACATCACGTTTATGCACATTTCGTTACATGAGAGAGAAGAACCATATGACGTAGAGAGAAACAGCAAGAGTATTTTGACTAGAAGCAGAAACTTCATCGGCGACAATTCGATCATCGATAAGTGAATGACAATTGAGAGTAACATTTAAAGGATGAGGTCACGTTTAGGCAAGTTCCGTTACATGAGAGAGAAGAAAGATTTATGATGTAGAGAGAAACAGTTTTTAACGTTTTACTTTTTTTATGTTATTAGATTGTATCTTTTGTTTGTTGTTTCTGTTATTTGTATGTCAAAATGTGTACTTGTTTTTTATTTTTTTTAAATTACAATTATGTAAAAGATCTTTAGTTCTATTCTGTAGTATATAGTATGTTTATGGACTGTGTCCGTGACCTCACCTGTGGGCCCTGCCTGAAAACCAGTGTTGCGCTCTTTTTCAGTGTGTACAGCACTATGCTGCGACTGTGATCCTTTTTGCCCCCTCAAAACACATTCCTCTAACGTTGTCAGTTGTGTCAAATATGTGTTGTAATATATACATTTGTATTGTGTTGTTAATGGTAAAATAAATACCCTTTCTTTCTTTGTTAAACAGCAAAATATCTATATATTGCGACACAGATATCCACTCACAGTCTGCCAAGAAGTCTCACTCCCCACACTCTCCCCAACCATGGTGTGTGTCTTCCCGGTGCCAGTCTGTCCGTATGCGAACACGGTGCAGTTGTATCCTGCGAGGACCTCCTCGATCAGGGGGCTGACCACATCCTGGTATACTTCCACCTGGAATCAGTGTTATTCTAAAGGGTTTCTTGTTTGTTCTTCCCCACGGAGGGTCGAATAGGCGTCAAACTTAGCGATAACTACGCGTGACCTCATGTTTGAATATTATTGATAGGCCTCACAGCTCAGTTGGTAGTAACCCTACCTTCTGCGCTGTAGGTCGTGCGTGCGATTCCCAACCAGGACAAACATTTGTGTGACGAATATATATTTTTGTTCTGTGTCTGGGTGTTAATATCTATTATATGTATGTATTATATACAAAAAGTATAAATACATTCTGTCAGTTGTCGGGTTCCAACAGTACAAGCTATGCTTAGTTTGGGTTTAGATGGTGCTGTGTGAATTGTACACCATTTTTTTTTTTTATTATTGACGTTTCCAAGCCATTTCTTTACAATAAAGTTTTAGACATTGATAAGTACCTGTTTAGCATTAGGCCCAAACGCCCGGTCAAATGTGAATTTCTTGGTGTGTGATGAGTTCTGGGACTGTCGCACCACCACCTCGCGGTTGTTAACAACATCGATCACTCCCAGAGACTTTATGTCTCGCTCGCGCTGGTTCAGCGGTCTGGAAATGTATTAACCACATTCATTATACATTTATTTTTTAAGTCGATGAAGTGGCTTAACGAGCTGACGTTAAGTGGTGGACAACAGCAATACCACTCAAGTCCTCTCCATAGTACGAGATGACTTAAGTCGCATTGCATTACTTCACCTCGAGACGGGGATGTTACGTCTCATGCGCTTGCAATTTCGCCGACACCCACTCCCTTCCACCGGAACACAGCGACTCAGCATCACTGCTTGGCGGCAGATTACCAGGTGTGGTGGCAGTATTTCTCCGGCGAACTTAGCACAAGTTCTACTGTTACTGTAATATAACTAAACCAGGACATCACCTGTCTGCTCTGACAAGATGATTGCTCATCATGCCTGATAGTGGCTTACAGGTGAGCCGCGATGTCTACATTATGTCCAATGAGTCATGTTTCTTTATTTGCAACCTAAAGGACTCAAAATTCTAAGGCATTCGTGTCTGGCTAAATGGGATATCTTTAATCAGTTAAATAAATTTTACAATTTATCAAGTAGTTACTGACATAATTTCACATACAACAAACATAACATGAAACATACATACAAAACAATGTTAAACTCAAGACTGTATCAAAAAAAGACATTTAGATTACATAGTCCTTATTTTAACTACACTTGACTAAGTTGGTAATGGCCTTCTGTGACGTGGGTTATATGTATTACTAGCTGTTGCCCGCGACTTCATCCGCGTGGAATTCAATTTTATCACGCACCCCTATTTTACCCCTCGGAAAAGTAGGCTAAGTTACTCCTTGTTACATCAGCTATCTGCCAGTGAAAGTCCCGTCAAAATCGGTCCACCCATTTCAGAGATTAGCCGGAACAAACAGACAACCAGACAGACAGACAGACACTCAGACAAAAATTTAAAAAAGATGTTGTTTTGGTATATGTACCGTGTATACATCCATATGCACTTAGTAAAAAGCAGTTATTTTAATATTACTGTTGTATATGATTGGTTTTTATAAAGTACCATGTGGGTAGATTAGAAATAAATCAGTTTGCTTTTGATCTCAACAATGGCGTATTCTTTATTGGCGACTGCGGAAAATTAAATGAATTCGTGACGATATGGCTTCCCATGTTGCAAATATTGTGTTTCCGGGAGAGTTTAACCCAAAAACTGATAAGTGGTGTGACTATAAAGAACTTTTACTGTGCGCTCTCGACGCGGCAGGTTTCGCCGATACGAACGTAGACAAAGCGCGTTCCTTGTTTTTGTCACAATGTGGCAAGCAGACCTATGCACTAATTGCATCGTTGCTTGTTCCCCTGCGTCCTACGGTCGTGCCTTTATCAAAAATTATTAGTGTTTTGGACCAATTTTATGAACCGGAAGTGAACGAAATTGTACAAACAGGGAAGTTTCATGGACGATCACAGTTAGTGGGTGAAAGCGTGCAGGACTTTGTGGCGGCGATATGTTCGCTCGCGGCCAGATGCAACTTTCTGGATTTGAAACGGCAGTTGAGAGACCGGCTAGTATTGGGTGTGCGGGATGAACGTCTGAGGCGTGATTTATTGAAGACAAAGGATCTCACTTATGAAAAGATCTTGCAAAGTTGTCTCAGTTATCAAGCGACGTTTCCAGATTTATACCCTTCTGATGCAGCCGCGTCCAAGCAAACTCAAGCAGCAACAAGTGTTACTGAACCAATGGATATTGGAAGAATTAAGTCGGTGGGATGTATACACTGTACCCGACAACATAAAACTGGTGAACGCTGTCCCTTTGTAAAAGCCAGATGTTTCTACTGTAAGAAGATTGGCCACATTACGGCAGCGTGTCAATATAAATTTAAAAAGATGCATCAAGTACAAGAAAATGCACAAAGCAGTGCAGGTGATCCACCTGACAACGGAGAGGAGATGATGGGCCTTTACCAGTGCTATGAGGGAAATTATCAACCTCCAATTAAAGTAACAGTGACTATTGATGGAGCTAACTTACAAATGGAAGTAGATTCAGGAGCATCAAGGTCTATAATATCAGAGACAACCTACAGCAGACTGTGGCAGGTGCCTCCTCCGTTGATTCCAACCAATGTGAAATTGGTAACCGTTACCCGGGAAGCACTTAAGGTGCTAGGATTGACACATGTTCGGGTAGTACTTGGTGACAAAGAAGCTCAGTGTGAATTGCTGGTAGTATCTGGAAATACACCAAGTTTGATGGGAAGGAACTGGTTCAATGCACTAGGTATCTCAGTATCTGGAATATGTTGGTCTGAAGATAAAATCACACCATTGGCTAAAGAGTTTCCAGAAGTATTTAAGGATGGACTCGGGGAATATAAGGGCCCAGAGGTGTCACTGCATGTTCAACCAGGAGCTACTCCTCGATTCTTTAAAGCTCGTCCGGTGCCATTTCCTCTTATGCAACAAGTCAATGAACAGCTGCGCAGAATGACTGAAGACGGTGTGCTAACTCCAATAAAATATTCTAAATGGGCTACGCCTATAAGAATAGTGAAGAAGGACGATGGTTCGCTCCGGATATGTGGGGATTACCGTGCTACTGTGAACGCAAACATAGATGTTGACAGATACCCTCTACCAACTTCTGCTGAGGCCTTCGTTAGGTTGAGTGGTGGTCGAATATTTAGTAAGTTGGACCTGAAGCAGGCATACACTCAACTGAAGGTGGACAGTGCAACAGCAGAGCTGCTCACATTAAATACTCCCCTCGGTTTGATGAAGATGAACCGTCTAGCCTTTGGGGTTAATGCAGCACCTGGTATATTCCAAAGATTGATGTCGTCTGCCCTAGCAGATATGGAAGGGGTGGCCTGTCTGCTTGATGATGTAGCTATAATGGGCAGAAATATTAAGGAGCATGACCAGAGACTGCGAGCAGTATTGTCAAAGCTGAATGAAATGGGTTTTCGCCTAAACATTAAGAAATGCATTTTTGCCTCAGATAGTATAACATTTTTAGGACATATGATAGATGCTGAAGGGCTGCACCCATCTCCTGGAAAGGTGAAAGAAATTAAAGAGAAACCTGCCCCGACAAACAAAGAGACCCTGCGCGCCTTTTTGGGTCTCTATAATTTTTATGAGAAATTTTTACCAGATAAAGCTACATTGTTGGAGCCATTGTACCGATTATTGGAATCTAAGAGGCAGTGGTGTTGGTCTGAAAAAGAACAAGAAGCGTTTGATTTGGCCAAAGATTTGATTTCATCGGACCTCACATTAGTAGGTTATGATTTGAAAAGAGATTTACTTCTGATATGTGACTCATCAGAGTATGGATTGGGAGCTATTATTGCTCATGTAATGGATGATGGACAGGAACGCCCGGTGATGATGACATCCCGCACGTTACAGCCACATGAAAGACGCTACGGACAGTTTGACAAGGAAGCATTGGCAATTATGTTTGGGCTGGCAAAGTTTCATGATTACTTATCTGGGCGAAAATTCTGTATAGTAACAGATCATAAACCCTTGATTGGAATTTTCAACCCAAAGAAGCCCATTCCAGATCAAATTTCACCAAGGATGCTGCGCTGGTCATTGAGGCTTGGCTGCTACGATTATACAATCAAGTACAGATCTGGGAAATTAATAGGGAATGCGGATGCCCTTAGCAGATGGACAGCACCGACTGGCTCAGGTACAGGGGAAAAACCCCTTAAGGATGTTTTATTGCTGGAGGAGCTACCCGAGGGATGGAACTTAGATGCCGGGAGGATTGCAACAGATACTAAAAAAGATCCAGTACTTCAGAAGGTAATGTTTCATGTACTTCATGGTTGGCCACACCATAATACGGACCCAGTGCTACAGCCGTACTGGATACGAAGAGAGGCTCTTTCGCAAAGTAAAGATTGTTTACTATGGAGTAACAGAGTCATAGTGCCTGCGTCACTTCAGCGCCAGGTACTGAAATTATTACACACCCCGCATGCGGGCATAGTACTTACTAAAGCGTACGCGAGGGGATATGTGTGGTGGCCCGACATGGACAAACAAATCGAGGCTACTGTAGCAGAGTGTGAACAATGTCAGTTGGTGAGGAACAACCCACCAAAAGATCCACAGACTTGGATACCCACTGACAAACCATGGAGCCGTGTTCATGTGGACTTTGCTGGGCCGATTCAGGGCAAGACCTTCTTGGTTTTAATTGATAGCTACAGTAAGTGGCTGGAGGCAGAAATCGTGCCGTCGATGAGCAGTGGGGCGGTGATCACGATTTTAAGGAAAATTTTTGCTTCCCAAGGTTTGCCAGATGTATTGGTATCTGACAATGGACGAGCATTCAGCTCCACTGAGTTTAACACATTTTTGAGCAAAAATGGGATCCGACATTTATATTCTCCCCCATATCATCCGGCCACAAATGGCCAAGTGGAGAGAGCAATACAAACGTTTAAAAATAAACTGAAGAAATTTGAAAACTCACAAATGCCATGGGGAGAAAAGTTGACAAAGATTTTGTTTTATTTAAGGACTTTACCCAACTGTAGTACAAGTAAATCGCCGGCAGAGTTACTGAATGGTCGAAAATACAGAACGGCTATATCGAGACTACATCCGGATAATTCACAGACGCATGCTGATACACAGTTGGAAGCAATTTCCCAACGCCCACTACTGAGGAAATTCCAGGTGGGCCAGCCTGTATTGATACACATGTATGGACCTGGTGAAAAGTGGCAGAGGGCCACTGTAGACTCTGTAGAGGGTCCTAGCTCATACAGGGTGAGGACGGAAGGTGGAGAGTTGCATCGGCGGCATGCCGACCAGATACTGACAAGAGCAACTCGTCCTGAAGCACCACAACTCCTTGGTGATGGATCAAGAGAGCGACCAGATAATGACTCTGATTCTCAAACATCTGTAGAGGAAGTATCCATTCAAATACCAGACCCTGAGCTGTGGCCTGATATAATTGGAATACCAACATCTAACTGATTAGATTGTCTAAAATAATTGAGTTGTTCATTGTTGTAAATTGTGTTTAGTAGTATCATATGATTTTGTAATTTATATTTGATTGTTTCAAAGTTAATGAGGGAGGTATGTTGTATATGATTGGTTTTTATAAAGTACCATGTGGGTAGATTAGAAATAAATCAGTTTGCTTTTGATCTCAACAATGGCGTATTCTTTATTGGCGACTGCGGAAAATTAAATGAATTCGTGACGATATGGCTTCCCATGTTGCAAATATTGTGTTTCCGGGAGAGTTTAACCCAAAAACTGATAAGTGGTGTGACTATAAAGAACTTTTACTGTGCGCTCTCGACGCGGCAGGTTTCGCCGATACGAACGTAGACAAAGCGCGTTCCTTGTTTTTGTCACAATGTGGCAAGCAGACCTATGCACTAATTGCATCGTTGCTTGTTCCCCTGCGTCCTACGGTCGTGCCTTTATCAAAAATTATTAGTGTTTTGGACCAATTTTATGAACCGGAAGTGAACGAAATTGTACAAACAGGGAAGTTTCATGGACGATCACAGTTAGTGGGTGAAAGCGTGCAGGACTTTGTGGCGGCGATATGTTCGCTCGCGGCCAGATGCAACTTTCTGGATTTGAAACGGCAGTTGAGAGACCGGCTAGTATTGGGTGTGCGGGATGAACGTCTGAGGCGTGATTTATTGAAGACAAAGGATCTCACTTATGAAAAGATCTTGCAAAGTTGTCTCAGTTATCAAGCGACGTTTCCAGATTTATACCCTTCTGATGCAGCCGCGTCCAAGCAAACTCAAGCAGCAACAAGTGTTACTGAACCAATGGATATTGGAAGAATTAAGTCGGTGGGATGTATACACTGTACCCGACAACATAAAACTGGTGAACGCTGTCCCTTTGTAAAAGCCAGATGTTTCTACTGTAAGAAGATTGGCCACATTACGGCAGCGTGTCAATATAAATTTAAAAAGATGCATCAAGTACAAGAAAATGCACAAAGCAGTGCAGGTGATCCACCTGACAACGGAGAGGAGATGATGGGCCTTTACCAGTGCTATGAGGGAAATTATCAACCTCCAATTAAAGTAACAGTGACTATTGATGGAGCTAACTTACAAATGGAAGTAGATTCAGGAGCATCAAGGTCTATAATATCAGAGACAACCTACAGCAGACTGTGGCAGGTGCCTCCTCCGTTGATTCCAACCAATGTGAAATTGGTAACCGTTACCCGGGAAGCACTTAAGGTGCTAGGATTGACACATGTTCGGGTAGTACTTGGTGACAAAGAAGCTCAGTGTGAATTGCTGGTAGTATCTGGAAATACACCAAGTTTGATGGGAAGGAACTGGTTCAATGCACTAGGTATCTCAGTATCTGGAATATGTTGGTCTGAAGATAAAATCACACCATTGGCTAAAGAGTTTCCAGAAGTATTTAAGGATGGACTCGGGGAATATAAGGGCCCAGAGGTGTCACTGCATGTTCAACCAGGAGCTACTCCTCGATTCTTTAAAGCTCGTCCGGTGCCATTTCCTCTTATGCAACAAGTCAATGAACAGCTGCGCAGAATGACTGAAGACGGTGTGCTAACTCCAATAAAATATTCTAAATGGGCTACGCCTATAAGAATAGTGAAGAAGGACGATGGTTCGCTCCGGATATGTGGGGATTACCGTGCTACTGTGAACGCAAACATAGATGTTGACAGATACCCTCTACCAACTTCTGCTGAGGCCTTCGTTAGGTTGAGTGGTGGTCGAATATTTAGTAAGTTGGACCTGAAGCAGGCATACACTCAACTGAAGGTGGACAGTGCAACAGCAGAGCTGCTCACATTAAATACTCCCCTCGGTTTGATGAAGATGAACCGTCTAGCCTTTGGGGTTAATGCAGCACCTGGTATATTCCAAAGATTGATGTCGTCTGCCCTAGCAGATATGGAAGGGGTGGCCTGTCTGCTTGATGATGTAGCTATAATGGGCAGAAATATTAAGGAGCATGACCAGAGACTGCGAGCAGTATTGTCAAAGCTGAATGAAATGGGTTTTCGCCTAAACATTAAGAAATGCATTTTTGCCTCAGATAGTATAACATTTTTAGGACATATGATAGATGCTGAAGGGCTGCACCCATCTCCTGGAAAGGTGAAAGAAATTAAAGAGAAACCTGCCCCGACAAACAAAGAGACCCTGCGCGCCTTTTTGGGTCTCTATAATTTTTATGAGAAATTTTTACCAGATAAAGCTACATTGTTGGAGCCATTGTACCGATTATTGGAATCTAAGAGGCAGTGGTGTTGGTCTGAAAAAGAACAAGAAGCGTTTGATTTGGCCAAAGATTTGATTTCATCGGACCTCACATTAGTAGGTTATGATTTGAAAAGAGATTTACTTCTGATATGTGACTCATCAGAGTATGGATTGGGAGCTATTATTGCTCATGTAATGGATGATGGACAGGAACGCCCGGTGATGATGGCATCCCGCACGTTACAGCCACATGAAAGACGCTACGGACAGTTTGACAAGGAAGCATTGGCAATTATGTTTGGGCTGGCAAAGTTTCATGATTACTTATCTGGGCGAAAATTCTGTATAGTAACAGATCATAAACCCTTGATTGGAATTTTCAACCCAAAGAAGCCCATTCCAGATCAAATTTCACCAAGGATGCTGCGCTGGTCATTGAGGCTTGGCTGCTACGATTATACAATCAAGTACAGATCTGGGAAATTAATAGGGAATGCGGATGCCCTTAGCAGATGGACAGCACCGACTGGCTCAGGTACAGGGGAAAAACCCCTTAAGGATGTTTTATTGCTGGAGGAGCTACCCGAGGGATGGAACTTAGATGCCGGGAGGATTGCAACAGATACTAAAAAAGATCCAGTACTTCAGAAGGTAATGTTTCATGTACTTCATGGTTGGCCACACCATAATACGGACCCAGTGCTACAGCCGTACTGGATACGAAGAGAGGCTCTTTCGCAAAGTAAAGATTGTTTACTATGGAGTAACAGAGTCATAGTGCCTGCGTCACTTCAGCGCCAGGTACTGAAATTATTACACACCCCGCATGCAGGCATAGTACTTACTAAAGCGTACGCGAGGGGATATGTGTGGTGGCCCGACATGGACAAACAAATCGAGGCTACTGTAGCAGAGTGTGAACAATGTCAGTTGGTGAGGAACAACCCACCAAAAGATCCACAGACTTGGATACCCACTGACAAACCATGGAGCCGTGTTCATGTGGACTTTGCTGGGCCGATTCAGGGCAAGACCTTCTTGGTTTTAATTGATAGCTACAGTAAGTGGCTGGAGGCAGAAATCGTGCCGTCGATGAGCAGTGGGGCGGTGATCACGATTTTAAGGAAAATTTTTTGCTTCCCAAGGTTTGCCAGATGTATTGGTATCTGACAATGGACGAGCATTCAGCTCCACTGAGTTTAACACATTTTTGAGCAAAAATGGGATCCGACATTTATATTCTCCCCCATATCATCCGGCCACAAATGGCCAAGTGGAGAGAGCAATACAAACGTTTAAAAATAAACTGAAGAAATTTGAAAACTCACAAATGCCATGGGGAGAAAAGTTGACAAAGATTTTGTTTTATTTAAGGACTTTACCCAACTGTAGTACAAGTAAATCGCCGGCAGAGTTACTGAATGGTCGAAAATACAGAACGGCTATATCGAGACTACATCCGGATAATTCACAGACGCATGCTGATACACAGTTGGAAGCAATTTCCCAACGCCCACTACTGAGGAAATTCCAGGTGGGCCAGCCTGTATTGATACACATGTATGGACCTGGTGAAAAGTGGCAGAGGGCCACTGTAGACTCTGTAGAGGGTCCTAGCTCATACAGGGTGAGGACGGAAGGTGGAGAGTTGCATCGGCGGCATGCCGACCAGATACTGACAAGAGCAACTCGTCCTGAAGCACCACAACTCCTTGGTGATGGATCAAGAGAGCGACCAGATAATGACTCTGATTCTCAAACATCTGTAGAGGAAGTATCCATTCAAATACCAGACCCTGAGCTGTGGCCTGATATAATTGGAATACCAACATCTAACTGATTAGATTGTCTAAAATAATTGAGTTGTTCATTGTTGTAAATTGTGTTTAGTAGTATCATATGATTTTGTAATTTATATTTGATTGTTTCAAAGTTAATGAGGGAGGTATGTTGTATATGATTGGTTTTTATAAAGTACCATGTGGGTAGATTAGAAATAAATCAGTTTGCTTTTGATCTCAACAATGGCGTATTCTTTAATTACAAACAGACACTCCAATTTTATTTATTTGTGTGTGATGTATAGATATGTATCAATGTACAATAAAAATATATATATAAGTATATATATATATATAAAGTGCACGAAAGGAGCTTCTTTGAGGCGCACCTAAAATCCTTTCACCACACTGGTTCGAGAGATCCAGTGATTCGAATAGATAGATATAAGTATTCTATTGCTTTTGCTTACTTTATGCTAGATGGTACTGTGTGAAGCATCCACTAATATTGATTTATGTGATAAAGTTACAAAAAAGTTCTACTGCTACTATTTGTTTTATTTATTTACATTGTATGATCTTGGGTAATTTAAGTAATATCTGTATAATATAATAAATGCAAAAGTTTGGATGGACAGATGGATTTTATTACTCAATCGCACCAGATTAGCTGAAGCAATCTGGATGAAATATGGCACAGAGATAAATTAGTCTGGAATAGCGCATTGGCTACTTTATATTTTGAAAAAATGTATGGTTCCTGTGGAATGACTTATTTACTGCATAGCTAGTATTTGTATAATCAGATTAGAAAGAGTTCTTGAATAGCTTCATTATATTTGAGATGGATAATGACACCTCAGAATTAGCTTTACAACCAAGCAAATTAATTAAGAAATGTGTTGATAAATAACTTTCAGATTAGATTTTCATGTAAATATTTGGCTGTAAACTCCTGTTGCACTTATTATATTATGTTAAAAAATAACTGTGCGGGACATCGAATGAAAATAGGATTATGGGCACACTGAATCTATTCGCGCACTTAAAATATCGATGGGAAATTATTTTATCGAGTCACGAAGTGAATAAGGTGACCTGACCCCACATTCCGAAAGCATGCATTCCTCGAAAACAGCTGATTTTTATTGTGTGGTGTCATGAATCTTGCATTAACCACGGCAAAGGCTGTTACATATTTTGAACCAAAATGAAAGGGAATGAGAGTTAAGGTATGTATTATTCATAGTAATGGTTGTACTTGGGGACTTTGTTTATGAGAGATGGGAAGCATGAGAATGATATTGAAAGAAAGAGTGAATGTTGGAAACCAGGTGAATTGGGCACGATCACACCTTTACAAGCAAGAGGGAAGTGGAAAGACATGGCTGCGCTGGCATAGGGAATTATTAGTGTCGATATACAAGGCAGTGAAAGTTAGGTATAGCAGAATAAGTATCAGAGTAGAATAAATGCAGTGCAAATGAGGTTTGCGAAGTATGTGTGGGGTAATTCAGAGAGATAAAGGAAGGAACAGAGTGATAAGAGAGTGTTGAACTGAAAGAAGACATATGGCGATGATAAAGGGTATGTTTAGATGGTTTGGGCATGTAGAGGTGAATGAAGGAATCTATACAAATAAATAAAATTGGAGTGTCTGTTTGTAAAGTGCATATGGATGTATACATGGTACATATACCAAAACAACATTTTTTGCCTGTCTGTTTGTTCCGGTTAATCTCTGATATGGCTGGACCGATTTTGACGGGACTTTCACTGGCAGGTGGCTGATGTAACAAGGAGTAACTTAGGCTACTTTTCCGAGGGTTAAAATAGGGGTGCGTGATAAAACCGAATTCCACGCGGACGAAGTCGCGGGCAACAGCTAGTGAAAGAGCAAGACGGACCATTGTAAGAGGAAGATATCGGCGTATTTACGTTGGTCTAAGAACAAATCGGTGACGTTTTGGGAAAAGGCTAGGTCAAAAGCACCCTAAACCGACTATGAAGGCATGTATGAAGCATGCTTTGCTTCATCCATTCTCATGTATAGTAGATATATGTCAGAATCATAGTAGGTGGAAAACAAAAATATAACACGTTTAGAGTTCTACATGTTACGCAGGGATTATTAAACATAACATTGCTTATGTCCAAATAAACGTAGAGTGGATGAATAATCCTTCATAAGCGCTTTTATTACCTGAGTCGCACAAACACTTGAATGTTTTGATTTTTCTCTTTTCTAACTCCTTTTTCGGACGCCATTTTAATAAGTCACTACTAAACACTGTCACAGGAATATAAAAACCTCCGTATTTTTATTGTTTTAACTAAAATATTCACAACACTCGTCAAGTTTTGTAAAGTTCGTTGCTCAGCAGAAGCAGACGTTGACCCACAAACAAAATTCAAATTTCGACTTAAGTTTCAATGTTGCTAGCACATATATTTTATTAGGCGGCTCACACTAGACCAGAAGGGAAAATGAACGAAGGGCCCCGTATTGTGTGATGTCCTGGCATTTATAATCTGTGACAATAGTCAGCTTTAAGTGCCAGTCGCCATAAAAAAACAAAATCGTTGTCCGTTGTTTATTTTTATTTCTAATTTCTAATGGAACGAGTTATGGAATTTTTATTTAACGTTTTAATAAAATAAAAAAGTGCCAAATCGAACTTTACTAAGATTGCTTAGTTGTCAGCGAGATTAACTGATTTTTTCGCAATTTCTTATGCCTACACGTCTAAGGTAAACAAACATATAAGGTTCACGGTTCACAAAACTTGATCAGCCAAAAAATGGAAGTCTGTAGGATTTGTTTAGCGAGCCATATCAAGATCTATTCAATGGTAAACACTGAACTGCAAGATATATATGAGAAACTAACAAGTAAGCAGGTAAGCAGAAGTAGGTTGTCAAAAGGTTTGGATTATGATGACGCTGAAAAGCTTCTTGAGAAACTAGTTTAAAGTTGTTGTTTTTATCGACACATAATTCAAAAAAATAAAACTATTTACACTCAATAATAATATAATTATTTCTAAATACTCCGCACTATACACTATCTACATGGTTAGATACAAGTTACATGCAAGAATGCTGGCTAATATACTACTGCTACCAAATTATAAATTTGAACCCAATTTTTATAAACATGGTCAAAACTTTTTTCAAAACTATGTATTAAAAATTAACTATAAGTATCTGTGTTTTTGCAATTATGTTTTTTTTTCTTATTTTCTTGTCTGCAACAAGTCCATGTTTAATAGCTATCATCATCTTCATCACATAATATATAAACAAATATTGGTGAACATTTCACACAGCGCCATTTAGCCCCACACTACATATATCACTTGTCTCTATCACTAGGTCCTAAGTAATTGATATATTTTTAATTAAGTACCTTTTTATATGTAATTGTTCTGTATATTAGTGTCACTGAACTCCTCCTTAACCACTGTACCAATTTTCATGGAATTTTTTTATGTTTTTGAGTGGGTGAGTGGGTGGTTTAGATTCACAATTGAACCCGGCGCTGCAGTCGGGTTCCAGTAATTTTTCAGTTCAATTTTTGGTGCAAATTGTTTTTATTTCAGGCAGGACAATCTCTGTCGAGTCTGCTAGTATACATATAAAAATATTTAACATGTCAGGTCCACTAGTATACATATAAATATACATTAACACCCAGACACAG
Source organism: Chesias legatella (assembly GCA_947359385.1). Lineage (NCBI taxonomy): Eukaryota > Metazoa > Arthropoda > Insecta > Lepidoptera > Geometridae > Chesias > Chesias legatella. Next base: position 4,240,835 of record OX375779.1, on the reverse strand, counting down.
AGCAAGTGTCTACGTTCATCACACAAATGTTGGTCCTGGGTGGGAATCAAACCCATGACCTACAGCACAGAAGGTAGAGTTACTACCGACTGAGCTGTGAGGCCTGTCCATATTAAGAGGGCAGGTGGCAAGTTAAATGGATAAATTAGTCCATGAGTAAATGTGTGTTCTTATCACTTCTGTATCTTATGTTTATCAGTGGAGCGCAGATAGGAGACCATCTACAATCTGCTACATATGCTATGCACAGTTGAACAGATGTCGACAATTCAGAGAAAAATCAAAAAAATCAGAAAAGATCTTCAGTGAAGTGTTTGGATATACTGATTTTGAGGTACTGCCAATTACTAAACACTAGTATTAAAAAAAAAATACACCACATATTAATACGTAGCCATAGAACTTAGGCAAAGTTCATCCAGGGAAGTGCTGTCAACATATCTATTTATGCCGACAAGCAGTGATGCTTTCGCATTACTGTGTTCCACATAGTGTTTATGTGGACCCAAGTCCTTGTAATGGGTAGAGGCTACCACTTAACAAAGTGTGGGCTATCTGCTCACTGCGAAACTTTATCGCATAAAAATACAATTATACATACATGCACTAGGATTCCGTGTGTTGACAGTATGCTACTGTAACAAACATTCATGGATTTCGTTTTAGATTTAGAATTTAATATTAAGTGTTGTATTCATTTTCAGTTTACAGAAGACACAGTAGAGATGCTTAACAGCAGGAACTTACAGGAGATATCATTTGGTTTAACGGAATCATATTCATTCAATAACGCCATTGATTATAATATGAATGAACAACTTTCTTGGAATAATGTAAAATCCAGATCAAACAAACCACTTGATGTAACAGTAGAAGGTTGGTACTTTCACAAATTAGTAATAATATTTGTTTGAAAAATTGCCTATCAATTTACCAGAATGTTTTACCCTACTCTTGATACTCTATTCTACTGTCCCTGTCATATTTATTCAATAATAATTCGTCGTATTCCGTTTGACTTTGACGGTGAGCAAATGCCTCACACTGAGGCTGAGTAGGTAGCAGATGGCTCACCTCTCGGCCGTTCCTATTTATCCGTGTGCTAAACGCCCTGTTATATAAAACTTCCTCTTGAATTGGGTTGAACTTGTTTTTTTTTTTATTTGATATTTTTTTCCGAATGCCCAATACTTCTACTAAGACCCATTTCAAGGTTATCCATTCATTACCGGACACCCTGTATATATATATTATTACACAGGTTGAGGTAAGAAACGAATGAATATTCAAGTTTCACAACTTCTACTGAAGGTGTGCTAGGTCTTTACAAATAGACTACCGAAGAGAGAAGTGCGGTGTGACGACACCAGTCACAGTTTTGGGATGACTTTTAAGAGCAGTAGAACTCTCGCCAAGTTCGTCCGGGGAAGTACTGCCGCCATGCCCATTTCTACCGCCAAGCAGTAACGCGTTCGCGGTACTGTGTTCCGGTTTGAAAGGTGTGGTTACCGGTGAAATTATAGGCACATGAGACATTCCACCTACGTCTCAAAGTTACGGGCGCATACGTTGCGACTTGGGTCTTGTCGTACCTAGTAGGAGAGGACCCAAGTCGTATCGGTTGTTATGGGCAGAGGTTACCACTTAACACCAGGTGGGCCGTCGGCTCGTTCCGTAACTGTATTGCATAAAAAAAAGACTCTTATTTATAATTTTATTTCCTCCTTCTACCCTATCTGCTCTATAGCAGGAATATCCTGTAATAATGCTTTAATTTGATAACTAAATAAATTGTTATTGGTTTCAGATTCATCCACTCCAGTGATAAAAAATGAAATCGGACACAAAATCCAAAGTCTCGACCAAGAAAATGTATCTCCAAATGCAGTCATGCCTAATGTTGTCACGCAAATACATGCAGAACCATCAAACACTCTAAAATGTGGAGAAGAAAGTGGAAAAAACATTGAAATGATTTCAGAACATTACAAAGCTGATACCAAATCTCTGAATACAACAGACAATATGCAAACAAAGATGCCATGTTTTGTGTTAAAATTTAAACTGAACGACAGTCAACGCTCCACTAAGACACAGAGGAAAATAAATCTGAAAAGGAAGCTATCCTCAGATGTGTCACCAGATTCCTCAATACATGAGAGCGTCAAAATGCCATATGAATGCCACATTTGCTATGAATCATTTATGGAGAAACACCAGTTAGTAAGTCATGCAGAGAGAATACACACCCGTAGGAAATACGCATGTCGCTTTTGCGACAGAGAATTCCACATGAAAAGTCGTTTACAAAATCATATCAGAATTCACACAGGAGAAAAGCCATTTGTCTGCGAACATTGCAACAAGAGATTCAGGCAGAAGATCCATTTGGTGCAGCATAATAGGACGCACACAGGAGAAAAACCGTACAGCTGTGATGAGTGTCTTAAAAGATTTGGACAGTTGAGTAATTTGAAGCAGCATCAGAGAATTCACACCGGAGAAAAGCCATATAAGTGCGATAGATGTTCTACAGCTTTCACCCAAAGGGCGAATTTGAAGAAACATATTGAAACCCATCACTGATGTGGCCATGCTGTTTACTAAGGAAATATTTAATGGACGAAACTGTTACCTCAGCTATTCGTTGGAAATCAATGGCTTCCGTTAATTCCACAATATTGGTGGACATTTCATATATGTTGTTTTTAGTTTCGGGACTAGATGGCGCTATAGCGCCATCTAGTCCCGAAACTAAAAACAACTTACTAATGTGAGAAATTATGTTGTGAATAAGGCAGAGTTACAACCAACTGAGCTTAGCTTAGTTTAGTTGCTGGGTAGGAATCGAACCCACGACCTACAGTTCCGTCGGTCGTGGGTTGGATTCCCAGCCAGAACAAACATTTGTGTGACGAATATAGATGTTTGTTCTGTCTGGGTGTTAATATGTATTATATTGATGTATTATGCATGCTGTGTTCATCTTTAATTAAAATTACATGTAATCTGTTAATAATATCTAGCACTTAAGAACATAATCATGTAAATTTTGTTGATGAATCTAATAAATAAATAAATAAATATTTACAAAAATAAGTATATACGTATTCTACAGTTGTCTGGTTCCCATACTACAAGCTATGTTTAGTTTGGGGCTAGATCGCGCTGTGTGTAGACCAATGTTATTATTATTATTATTATAATTAGGTTCAAACACTTATGATCACACAAATGTTTGTTCTGGCTGGGAATTGAACCCACGACCTATGAGGTCAGTCGGCGTACTGTTTATATGTAATATTTATTTTCGAATAGTTACGTGCCTTGTGCTTTATTGAGGTGTCTAATCATTGATTGGATCCTAGAGATTCTACACAGAGTCTATAAATCTAAGTCTCTTGTACGTAGGTAGTTTTATAAATATTTATATATATATATATATTTAATTCGTGACATTGCCAGACTGGTAGACTCGGATCAAACTAAGAAGAAGTAATTTGTAACAGTTGCTTACATGGCTATATGCTAGAATAACTCCAGCTGAATTTAATCTATATTATTATCATGTAAGTGAGTCATTCAAATCGATGAATAATTAGTAAAATAGTAATATTCTGTATAACTTATTTAATTACAATATAAATTGTAAATGTAATTTTTGGTATGATTCTATGTTGATTGAAATCAATTATTATTATATTATAACTCTCTCCTCTCATTCGCTTGTACTAGAAACTTCTCGACTAAATGTGCCTTGAGTGTCGATTGTTGGCATCAAATTCAACTAGTTATTAACGTTTTGACACTATAATGTTGCCTCTCCTGTACACCGCGTGCTAAAAAACTAACTGAAAACCCTTCAGTTTGATACCATCAGGGCCTGCCATCGTTTTAAAGATACCGTTGTAAGACAGTTACACTTAATAAGTTTTTTTTTTTTGCACGTGTTTAATAATCTTATGAGAAGTCCCGTATCTTAATGGTGGACTTAGTTTTTTTATGTGATACAGTTACGGAAGGCGCTGACGGCCCACCTGGTGTTAAATGGCAACCTCTGCCCATAAGAAGCGATGCGTCTTGGATCCTCAACTACTAGGTACGACTAGACCCAATTCGCATCGTATGCGCCCGTTACTCTGAGACGTGAGGGTAGTATGTCTCATGTGCCTGTAATTTCACCGGCAACCATACCTTTCAAACCGGAAAACAGTAACGCGAATGCGCCACTGCTTGGCGGAAGAAATGGGCATGGTGGCAGTACTTCTCCGGACGAACTTGGCGTGAGTGCTATTGTCCATGTCATAATACAAGTCATCTTACATAAGTAATTTAGCACTGTTGTAAAACCTACAGCCCTTCTATTTAAGTCCATATTGATAGTGCGCTGTTAAGTTTTGAGTTTTTTTTTTTACAAGCATACTTTAGAAAGTTGTTGATTTAAAGAGTGATGAATTCTATTAGAATGTACGATCTGTCGACTAGTACATGCTGATTACAAGGATTATGCTGGCTAAAAGAATGGAATCCCTCTTTTAAGAGTTGCTTTCTGTTCTTCCCCATCGAGGATCGGATACGGAGGGGATCAACGTCAAACATCGTAAGTACGCGTGATCTTATATATTACATATTAATTGACGTTTCCAAGCACTTTTTTATATGAATTCTTTGGAAATAGAATTTTGTTATAGACTTTCGATAGTAATATCGTTCTTTTTAAAAACATTATTGCGTTATACGCAAAACAAAATACTGCAGTTATGTCTTTTAAGAAGTGCGCATCGGATTCCAACATTAAACTTTTTACGTTCCCCAAGTAAGAACAGAAAATAAACTGGTTAAATGAGCGACGTCATTATACAGATAGTTTTTGCGTCTGGCAACACTCATTACGCGCCATTTCCTCCCGCGCTTTCTTGAAGAAAATTAAAGTCACCGCATTAATTCTATCCGTATGTCGTTGAGTTTTTGCGTCGGTTAGCGTTATGGCGGGCCTCGTTCGGTTTTTGCTTGCAGCGGCCGCCGCCGGTCTCTTCCCAGACTTGGGGACCCACAAAAACTCACTTCGATCGCGGGAATCTGCACAAAAACCGTAGCAGCGCTCAATAACCGCCGCCGACGATGAAATACTATGAGTTCCTCCAGCTTTTTCTAATGTTGAGCTTTTTCCGCGGGCTATTTGCATCAGCCGGTCGATGTCCGCCAGTTTCTAGTTTTTCCCGCGTCCCAAATGATGGTCGCGTTCCGAAATCGCGCTCTCTAAAAAGTTAACCGCTGAAATTCCTGCTGGCGAATGGATGTTTATTGTATAATCGTGTTTTTGTCACGCATTTATATAATAAACATTTTGTTAATCTAAAGAAAGACGATTTCGCGCTTAGAATTATAAATTGGTTCATTCGTCCATAACGAATGAGGTACCTGCTTAAATAGTTTTCCGATCTCGCGCACACACACACACACACACACACACACACACACACACACACACACACACACACACACACACACACACACTCCTTATTTACGAAGACGGACCGGATTTACATTTACACTTGCATACAAATTGTTGGTTCGTTGGTTCTGTGAACTTAAACGAAAACAGAATATACCTAGTCAAGTAGGTACTTACGTAAAAGGAAAAGTCGAGTTTTCCAAAGCGTTGTATTGAAAATATAAGAGTTCTCGTGCGGGAAAGCCCACTTTTTCATATTAGAGGAAAAAGCATAGACCACGGTTCCCACAGCCGGGCCGTTAGTTTATCATATCGACATATTTCTAGCTAGCCAGACCTACAGTCGGAGAATAAATAACAGTACCGATGTGCTGATCTCTCACGATGGCAACACAGTTGGTATCTGTTGAATGCTGTCAAGTAATATTGATGCTAACGCCCCGACCATAGAGTTCTTAACTCCACTGGGAGGAACGCGTCTTGTTCCTTTGGCAGTGTGGAGTGTATGCGAGCGATTTCGAATCCAATTTCCACGCAGGTACGAAGAATGTTTCCGGTAACAGTTCACGAGTGACTGGAATAGGGTTGAAAGTGTCAACCTTTCACCGAGAAGAAAAACCTACACTACCTTAACTGTTGGTTGGATATTATTTGTAGAAAAACCTGAGGCCAGGAAAATGGCGATTGATACGATAAAATATAACTATAGTTGTAGAGCCCAGAAATAAAGCAGTCTAGTAAAGTAATATTGTTTGTCGAGGTATAGACAGTAGTAGTAGACCTTAAGTTGTTATTTCGGCTGAGATTTGTTTAGGTATCTACTTTTTTGATGACGAGAGGAATACGAAACAATATATTAATAAATGAGATAATAAAAACGGGTTACCGTATTGTTAGGGGTTTGTTTCTTGTCTGTTCTTCCCATGGCGGGTCGGATAGGGTTTGAAAAGGCGTCAAACTTAGCGATAAGTATACGCGTGACCCTATGTTTGAATATTACTTATTGACGTTTCCAAGCCATCTCTTTATAAATTCTATGGAATAGAAGTTTTTTGACTTTGACATGTTTTTAATAATAAAGAAATTCCAAGCAAAGTGTTTAAAAGTAGATATATTTACTGCAAGCAATCTTGCACTAGATATTATTTATTCTGAGGCAAGACTATCAACTAGCAATCTATTTTGTTCAACTACTTAATTCAATAAAATAGGGTAATCATTACATTAATAGTTACAAACGACGAAAAGAAAAAAATATTTTACAAACAACTGATTTAATTTTACTTATAAAATCGTAGGATTTTCTGCCACCTTACCTTATTAATAGTTTTTAAATAGTTTCGTTACCAACTCTTGCCTTTAATAATAATAATATAATAATAATAATTTGTTTATTTCAGGCTACTTAGTATTAAATACATTGGCCCATATAAATATATATACCTTAGTGACTAACATACATATAATAACTTAAGACTACAACAAATGAAAGGGATTTTACTTCTTAGCCGCTTCCCTAAAGCGTCGGTAAACGATCCCAGCAGGCCAAAATCCTGGATCAAGGATCACATCTTTAAGTTTATCTTTATCTTTAAGCAAAACAATAAATGAAACCTGTTAAAAGAAATTACCTACTTTCATATACAGTGTTGATTATACAATACAAGTCTGTACTCAGTATTACCGAACCTATTAGATTGCTGGAAAGTAAATATTTACTTTTCGCGAATTTATATAAAATATTTCTTATAAGACAATATAAAAGGACCTATAAAAGGATTCTATTAATATTGCTTTCTTATACGATTTGGTTTGATTTATCGAGCGACAGTGCAAAAGGCTGGAGACTCAATATCTTTCTGTCCTCTGACTCTTTAAACTGATTCTCACTAATTTCCTTTCTTTTTTGTTCTTACGCAATGCAGGTAGGTACCTACTGATAATACGAGGATATAAGTATACTAAAAAGTAAAGGTAGGTTCGTGTGATCATGTTCATATCTAAGTGGTAAAAGTTTTGCCGTAAAAACAAAGAAGCGATTAAGAGAAAAATCATTTTTTTTTTCAACATATATACGCATATAGCGATAGATTAGGAACTTTTACGTCTTATCTAAAACTTCGTGTTAGTCTAAACAGAATGTATGATGTAGGTACATTCGCTCATAGCGTTTCCTGCGCCGCGCGGCTTCGCTTGCCGCGCGTCCCCTGGCCCCGCGCCTTCGCGGTGGCTCTCTCGAAGCTTATGTTCTCACGGTAGCCTCTCTAGCCTCTCGCCCGCGCCGTCTCAATCCGCGCTCCTCTCTCGCACACCTCTCCGCATATTTCTTTAATTATTCTAGTTTTATCATTTTTTTTATTCCATGTACAATTTACTTTCATCGCTGAGAAACATTTAAGTTCGCATATACCTCAGTTCTTGTGAAGCTGTCACATTTTATTTACTTACATAACAGTCATGAAGTTTCATATAAGTTTATGTGTTACTGTATTTACTTACTTTTTGGGGGCCCACGTTACTCGCGTCCGTAGGGGATTACCCTCTGAATCGCCCGGGTAGTGCAAAAGGAGCAACCCAAAGTAGCAGTATAGAACTTATTCTACGTTCGCCGGGAGAAGTACTGCCACCACACCTGGTAATCTGCCGCCAAGCAGTGATGCACTCGTGTTGCTGTGTTCCATTGGAAGGGAGTGGTTGCCGGTGTAATTGCAGGCGCATGAGACGTAACATCCCCGTCTTGGGGTGATGGACTTGAGTCGTATTTCTGTGGTCCATTGGCGGCAGTTACCACTTAACATCAGGTGGGCCGTCTGATCGTTCCGTCACATTCACATCAACATTAAAAAAAGACACAGAATAAACACCGATGTTCGTCACACAAATGTTTGTAATGGGTGGGAATCGAACCCACGACCGGGTATGAGGCCTGTCAATGTAAATGATTATTACTTCATAGCGTTATTTTCGTAATGAAACCAACCCCCGAGTGTCTCAGACGGCTAGGTCTGGTCTTAGCTCGAACCACCCCCGAGGTCTCTCAGACAAAAATTAAATCTATACAAATAAATAAAATTGGAGTGTCTGTTTGTAATATTAAAATAACCGCTTTTTACTAAGTGCATATGGATGTATACATGGTACATATCCCAAAACAATTTTTTTTACAATTTTTGTCTGTCTGTCTGTCTGTTTGTTCCGACTAATCTCTTGAATGACTGACCAATTTTGACAGGACTTTCACTGGCAGATAGCTGATGTAACAAGAAGTAATTAAGCCTACTTTTCCGAGGGGTAAAATAGGGTTGCGCGATAAAACCGAATTCCACGCAGACGAAGTCGCGGGCACCAGCTAGTATGTTATAAGAACATAAACGGCGCGCGCTTTCGTGCCGAAATCAAATTAACGACGATAATCAGTTGCAAAAGCTTAATTCGTAGCGAGCGCGCTAGCCTTCGGAGAAACGTTGAAAAACTTTAAAACGCCGCCAACGGTACGGCCTTCGCAAAAACTGTGCTGTTCCCTTTAAGCGGTTATTTAAACTTTCCGAAATGAAGTTTCTTATAAGACCTGTAATGACTGATGGAATTAAGACTGACCTCACAGCTCAGTAGAAAAGTAATACAGGTAAATACATTGGTACAGGTAAAAAAGTAGTACAGGTCAGTACTTGGTAAACCCTGCCTTGTAGGTCGTGGGTTTGATTCCCACCCAGGAAAAACATTTTGTGTGACGAACATCGATGTTTGTTCTGTGTCTGGGTGTTAATATGTATATAATTATTTACAAAAAAGTATATAAGTATTATATGAGTCCAGTTACCAAGTTACAAGCTACGCTTAGCTTACTTTGGGGCTAGATGGCGCTGTGTGAAATACCCACCAATATTGATTTATTATTTATTTATTATTACTGTTACTACATACATAATTACATAAGTTGAGCTGGCGACGCGAACTACCTAGGTAGTACACTTATCAGTGAACCTGCCCCCAAATGAAATACTATTCAGATAGGTATTATCTTTTATCTCAGAAATTCTTAGATTAATTTGTATTTCACGGTTTTATAAAAAACAAACATGTTAGGTGGAGTACAAAGTAGAGTCCGCAGTTACAGGTTCCATTACTATATTTAACACATCATGAATTTTATAAATGCACTAGCTGTTGCCCGCGACTTTGTCCGCGTGGAATTCGGTTTTATCACGCACCCCTATTTTACCCCTCGGAAAAGTAGCCTTAGCTACACCTTGTTACATCAGCTATCTGCCAGTGAAAGTCCCGTCAAAATCGGTCCAGCCATTTCAGAGATTAGCCGGAACAAACAGATAGACAGACCAAAAACTGTAAAAAAAATTGTTTTGGTATATGTACCGTGTATATACCATATGCACTTAGTAAAAAGCGGTTATTTTTATATTACAAACAGACACTCCAATTTTATTTATGTGTATAGATTACGTCTGAGTTGTATAAATTTAGTATTCATGTGATAATGGAATATTAGGTATATCAGAAAAAAGCGTTTACTATAAACTGCTAAACTGTAATAAATTTACTATCTACTGAAAAATCTAAGCATCAAGACTGTTTCCGAAATTAAATATCACCCCTCAGAAAACTCCCAAGCGTTGTACATTCCAACCAACTATCGTGTATTCTGTGCATTATTACCCTTTCCCAGTGAGTTCGCAACCCACACATCAACAAAAATTCGTTGATAGCAGTTTTTATGTATGGGGTGAGCAGCGTGGGGCCACGTGGTGGGGTTGTGTGGGGTGAAGGCGGGGCTTGCAGCTGCATAGGGATCCTTTAGTCGTGCTGTGAGCGTCTCACGCGAACGTCACGGCTACCCTACAGATAATACGGCAAAACAAAAGAAAGTGAAACAAAGTTTTTTTTTTCAAAAGAAAAAATAAGGCGGGAATTTTTATTCTACCAATTTGTCAACAAATTTTTGACAAGTGACAAGTTTTCAATTTTGGCGCGGGTTGATGTGCGCGAGCGAGAGGGCGGATATGGAGAGCCCGGGCGAGGAAACGGGACGGAGCGCCCCTCCCGCACCGCACACCCCCGCTCCCCAGCCCAACGGGTCCAATAAGATCATCGGAAGAAACGTGAATGGAACAAGTAAGTCACATTAAAGGAAATATTTGGCATTATACTCGTATTTTTGATGAGTGACCCAAACATATTTTTCTGTAAGACTTGTTATTACTATTTATAATGGTTCCACTGCCGCGTTCCACTGGATATAAACACGCAATCTTTTATTGCGTATATAAAATTGTAAACATATTTTTATATATCTATTAGGACCTACAATAGCAATAACACTTATTTATTGTTTGAAAAATATTTCATTATAGCGAGTGCGTACTTATTTTTGTAATTAGAAGTTTATTTTATAAGACTTAACGTGTTGTTGGTTGATTTTTACTTTCAATAACGATGACAGATGACATTAATTTTACTATGGAATAATAAAAAAATATAATAAAAAAATAATAATATATATAATATAATACATAAAGAACAACACAACAAGAATACATAAAGAACATTAAAACAACTGCGTCACCGCTATTAACGTTCATTTAACAAACAGAAAGTTTTATTGTTATTATTCTAAAATTTTTAAGTTATAATAAAACTTATTTTACATTTATTATTACTTTATAATTTTTAATAGGTACATAAATATATAAAAACACAAAGTTGCCGTTGTGAAATACTGCACCAACTAGATCATTCGTCAGATTCCAAAACTGAACCCACGACGCTTACTTGCCGGTCGGTTGATTGGGATTTTTTTATGTCACATTAGTGACAGAACGAGCTGACGGGGCCCACCTGATGTTACCGCCCATAGACAACAGCAATACGACTCGAGTCCTCTCCACAAGTACGAGATAACTCAAGTCGCATTGCGTTGCGTCCATCACCCCGAGACGGGGATGTTACGTCTCATGCGCCTGCAATTTCGCCGACACCCACTCCCTTCCACCGGAACACAGCAACATGAGTGCATCACTGTTTCGCGGCAGATTACCAGGTGTGGTGGCAGTACTTCTCCAGGCAAACTTAGCACAAGTTCTACTGCTACTTTGGGTTGCTCCTTGCGCAGCACGCTGTCCCGCTTTCGGGTGACACGTGTAGGGATTCAAAAGGTTATCATCTACAGACTCGAGCAACAAAGCCCCCCCCCAAGATTTAACAAGATATTTGCTATTTCGTTATCACACGCAGCTGCATAAAAATATCGGGTACAATTCCACAAATCCAGTAACTATTTTTGTATATTTGTTTGTGTTTGCCATCCAACACATGTCACGTTATTTCCAAAGGAATTAATTAGCTGTAATAGATGATGAATCGTCTAGCTGAGTATTGTGTAGGACCTGTTTTTGTCCGCCGCGTTGTGAGTTCGCTTTTTCCGCGTTTCCACGGTTTTTCCACCGCGCGCTCTACACACCCGCGCTTTTTGTACAGTCTGACTCTATTTGTGGGATAGTGCACAATTGTGGGCTTGATACTTGTTATATTTGTTTATTTCATATTTATTTATTCACACAACATAGATATTGCATGTGGTTGATTACTGGTGGTTTTTTTTTTGTTTTGTTTCATAATTAGGCTGTCTTGTAACTACTCTTAAATTTGTGTATGTTTTAGTTTTAATTAACCACAAGATTTCATTAATAAAAAATTACTTAGCAATATGTAAGCGTGATCTTATTTTTTTATTATTAGTTAGGAACTTTTGAAATTTCCAAGATGTTACTAAATTTCACGATTATTTGAAAGATTTTGAATTCGACTTTTTGACTTATATTGTGCAGCCGTTTTAACTTTAAGTTTTTGGAGTTTAATTTTCTCTGTAAACTTGACTAAGTATATAATTATATAAATTTATGTTTTTAATTCATGCTATTTTTATTTAATTTTAAGTGGCATTTTGTTATTTGGACTACATTACATACGGTGTCTACGTGCGGAAATAGCGATATTTAATCTACTTAAAACAGCAAAATAGACAAGTGTTTTTGAAAAACTTATATTTTCTTTTCCTATATTATACTTTTTCTTTTTAGTTTTACATTTCAAAAAACTGACAATTAATCCAAATTGTCGCGAGGGTTATTATGAAAATATGAATAATTCACTATCTGAATATACACCTGTGTTAAAACTGCCATGTATTCCGCAAATGTAACGATCAAGACTCTAGTGTCGCAGTATACACATCAGGAGACGTAGTTAGCAAAAACTCTATCCCAAGACAAAGCGAGCTCCGGTGGGTCAGAAAAACGCAAATTACACTGGTAACGGGTTCGATTCTCATCGCATGCGACTTTTCTTTCAATATCACTTTTTGTGGGTCGGAATAAAAGATAGAAAAACATATTCTCAGATGCTTGCTGATTGCGAATGCAATTAAATATAGTCGATCATTCGTACAGGAATAATAATTCTGAGAATAATAGGCCATATGTTTTTTGATTCTGATTATTTACTGTTTTCCAAAGTAAATAATAATAAATGTTGGTGGAGCATTTCACACATCGCCATCTAGCCCCAAACTAAGCATAGCTTGTACTATGTGACTGATAGAATACATATATGCTTTTTTTATATATATGAACACCCAGACACAGAACAAACATCTATATTCACCATACAAATATTTGACCAGGGTGGGAATCGAACGCACTACCTAAAGCGCAGAAGGCAGTAAATTAGTTATCTATATAGCTGGCAAAACACTGTGACTGACACTCGTCAGTATGTATTATTTGTATGTATTTACAGTAAAGTATATAAGTATTATATCAGTTGTCTGGTTCCCATGATACAAGCTATGTTTAGCTTACTTTGAGGTTAGATGGCGCTGTGTGAAATGTCCACCAATATTTATTTATTATTTCATGATGGCGAGAGAATTGCTACGACTATTCTTCCCGATCCCCTGTAGTTAGGGAAGAGTCAGCGATCTCCTAACATAAAATTAAAGTACTACATCTCTCAAATTTATATGATAATCCGGGATTTTTTTACAAAAGTTATGCAGCCTTCCCATCTTAGATTATTTAAATAACAACATACATTTTTGTGCAAACGAGGCTCCATTCTGTCTGGGTAAAAACGTAAATGCATGGCGAGCGTCGCCGGCGATCCGCAAACCAAGGGAAAAGCCATTGTCTTCTCTTCCAAAACCATTGTTTCTCTAAATAGATAGAGAGAGAGAGAAATACATCCATATTTCTATAGGTATATTCCTCCAAAATATACGTAAGTATTAGAGATTAAAACGATAGTTAAATTTGTTCACAGAATTGTTGATAAATAACTTTCCCTTGTACCCCCAATCTGTTTCATATAAGAAAGTTTTGTTTAATTTTGCTATTTCTAGTTTAACTGCTTTATTATTCATATTTTGTACAAACAAACATAAGTTTCTGTTTAAAAAAATATATAATACGAAGCATAGGTATACCTACTGCACATAATGCACAATGATTCCCTGTGTAACAGGTGACAAGTTTTAAGTTATATTATATTATTTCAATAAGACTCCAATGGTTGCTATCTCAACACTTGGTTATGCAATAAATATCTTGTATATTGAGTGTTACAGATTGAATAAAAGAAACAATATTATTGCGACCGCCTACCAATTTGGTCGCAATCTCCTGCTGTTATGTGACGATGCGGTCTACGATGTATTACCTATGAACCTGTTTACTCTTCCTTTACTTTTAATATTATTTCTTTTATTCAATCTGTAACACTCAATATACAAGATATTTATTGCATAACCAAGTGTTGAGTTAACAACCATTGAAGACCCCCAGAATACAGTTTTAGGAAATACAGACTTGGGGCAGCCTTTTGTCTGCGCTTTATAAAATAGCGAAGCAAAACTCTTCGTACCAACGCATGTGAAGATACATATTTTGAACAGGAAAGGGCATGGAATGCAATTGGGAACTTAGGATAATAATTAAAATAATCTCAGTGAATACTTCCTTCATATTAATATAACCTTTAGTTATCACAGTTGAGGACGCACATTTTTCCATCAAAATAAATTCAAGCAGAACCCAAGCTATTATCTCGCCGCGAGCAGTTTTTTAATGGTTCATTTCTCCAAGTTATACTTTATAATTTAAAAATATAGGTACAATACGAGATTTTGTTTTTATCTTTGCATTTTATTCTTGCATTTTTACGGCGTTGGTTTACATAATGTCCTTTTTTACCGTGGAAACGAAATAGGCGCGGAATTTGAGTTATATTGTATTTTTAAGTGTTTACGCTTATTTTTAGCAGGTGGTTTGTGTTTAATTATTTTTAATGAATGTTTTTGCATAGTTGGCGAAGAAACGACTGCTGTAGCAAATTTTTTTATGAAAAAAAGGTAATAGGTCTTACATTTCACTATAGTAATGTATACTTAGCAAGTTTTACGAAAAAGTATAAATTGTTCGTAACATTTTTTGTTGCATTGTGTAATAATTTAATTTAGTTCTATATGTAGTAATTACGTAAGATATAGTAAATGTAAAAATGACAATGAATTATCCGAACAGGTCACTTGAACGTATGTCACCAAGGAATGCATTTCGTAGACACAGAAACACGCGCCCTTTTCTCCAGGCGGGTGAAGAACTCTCGACGACCTCTTTGATCTTTGCGCCATTGCCTTTGTCAATAAGTAGGTACTTGAATAATTGAGTAAATAGCAAATTTCCAGTCAGTCATATCAATGTCACTTTGTAATCGTTAATACGCGTGGTTCAGGATAAAAAGCGATTATATTTCATCAAAGGAAAAGCGTGGCCATAAATATTCTGCATCCTTACCGTCTCTGATATGAAATCTGCATATTATGTAGATTTGCACAATTTTTACCACTCGCAAGCTACGCCAGAAACTTTTTAAACTCGAGCTGTGACATGTGTGATGCATTTACTTCCTTCTCAAGACATCACGTGGTCGTCACAAAATAAAATATGAACATAGTCGCTCAGCGACTCAAAGACCCAAAAAATAAAAATGATAAAAAAAAAAAAAAAAACTCTATTATGTTTCAGAAGTATGTTTTCTTATCAAAGGCCAAAAAGAGTTTATTTTGTAAAGCTTGCCAATCTTTCTTTTAATCTAAATATTTAAAGTTCTCAAGTTTTAGTATATCAGAGTAAAATAAATATCAGCGAACATTTTATACGGCGCCATTTAGTTCAAATGTAAGCATAGCTTGTACTATGTAACCAGTCAATCGACCGAATATATTTAAAAAAATGTTGAAAAATGTCACAAGTGTTTGTCATGGGTGGGAATCGAGTCCACGATCTACAGCGCAGAAGGTAGAGTTACCCATTTATCTGTGAGGCAAGTCTAAAACTAAGTGCATTCAACGGGCGGCATTATGAAGTAGCTTATGTCTTATCCAGGTCATCATCTGCCTATGTTCAAAGTATCAGCCCATTTCGTTCAGTAATTACGCCAGGATGGTGCAACAAACATTCAACAAATCTTTCACATTAATATTATGTGTATTTAAGGTTATTTCAGCTAAATTTGTGAAGGGACCTCACAAAGACTAGCCTCACAGCTCAGTTGGTAGTAACCCTGCCTTCTGCGCCGTAGGTCGTGGGTTCGATTCCCAACCCAGGACAAACATTTGTGTGACGAGCATAGATGTTTGTTTTGTGTCTGGGTGTTGATTTGTATTATGATATGTATTTACAAAAAGTATATAAGTATTATATCAGTTGGCGGGTTCCCATGATACAAGCTATGCTTAGCTTACTTAAGTTTTTGTTTTTGTGTTTTTATATTTATTTATTGGTCATGACGTGACACATTATTATTATGGTTTCCGCTGAAAGCCAGCGCTGGGTGCACACATCAGTGTGTATCCAGCACAATGCTGAGCGGAACCCATGTTTGCCTTGAGCTCTGCTACGCACAAAAATTTTAAATCTAGCATTAGTCACGTGTATATTTGTATATGTATCATATGTAGTTTAATTTATTGTGTAGTAGTTATTAAGGTAAATAAAAATATTTCTTTCTTTCTTTCTTACTTTGGGGCTAGATAGAGCTGTGTGAAATGTCCACCAATAAAAAGCGTTGTGTTTAACGTTAAGCGTGATGCGTTTTTTTCTTGTAACGTAGGCAACGTCTGTTTTCGATGTTCCACCCTCACAGCTCATAACTCCATTCAATTCGATTAAACATCTCGTTACGCAGAGATGCGTTCCAAAACACGCAGTTTTTTCCTCGTCTTATTTTTTCCATCTCCTTTATACAATTCTTGAACGGCTTGTTTAATACCGCTGTGAGTATGCAAATACATTTTAATTGTTATGAGTTTTTTCCTGTCGTCTAGACGTCAAAATAGAACGGTTCGCCTCGGCGTGGAATGACGCATCTGTCATTTGTGATATTAACGCGTCGGTTGGCACACTCGACTCAAACGGAACTCGGATAATAACTAGTTTTTTGTCGTATAAAAATACATTAAGTCGAGTGCGGCGACGATAATATTTTTTCGATGTCTAAGTTGTGATGAAATATCTCTCGAGGAATGAGGTTTGGCTTTTTCAGGCGCATAATGCGTTGCTGAATTTTCATGAGGCCAGCGTTTATCGCGTTTGACGCCATTAAGCGGCCGGTGCGTACCTATATTTACATCGCAAAAAGTTGGCCTCGAATATACTTTTATCGAATCAGATTTTTTTTTACCGTTGTTAATTCCGCAGATAATGGCGGAGTCAAATGACGGCCGGTAAGAAACGCGGCGGGAATTTGAGCGATTCCCGCGCACTCTTTTAAGCGGGTTTTTTTTGCGGGACGGGTTCGGACGGCGGCCGTTTTCGACGTTTTTTGCCACTCCCCGATGAAAACCGTAATGGCATTTTATCGTGCATAAGAGCGGACGGAATCATTAATTATTTATAATAAGCGGCTAGCGCCGAATCGCAAACTTTGTTTATTTGTCGAAAGTTGTTGCGGTCGAGTTTTTTGCGCGGACCGTACTCTCGTACTCCCGTACCGTACGCCCGTACCGTCCGCGCGGACCAAAATACTATAATTATTATGATGAACAATTCCTGTACCATTATTAATACGTACCTATGTGTTTTCACAGGGAAAGTATTTGTGCAAAATATGGAAAACTATATTTGTCATTTACGCCTCGCCATTAATTTTGTGTTGCACGCATCGCCTAGTAATTTTAATGAGTCATTAATATTAAAAGTAATTGGAAGCGTCTTATTTAGGGGAGGTACTTACATAGGTATAACTAGTCAGCCTTGATGCTCACTGATTACATACGAAAGGAAACAATTCTTCTCTTCCAATTTAGATTTAGAATATTTTAACAAAACTTGTGTAAATTTTCGCCAACCAGCCAGTCCGTGGAGCTTTCGAGAACCAGATGCTCTGGTGGTAAGGATTCTTGAACGTTCTTCACACGTACCTTCTCGTATGGTGCAACGCAACGCGCGGTCCATAACTAATGCAAGCAAGTCCTTATATAAATGGAAATAAAGAATAAACCTTGATATTTATAAATGCCCAAAGGTTCATATTTTCTACAAATATAATGTTTTTTCAACAAAAAACTTCTTACATGATTACAACTTTTGGGGCTTATTCTTGTACTTGAGGCTTAATGTCGCGTTCGACTTCGAGTTAAGTCAGAGTATTGCACCTAGTACCCACTTTTTACCACAATAACCAATTATGCATGAATATTTGTTCCATTTGGGTGTGTGATATGTTATTTCAATACGATAATCACTACTTCAAATCTGCTTCTATCAGTGAGTATTTTACATGAATAATCATGTGCATTGTGAATGATTTTACAAGTACATTTCCAAAACGGCGCCATTATCCCAAGGAAGCGGCTACATCCAATTAACTAACATTCCGAAAACATGTGATATCTATCTACCCTTACCTATACTGATCGTCGAAGAAAAAGATAAGATTCACAGCTGGTATATTTTTTCAACAAATTATGTTGAATTCGACATTAAGTCACCAGTTCGAGAATTAGAACCTGTCAGGTACATACCAACATAACGATCACAGTGAACTCATAACCTACTTTCGTCCATAAAAAGGTTAACAATCGTGCAAATAGTGACAAAAACTGATGTTGCTACGGCGTAGCGGGTGCTTGGCCGGCTGCGTAGCGTGAGTATCGAGCTCACCAATTAGTTATAATTAGTTACAATTCAAGATTTTGATTCATTTGTATTCAAAAGTAAATATCTAGGAAATGACAGCGGTACAGACCCTGAGTTTCAATCTGGAGGTGAAATGTCAGTTTATATATTTTTATTTTTGAGGGTAAACCAAATTTCTTGCGAGAGAAGTTGTGGGCGGGTAAAGAGTTGTAAAGAGTAGAGTAAAGAGTTTGTCCCGATTAATTGACAGGTAAGTTGGAGCTCAAACCTAGACTTGATAACACTTGAACACTATACTTGATACTTTTGACTGACTTTTTAGAATCCCTTGCAGTGGAGCGCACACTTGGAAAGCAATTTTGAAAGTTTGACCTAATATAGAATTGTAGAATGAAACTAGAAAAAGTTGCTTTCGAAAAACTGACAACATTGAACGTTGATCTGAGTCCGCGTTAATTTTCCTCAAAGTAAAAAAAGAACGTATTTGAGCGTTTATGAAGAAAATCTCAAAAAATAGTAAATTCAGATTCTACAAAAAAAATATATATAATTTTTACTACTAGAGTTATTGCAATTTCATAGGTTTTTTGTAGTACCTCTGGTAAGGCGTATTTAATACATTGCGAAAGTCAAAATTGAAACAAGATAACAAGATTGTACAAATGATAAAATATTTAAGGTTTTTAACAAATCGGAAGCCAAATATAAGTAAGTACCCAACTAATTTTAGAATACATTGCTTTACTAAGTCCACGCGCCCAAATCTGCGCTGCAGAATCTAGTCTGCGTCTGAGCTATAAAATGTGTACAGATATGAATAAGTAGAGGTAGAAAAACTATTTATACAGGTACATCTAATTAGTTTTCCAAAATTCATTAGAATTGTTTAGCATTATTCTTAATCCAACTAATTATAATTCTACATCCCTTTAAATAGTTCAAAAATAACTGTCATATTGAAATTTTGATTCAAATCTAGAATTGTTTTTATTCAGGTAAAGACAATCTTGATAAACTCTCGCTTTTAATGAGTAGCGACTTTTTCCTCCAAACTCATTCAAGGATAAATTGTAGAACCCTTTCCCCGCGTTGATTTGTATTGAGCGCAACACACAGGTAGGTACGCAGCGGCCGATTGTGATCCGCGCATCTGCCGGGCAGATGGCCGCATCTCCCACCCCGTCCTGACTTCAACCCTAAGGGTAGTTAATACGTGTCAAAATGGCTTGCTCTAGTCACTAGGTAAATTGGGCACGAAAGGTCACTGACCCCGCATGTTCGATTGATTTAAAATGTTTACTTTTGAAGGACACGTGTTGAATTGATACGTTGTTTATTGGTTTTTATAGATCAGAGCGTCTGGGCTCAGTGGTGCGTACCCCGAGTTTAGATCCGGCGGTCGCTGGTTTGAACCCAGAAATGAGAGTTCAAAAATTATGTGCGCAGTACCACATTCTCTAAAAAGCGAGAAAACCGGCGTGTTCTAGAACCAAAAGTTTGAAAGTTTTCAAGTGCACGAAAGGTGGAGAAGAAGTGCAGTTACGGAATGAGCCGATGGCCCACCTAAGTGGTAACCTCTGCCTATAACAACCGACGCCACTTGGATCCTCCTCTACTAGGTAACTCTGAGACGTGTAGGTGGAATGTCTCATGTGCCTGTGATTTCACTGGCAGCCACACCTTTCAAACCGGAATACAGTAACGTGAATGCGTTACTGCTCGGCGGCAGAAATGGGCATGGTGGCAGCTGTACTTCCTCGGATGAACGTGGCGTGAGTTCTACTACTCCTAAAAATATGCCTTTCAAAATATGTTTCCTTCGAAAACATTCTAAACAAATCTCTGTTTTCAGTAATTAGTAATAACACTTTCAGTTAAAAAATATTACTTAAATTATACCTTAACGTAATATGGATAGAAGACATTATACTGTACTAGGTGGTAAGGTAAGCCTTAAGAAAATCGCATAAATATAATCAAACGAAGTAATGTTGTCCCAAATAGGTGTTGACCAAATTAATTAGGCGTTTAGATACTACCTTTACCTATAGCTTTTTCCTGAGTTGTAGACTTAAAAAGTACACAGTACAAGAAATTAATCAATCTTAAACGAAGTTAATAAAAGGTATGCAGGCGGGCATTGAGCTTTTTTTTAATTACTTATTGGCCTGCAATTAACCGATTAATTCTATAAACGCTAAGCAGCTGATTTATAATTCACTCCGCAGTTGCATAATTGTAGCATTTCAAAGTAGATCTTACACCAGAACCGGGTTGAGTAAAAACATCGCTAGCTGGTTGTTATTTTACAAATGATTTTATTAATCCACAGGATATCCTGCGCCTTGTAAAATCAATAAAAACTTAATGCCTAAAAGTGGCATTAACGCAACGCAACCTACAATAAAATTAAAAATAATGACGAATGTCTTGGCACATGTCACTTCCTATGCCACGTTAACCCTTTAAAAAACTCTCGTCCGAAACTCCCAAATCAAATTGACAATTAAAAAGAAATAAAACAAATCTTTGTGGCCAGGATACTAACAACTGTCGATTTTTTTTTAACACAACAGGTGTGGCAACACTGGTGGCTCACTAATGCTCGGTGAGGTAGAGAAAGCGTGACAAATACTAATCTAAACATGTGTTGTGATCGTTAATTAATTAGATGAGAAATTGAAAGTTTAAGTTAACCCTTTCCTTGGGGTGAAGAAATAGATAATCATAAAAAAGTTACGGCAAAAAAGGTTTCATAACGTAGGTAATCTTCTGAATTTAGGGTAGGTATGGAAATAAAGTTTTCTAATTAGCTCATGTAAAATTAACCATTCCAGAATGTTACTAGAAGTATTGTCCCTTGTAACCTATTGTTGGTTAAAACATATATGTACACAAATTTACGCTTTTTCCTCGAATGGGTAAGCAGTACCTACCGCTATGAACAACTTTTCATTCAACTTCTAGGTTACACTATCCAATGTTTTCCTACGAATAACTCGGGCAAGATTTTCTTCCCGAAAACCATTCTGTAATGATCCGACAGCCAGGACAAGCATTATACCAACGAGATTATATCATATCTAGCGAATAGACATGAGTGAATTGGCTAAAATATATGGGAGCTCAATATAATTTATCACATAAAATAGATGGATTGGTAGATGTTGCACCTTCACATTTTTGATAATATACTTAACTTATTTTTGCCGCTTTTAACAAATGTGGTTTTGTGTTTATTCCAACATTGATACTCCACATACATATTGGTGGATTTCGTGGTGGAAATCGGGGTTCTTACCACTTGCTACCATGATAAGATTACATGTATTTAATTGCGTTTAATGCAAATAACTATCTTCTCACTGATACAAATAATTATAATAAAATCTTTATACAAATTATACCAACCCTGGTGCTCATCTTTTTTTCTGTATTTTAATTCACGACTAATGATCGCAAGTGAATTCCTCCCTAGCCAGATTCCCTCACAAAAACATTCATAAAAACGCGGGAACCCACTTTGCTCTACCTATAGACTGAGGTTCATTACTTTTTTTACCAACACACACACACACACACACACACACACACCTGTAGCATGGGAGTGGAATCAGATTGAAAAAGTAATAATCGAAAAGAGGTTTTATTCATTTTTATTAAACTCACTCATTCTGTTTGGTAATCAATTATATATTGAACAAAAAGTGATATAATATAACGTGGGATAGTGATTGCAAATGATGCAGTGATTATTTCTTGTATTTTACTAGTATTTTTTTCCATTCATGTTGTAAAAAAAAATACTGTTCTACTGAATTATTGCTTGGCAAAAACTCGAATGTTTCTATTATAATATACTAGTTAGTAGTGTCTGGATTCTAAATTGAATAGTTTGGGGACACACATACCTGCATAATACAATAGTGCTCAGGAGGTTCACTGAGGAGATTCAGTATGTAGTACTGAATTGATGTCGGCAAAAGATATCCTTCAACCTAACGGTGGATCATTTCTTTTTTTTTATTTGCGATGGGCTATTATTTGACCACAGTCTCACCTGATGTTAAGGTAAGGTCTGCGATCTGCCATTTTAGTTATAGGTAATATGTGTTTTTCTTCCTGTGAAATCATAGAAGCGTACATAATATTTCACTTTGGACGCATGCCAATTAAATCGTAAAGGTCTTTCCTCAAAAAATATTTACTTTTTAGCAGCTTTAGTTTTAGGAAATTTAAATTTATAATTTCAAAAAATATAAATTACACATTTGTATTACTATAAATGGAACGGCAAATGCGTGAATTAAAATAACGTTTTCTGCAAAAAGGGTAAAAACTCTTGTGATCTGTACAAATTGGTACGATACCTATGGAGTGGAATTTCAACGTCTAGTTTTTCCCCTCATTCCTAATGCAGCTCTTACTGTAAATAGTTACCTATTTATTCACCTACCGCTTACTATTACTTACTTTAAAACTAGTGGTCAAACTAGACAAGAAGAAATCTGCGTATGAAATAAAAGATGTTACGAAATGATTTAAAATAATAAGAATGCAATCATGCGTGTTATGCGCTATTGGTAGAGGACATACATAGACATAGACATAGACATAGACTATTACTATCCGAGAAACTTAATAGCGCTTCATGGCCATGAAACCATGACTTCCTACAAAAATATTAAAACTTGGGAAACACATGAAAAAAAAACATATTGCACTCCTGTTTCAAAGTAAGCTGATGGAAAAATTCCTTATCTTCAAGTACAAGCATCGTTTTGACCGTTTAATTGTATCGAAATAACAATGGAACCCCTTTGCACCCCATCACATAATTTTATTCATTCATATCTTCCAGTAACCC
This sequence comes from Chesias legatella, assembly GCA_947359385.1. Lineage (NCBI taxonomy): Eukaryota > Metazoa > Arthropoda > Insecta > Lepidoptera > Geometridae > Chesias > Chesias legatella. The sequence goes on along the minus strand of OX375779.1, from coordinate 4,217,302 downwards.
TACACCCGTGGTCCAGCAATGAATACTTTTTGTCCGTCACATCCTCTCATTACCGAAACATCTTCCCGGAAGTTCAAAAAATAAACCTGGGGTCATTTCATTCCCACAGCGCGCACCTTACGGCCAGCGAAAACAAACTAATAATTTTAATACTGGTAACCCTTCCGTGTTTTTTTTTTCACGCCAGACAGCCAGTCCATTCAGCCTCATCCGTGAGAACGTCAAACAAAGTCATAATGAAAAACTGTGGTCCAACAAAAAATAGTATTGGGGGCGCGAGTGGACATTTGTCTTAGAAAAAGTTATTGCTGTAGATTTGAATAAATGGGCCTTGATAGTGGATTATCTCATTCGGATCGTAAAGGTGGTTTAAATATAGCTTTTAATGTGTTTCTTGAAATATTCTAGAGGTTTATCGTGTTCAAAGATGTACTTTTATTATATTTATGTTATGGTTGGAAGGAAAAATATAGTGAAATATTATATCAATTACGATGAAAAATACAACTAATTACTACAATAACGACAAAGTGGTCGAGCAATCGCATGGAGCGAGCCGTATTTCCGAATAAAAAAAAAACGTTTTAATTATGTTTGTATATTCCCTTATCCACCACACGTGTAATAATACTGACAGGTAGTAAGCTAGTAGGTAGTAGTAGAACAGATAAATAAATCAACGAAATTGAATGATAACTTCCAAATGTTATAAAACGCTCTATTTTATTAGGTCTTTCTAAGGTCAACATCTCTCAAAAATTATGCGGCGACATTCTAGGCCCAGGTCAGCAATATTCACGGTACTCGGATATCAATAATATCAATAATTTGTTTGCCAAATCGTTTGTACAATGTAAACAATGGCGTTTCGGTTTGACTGTTTGACTCGCGCGCCGTTGACTGACAGATGGCGCGGGGTCCGATCGACCCACATGCCGATATAGGGTTGTCACTCATTTTAAATTATTAAATCCATATTCTGAAATTTAACTCGACACTTGCCCTGCTTTTTTTGATTCATGTCAAAATAATCGATGCTGAAGTCTTTATTATTTTAGCACCTTTCTATAAACTTAGATTCGATTATTGAAAATCGGTAGTAATCTCGGGAGCTTAGGTGTTTAAGCATACAACTTAGACTTAAAGGTCTCTTGCAAAATAGATAGATAGGTAGATAAGATAGATAAAATCATTTATTTGAGTTCTTAATTTGTAATTTACAATAAACTTATTTCCTTACCTTATAAATATTATTTGCTTTTTTTGTAATAATGAATTATAATAATCAATTATAAGTAATTGCTATATTTTTTTTTTGAAAAATTATTTGGACTCTTTCGTGGGATTGAATTAACTTGATCCTAATTAAGAACCCACTGTTTTGCTTGTAAAAAAATAATGTCCAAAAGTTTGTTCTAAATCTCGAACAAGTAACCAGTAATTCAGATTGCATCAACATATGAACCAGAACGATACTCGATAAAATATTAAATATCGAATAAACCCAGAATATTATTTAATACTTTTGCATTTTCTTGCTTTTATGTAAATTGTTTTAATTTGATAGGAATTCAATATAAACAGAAATTAGCCGACCAAAAAAATATTATTTCCGTGTAGCAACCATAATCGTAACCCTACCGCAGCCGGCCGAAAAAATGGCGTTAACTATTCGTCCCACATTACCTTAAAACATTTTTAAAGGCTTTTTAAAAATTAAAAGGCTAGGTGCTAACTACGTGACCCTCGGGCAATTAGACGATACATGTGTAAAAGGTATAAGTGGCGCTTCGGGCTAAAAACCTCGTGGTTTTTCAATTTATTGGGATCTGTTTTCAATAATTTAAAATCTATTTTGCCTTTGAATAATGTTTTAGTAGGCGCTTCATTTGAATTTATAATAGGTACCAAAATATTTCTTTTTATTTCATTGATTATGTCAAATATTTCACTTCTTCTTGATTTGGATCAGTTCAGATATGTAATCGTTGGTAACTTTAGATTTTTAAAATGAACCTAAGTGAATATGTTGTGTGTTTCATCTATGACAATAAACGTATTCTAACCTGTTCTATTCAATTACAAAAATAATACGAGCAGACTGTGTAACAAATTAAAACTAATATTGTTTATATATATATCATACTCAGATAGCTCAATTGATTTTATTATAGTATTATATATGCATTATTTATGATTAATATATAATGTCTTTAATATAAGGTCTTAAAACAAATATGAAATGTTTAATTTAGTAAATAATGAAATTTATTACGCAACTTTATAATAATTACATCTTGATAGGTATCAGGAGAACTCCGCACCGGTCAAATAATTTCTTTATTATATTTGATTAACCCTTCAAACGTCGGGTAATTACAACAGATGCAACTCTGATTAATTAGTAGAAAAAGTGTTTGGGTCAAGCACCTGCCCTCTCACTTTTGATTGGAGAAAAAAAATTCCTTAATATAGTGTAAGAGCTTAATATAGATACTTTGAGGATTCTTACTTTATTGACGATCTTGGTGCAAACAGTACTAGTTTAATCGATGTTTTATTTGCAAATATTTGTGCCGTACAGATAAAACACATTATAATAATGTGTTTTATCTGTAGTGGTAATCGATTCAATGGTCATTGTAATTGTTAGGAGTATTTGTGCGTTGTAAATTTTAGATTAGACGTGAATACGAAACGAAATAAGAAAAAAATGACATTATATGTAAAATCGAGAAAGTTATTTCCTTCAAAATATAAGTATGTAATACTATATCAGGCACGGGCGCTTGGACTACAAGGTATTACGCCTTTTTTCTGGCTCAATCTCGTATGTAAATCGTCCAGTCATTGTCTTCTGTTTTTGTGAGCGGAAGACAGTCGTGTGGATTTGATTTTATGATCGGGACTTTTTTGATTGGTCTGTCATTATGAAACTTGAGACTATTGTTCATACGGCTTTCATTTTAGGTGTATATTTTTAAGTTTGTAGCATTAGAACTTACGCTAGATTCGTCCGGGAATGTATTGCCACCAAAGTCAAATCCAAAAACATGATATCCATAGAATTCATAAAGAAATGGCTTGGAAACTTAAATAATATTCAAAACATAACCGTATCCATTTCTACCGCCAAGCAGTAGTGCATTCGCGTTACTGTACTCTGGTTTGAATGGTGTGGTTGTCGGTGAAATTACACGCACATGAATCATTCCAACTTTATGTCTCAGTGTTACGGACGTACACGACGCGATAAGTAAGGGAGGCCCCAAGTCTTATTCCTCGTTATGGGCAGGGTTACGTTACTTTTCTACACCAGGTGGGCCACCTTTAAGAGCAGTAGAACTCTCGCCAAGTTCGTCCGGGGAAGTACTGCCACCATGCCCATTTCCGCCGCCAAGCAGTAACGCTTTCGCGTTACTGTGTTCCGGTTTGAAAGATGTGGTTGCCGGTGAAATTACAGGCACACGAGACATTCCACCTACAGGTCTCAGAGTTACGGGCGCATACGATGCGACTTGGGTCTTGTCGTACCTAGTGGAGGAGGACCCAAGCCGCATCGCTTGTTATGGGCTGAGGTTACCAATTAACACCAGGTGGGCCGTCAGCTCGTTCGCTAACATTACTATATAAAAAAAAACCTGCTTGTTTAGCAGCTTCATGAAATAAAAAAGAATTCTTTTGTGAAACTGTAATATCTCAGAATATCTCAACACTACTGGAACAGTTTGGCAAATCCTTAAAGATACTATTAATTCTGCTGCGACATCTGCCAGCAAAAAGACAGCAGTAGAACCTAAAAGAAACAGACACATTTCATTCACACATTCCTACATTTGCAGTGTTTGTCCGTGTCCGAGGAAGTACTGCCATCACATTTTGCTTTCAATTTAATAATTTGTATTAACTTTTTGTTTGTTTTGCATGTAGTTGGATGCTTAATAAGCTTACATATAGCAATCAACATATTATAATACGGTTTTTTTTTCATTAAAAATATACGTATTGTAACGTCATTTAGCAAACAAGACTAAATTTAAAATACAACATTTCATTTACTAGCTGGACATGGTAACCAATTTTTATTATCTTAGATTAACAATATTTTTCACGAGAGAGCAATTCTAGAGTTCCCTAGCGTACCTTAGCGGTTGTCATTATTGAATTATTTTTTTCATTACTACATTCTCTACATGTAAATATTTCGCACGGTTATGCAAGTGAAAAAACTCACCTATTTCTTTACATCGTTAGCAACCTGCACAATGGATGCCATTAATATTCATAAATGGGACAGTATTGCGCATAACAATCACACAAGTGCTAAGCGTCTAATCGGATGCGGGAACACATCCCGAATACTAGCACTGTCATTAGCGCCTTTTTGCCGTCTATTCAAATTTCTTACTTACAAAAGGATGTTTTTGTTTATCCGCTGAGAAAACCGAGATTACACTCAATGCGAACAGGAGACAATGTCACGCGAGGCGTGTTTCATAAACTGGTTTGAATGTATGCAGCTAATTACGATCGGATTAGAATTCGGTGTTAGTCGCGACATTCGCACGGTGTCGAATGCGTTTTGTAATGCGTTCACTAGGTAATTGTATAATGACATTGGTTCCTATTCAAATATCTGCAGGATTCGATAGCTAGTTTCTGCCAGTACTGTTATGCCCTTGGGTGCTAGGTAAATAAATATAAATACTAGATAAATTAATATTGGCGGACATTTCAGACAGCGCAATCTGGCCCCAAACTAAGCTAAGCATAGCTTGGCTTTATCAGACAACTGTTTTTTTTTTTATAAACATACATATAATACATATCAACACCTAGACACTGAACAATCATCAATGTTCGTCACATAAAAGTTTTGTCCTGGGTGGGAATCGAACCCACGATCTACTCATATCTACTCATATGTATTGCGGTTGGTATACATATAAGTGGATCCCAGAAATAAAACACATCCAATGCCAATATTCTATCGCCAATGATGAATGACCAATAATCAGGGGGCATCCGGGGTTTCCTAAGAGAGCTTCAAACAACACCGTTGAATGTTTCAATTAACGTCGAATACGCACTTTCAATACATTTACAAAGATAGCTCATAATTCGATTTTTATGCCCTTTTGAACCACACTCGACTTCATATACCTATACCCTACAACAGCACCCATCACAAAACTTTAATTGAACAGAAAAGATCCAAAATAAGTTAAAACTTCATTATTTTGGAGGGGAATCAGCCATCTTTACTTTTCGAGGACAGTACAGATAGATATTCAAGGGATCCGCTAGTTTCGTCACTTAGTAAAAAAAATTGCACGTCTTAAATTGATATGCGTAGTTTTTTTATCTCAATTCTCCTACTTAGACATTGTCCATAGTCACGTCATTACGATTGTAATTTTTTTAGACTTGGCACAGTTACGGGTGGTTCCGAACATTGTGAATTTGAAGCCGACCAAGTAGTACAAAATACCTAAAATAAATAATAAATACGTAATTATATATTGATGGACATTTCACACAGCGCCGTCTAGCCCTAATGTAAGCTAAGCATAGCTTTTACCATGGGAACCAGACTACTGATATAATACTTAAATACCTTTTTTTAGTACTATATGTAAGTAATAAACATCAACACCCAGAGAGAACACACCTATGTTCGCCACACAAATGTTTGTTCTGAGTGAGAATCGAACCTACGACCTACAGCGCAGAAAGCAGGGTTACTGAGCTATGGGGCCAGTCAAAATAATAAAGCCTAGATTAAAATGTCTACAATTTGATTTATCAACCTATCACAACGAAAAGTATGTAGACACAATGTTAACTGCAAACCTCAAGATTTATCTGATATCTCACAAACGTGTTTACTACATAAAAACGTGCTTTGATCTTGTTACGATTGCATGTATATCTATCCATCTATCTATCCTATATCTGTACCTAACAAGTGTGGCGTGCAACCTCAGTATTAGTAGGTACTTTGGAGAAATAAACAAATGTGGTACCTAGGTACTTCTAAACATACATACCTACTCACTTCATTAACAGACCATTTTGTAAGTACTTACCTCAAAAAGAAAACATTTTGTTGAAATCGTATTATGTACCTATGTAGTTGCTAGAATCGCGAATCACTGCATCTAATATTGGAGCTGCCTACTGATTTACCTTCTGTTTTTTTATTTGTAATTATGCAACACCCGTAAATAATGCTATTATCTTATGAAGAGTATTGTAAAAATAACGAAGCAGACGACTGCAGTTCCCAAGACCTATTTTTTTCTAGACAGCAAAAAAGTCTCCAAGATATCGTGAGAGATGCATAAAATTAACTTATAACAAATACCCTTATGCAAATACTTTACGTGACCACTTTTATAAATTAAAAAACTTATATTAAAAAAACAAAGCTACACGCTGATCGGCCACGCCACCCCTTCTGTGCCTTCAGACTAGAATTAAAAAAGGACATTTGCATAAGGTGCCTACATCTGTGGCGATTTTTTATGCCCAGAAAGATTATGCAGATGTGTTTTTTGGACATTGCGATGTACCAGATTTTTGTAAAAAAAATTGAAAGACAGTGTAGGGTTAAGCTAAATAAAAAAATGGGAATGATAAAACGTTCTCATGATTATTTTGTTTTGTAATAATTTAACATTGTAAGCTCTTACTGAATGAAAAAATAATCTTGACGTAATAGGTGGGTAAAGATAGATTCTTACTTTAGCTTGTGCTATTGCTATGGGTACTGGCTAGAGTACTGACGCATTTATTGGTAGGTACTGTATTTATAACACGACGCCGACGTCTTAAAGCTTTCAACTTTATGAAACGTTTTTACTTACCTCTACTACGCACAAATAAATGTAAGCGTAAATTGCTAATTGCAATTGCATTTGAGTTTGATTTGATAACTGAAATTTATGGATGTTATTCAGATATAATTGTTTCGCTTTATAAAACGAGATGTTGAGGTTATTTTTAAGAAAGAAATAGTAATAAAATTGACAAAAAGCACATTGCACTATTTTCTACATATGTACAAACATGTTCCAATTCGAAATCTACCAACATATTATAATTTTTTTGTTGTATGTAAACTTTTTCTACCTGAGTTTAGGGGTGGAGTCAAAACCACCCCACATTTTTTTTAATGACACAAAAACCAATAGTGCACCTCGCTGGGGTGGCAACATTTTTTATAATAACAGCCAGGATCGATATTTTTCCCGCGCTTGGGTAGCATTGGCGCGAACGGGTCGATTCTTTAGAGTTTCGAACAAAGGAGGTCGAACCCCTTTATGTAAAACCTTTTCATCTATTTTTTCGTCCGGTAACGGTCGGAACGATTCTTTTCGGTAATAACTGGGGTTGATATTAAAAGGGGTTAGTTTTTTGTATGCGCTTCTCCGCACGCGATTTTATGTGCCACTAAATTGTTGGACGCACGCAAATCATCGGGTTTTATTCGATTGGAAATAAAAGGATGTGCTTTGAGTTTAGTATTTAGAACAGCTGCCTAATGGATTTTATCCTAATTCTAACGTTCTTAAATTTAATTCGATGTGCGAAATTAAATAATAAAATTGATGGGTTGCCAATTAATTTATCAAATTAAACCTCAAATTTGTGTTAGTATCGGAAATTATCTTTAGGATATGGTTATTACCAAATAAGGCTCCTAACCTTAATCGCGTTAACAAAATTGCCACACCTGTTGTCTTTGTTATTTATTTGTAATCTAGGCGAGTCAGGTTTTAATAAAATCTAGTATATTTAGGTACTAGGTAGTCCTGAGCGCTGCGCTGCGATTATTTCATCAGATACCTATGCCCGGTCAAGGGATTTTGTAATATAACTGGTCTCAAATCTCATCATAATGTCTGTAACCACTAGAGCTATAAAAAAACTACAAAAATATATTAAAACCAATTCCAATACTAGTATGTGACTTGTTCATAGTGCACGAAAGGAGCCTATTTGAGGCGCATTATCATTATGAATTATCTCTATCGTCATTTATTTATGCCTGGAAAACGCCTGGGAGACGCCCCGCCCCCTTTTTACGTGATACAGTTACGGAACGAGCCGACCGACGGTCCACCCGGTGTTAAGTGGTAACCTCTGCCCAAAACAACTGATGCGACTTGGGCCTCCCTTACTAGGTACGACAAGACCCAAGTCGTATCGTGTGCGCCCGTAACTCTAAGACTTGCAGGTAGAATGTCTCTTGTGCCTGTAATTTGATGAATAACTTAGTGTGTTTATTGCAGTGGTGGTGACATCAGCACCGTCCAACGAGGCAGAGCTACAACTATACAGGGTGATGCAGAGGGCCAGCCTGCTCGCCTACTACGACACGCTGCTTGAGATGGGTAACGTAAACTTAGTTGAAACCAGCGACCCGCCCCGGCTTCCCATTGGCGTAATTAATTTACAAATTATAGGTCGTGGGTTCGATTCCCACCCAGGACAAACATTTGTGTGGTGGTTGTTCTGTGTCTGGGCATTAATATGTATTATATGGATGTATCTACAAAAAAGTTTATATGCAGTTTTCTGGTTCCCATAGTACAAGCTATGCTTAGTTTGGGGCTAGATGGCGCTGTGTGAATTGTCCACCAATATTATTATAATTATTATTGTTATTATGTTATACAAACATCTTCCTCGTTTATAGCTCTTTCTATTAATGAAAACCGTATCTAAATCAGTTGCGTGGTTTAGAAGAAGTAAGCGAAGCAACAGACAAAGACAGATAGCGACTTTGTTTTATTTAATTTTTGTAGACGAGATATCATAAAGAAAAATAAAACAGGAGATAAACGTGTTAGTAGGCGAAGCGATTGTTCACTAAAAACTACTGGGATAACAATATTGAGGAAAAGTCACCATTGAGTCAAGAGTCAAGAGGCTATACAAAATTTAACGCTTAAATTTCTAATATATACCTATTTACAAGATCACGCATCTGATGCTATCCGAAGTCTAGCCTGTTCAGAATCTACCATTTAGAACTATAATATTAATATAACTTTATGTAAAAGTCAGAAGTTACGGGGTCCTAAAGGAAGGATTTCTTATTCTCGGGAGCGTGGTCGTTTTTACGATCAAGTAAATCTAAATTTCCCGGTATTTAAAATAATATTACAACGCAAAGTAGTGCGTTGCCTATAAAATTCTACTGGAACTATTAGTTAGTAGATAAATAAAAGAATACATTAAAAATAAATAAAAAAACTCCTCCTCAGAGTGAACATCATCCAGAATCATAATCGTTGGAACACAAGAAAAAACATATTCACATCGCGAAAAAACAAAATTTCCATACTGAGTAAAAAACGTAGCGCCCGAGACATGCAAATTACTTTTTATTTAATAAATCTTTTACTTTTGAATGGCGATGAGTGGCTAAGGAAGGGTTTGTTCGGTCCGCGGAACTCATTGTTTTTTATCTGCAGCCCCTTCGCAAAAGGTCACGTATAGTATTTGCATATTTGTCTAAATTAAAAGTGTGAGTTGATTTTTTGTTAGTATCACACGTTTTTGCCAGAACAATGAGTCGAAATGAACTTGCCTTGCAACAAAGTGAATATTAATGTGGTTTATAAGCTGTTTGATTGTACACCACAGGTAAGCAGACGTCGTTTTTGTGTTTGAGAAGTGTTGCCATGATATCGGAGATGATGGAGATGAGCATTCCTAATGGATAAAATAAATAATAATAATAATAGCTTTATTTAAACTTACATAGTGAAATGCTTAAGAAACTGAACTGACTTATTTTTTCATTAATTTTTCCTAATGGATGCAAGATGTTAAATAAAACACTATTTTTTTTAATTTGTTTTAGAAATTGTTTGGTCCTTTAGTTTAATTTCGTTTCATTTTGATACATATAGCAATGTGACAATGTTATGAAATTTAACGAACGCTAATAAATGATTTGATATTGGTTATCATATTATTATATTATTCCTATCACCATATCATCGTCCTATCCTATCATCATTATTATAATTATTATATCATATTATTATTTTATGAGAATATTATAGTTGAGTTGATGTCTGGACGAGATGCCAGATACCTAAGTAATGAGGCCGCCTTATATTGTGTGGAACCTTTTCATATTGTTTAATTATATCTTCTTCCTACATAGTCGACATTTTCCACTAAGCACTGTCGAGGAAGAGTAGACTTATCAAAAAGCTTTTGTTATCTTATCAGGGGGTGACGACGTTCAGCAGTTGTGCGACGCCGGCGAGGAAGAGTTCCTCGAAATCATGGCGCTGGTCGGCATGGCATCCAAACCCTTACACGTCAGAAGACTACAAAAAGCCCTTCAAGAATGGGTCAACAACCCCGCCCTCTTCCAGATCCCTATAGTCCCCAACCTGTGTCCCACCGAAAATCCCTTCATGCAGTGTAACCAGAGACTTTTGAACATGCCACCGTCGATACCGGCGCTGTCTAGATCCGTGGCCTCCCCGGAGAGCAGGCCGATGTACAGTCCGTCTCCGGGCGCTCCGGAGAACAGCTGCGGTTCCACCGCGTCCGCTCCCAACGCCAGCCCAGTCCACCAGCCCACCACATTCTCCAAGATCGTGCTCCCGCCCTCTCCGGCGGCTCCGGTGACGTCCACCGCGAGGTCGTTTTCTCCGCAGACCGCGTGTCCTCCCGCGTCAGCCGGCTCCAGTCCCACTTCTGTGACGTCACCCGTCCAGCTAACACCTGTGTTGTTAGATGTTCATGTACAGGTGAGTTTAAGTTGTATCGTTATGGAGATAGTTGTTTCTATGTTTTATGTTAGCAATTGGTGAATTGTTTATGGAGGACCACATGTCGTATGTGGCATGGTACAGCAAGAGAATACTTCGTTCGGAAACTAGGCTGCGTATGTAGTCTGAGATGAGAAACACTTTACAGACACACTAATGGTGTTCCGTACACGAGTGAGTCCACCGTTCACAGTCACAAAGGATCTCTAAATTGAAGTTGAAAAAAAATATCTCCACTTGATAACTAACCTGTTACAACGATCTTTGCAGAAACTATCAACAGCGGCGGAGAAGCTGAGTAAACACCTGCCCCAACTGGAACCGAAGCCACAAAACACAAAGAAGAAGATGTGCAAAGACCTGGAGCTGGTGATGCTGATGCCGGAGTCGGACCCTCGTCGCATGGAGGAGATCAGGAAGTACGCGGCGATATACGGCCGCTTCGACTGCAAGCGGAAGCCGGAGAAACCGCTCACCCTGCACGAGGTAACCATGAAAAAAACACACTCACTTGGAAACTTCTACTTGTTTCTGCATGGTTGTGAGCAAATGTGCGGCTGCCTACCTACCACCCGCGTGTTCAAATTCTGTCGCCAAGCTCCTAACGGGCGATCCGATATCGAGAAAAGTGAAGGGAATGAAATATGTCCTTTTTTTTACGTAGTCCTGATTATGATATACTGCGAATTCGAAAATTAGCAAAACTTAAATAACCTAATATTTATCAAATCGATTTCTTACAATGGTTTATGGCAAGTAGTGTTAAAAAAATAAAATTTAACAGTAATTGTAGATAATAACACTAAAATAAATTATTATAAGATTATTCAGAATAAGAATCATTTATTTGCATAAAGCCTGGTTGTATTCACAATTCAAACTATTATTTTAGAAAATTATACAATTAAAATTTAATTGTCATGTAAATTACTTAATTCATACTTATCAAATTGAAAAACAGGTAAAACAGCCTCCCACTTCATATACTTTGCTTATAAAATGTTGTGTAGGTAAGTAATAATTTTATTATGTGGTCAGTAATTTAAATATCAGTGTTGTTTATATATATGATGCTATAAATAGCATTTCCACTACTATCGTAATTCATTATAAATTCTTTACTGCCACGTTTATTTCATTTTGTATTGTAGCTTTTCTTAAATGAAACCGGTAAATTTTGGTAATATCTTATTGAAGTTGAAGATCAACTTCTGTACCTACCATCTACAGAATTGATTATAGCCGATTTAAAATAAAGCAGGAACTTTCTTTTAAAACGGACTATATTTTTATTTAGTTGTCAAGTCTTGTCAATATTGATAAGTATGTTGGTACCTACTGGAATTTCTCTGGCTGATTGAAGCTATTGGGAAATAAGGTATTCTAAGCTCCCAATAAGATGAGATGATCCAATAAGAATATTGGAAAATTAGAATATCACATATTCAAACAGATAGACAAATGTTGATGCAGTAATAGCTCTCTTAACTCTCAGTTCGGCTAGGGACAATTATCTTCAAATTTATCTATTTTTTCCTTCAGGAGAATTGCATTCTTCTTGCTGTGTTCTGGGTCTGAAAACTGGTGAATTTACTCTGCTGTGAGATTTTCCTTTCATGTCTCTGGGTAAAGAAACAATATTTTTCCCTTGGCAGTATTTCCGTTCTTTATTATAATACACCACATGGATGTTACGCTTCTACCGATATATGTATAATAATATACACAAATAAACATCAAAACATCATGTTTAACATTTATTTATTTAGTTACACTAAACAGAATACAATCCATAAAACTGTAGATTAAAACTAATTAAGAGCTAGATGATTATTATTATTACCAAGTTAAATTACTTGGCAATAAAATACTTAATTCTTGCCAGCTTAGGTACACCTAATTGATTACGAATTCTGAAGAGCAATTATCTTATATTTTCAGGTGATGGTGAATGAGGCGGCTGCTCAGATCTGCCGGTGCGTGCCGGCGCTGCTGACGCGGAGAGACGAGCTGTTCCCGCTGGCGAGACAGCTTGTGAGACGAGCGGGACTACATTATCCAAAACACGGGTAAGCTGTTTGATACACACTACGTTCATTATGCAGATTAACATGATTAAGTGACTGGACGAGCTAGTGTTCCAGTTGATGATAAGCTGTATCCCCTGCCCATAATAGCGAGACTACTTGTGTCGTACCGTACATAAGTGCAGGAAAGCCCAAGTCGTATCGCATCAGTCCAATTGAGACTTGAAGATATAATAAGAATACATACGCACACACTATACAAATAGTAGGTACTCCTATTAAAAATAACTTTTGAAGGAATTTGATGAAATTCCGAAAATATGTGATTACTGTTCAAATTTTTAAAGATAATTTGATAAAAGATAAAAAGCGATTAACTAATCCAAATAATAAAATTACAAATGTATGATGAGACATGAAACGAAGACTAGGTATAATTATTGTAATTGCAGGCTAGCACCTACAGCATCGAAAGGCGAGGAGAGAGAGCGGGAAGAGGAGGAGTCGCCGGCGAAGCGGCCGCGGCAGGTCACCACTCACGTAGACCTCACCGACTCATAGCCTCACGCTAACCGCGGGCCCGGGGCTAACCGAACGATCACCTAACCATTACTCAACTAGAACTGGGTTCTATACCAAGCTAACAGACATAACGATTCTGAGCCTGACGCTAAAAAGGGGCATGATGCAAATCATTAAAACGATAGGGGAATTTAAAAAGATACTAACAATTTACATATATTTAACCTTTTATGTATGTACATATGACTATTTGCTGAATGGGTAATTTAAATACATAGATTCAAAATAACCTATTATAAATTCAAAATACATATCGAAAAGAAAATTAAACAACAAAATATTCTGGACTCTGTTATAATCCGTATCCGTTCATTTTAAACACACTAAAACTAATTTCATTAATTTTTTTACAGTCCGTCCTTATGTACAATTTGCTTCCTTATAAGATTCATATAGGTAATTTGAAGAGGATGCATTTCTTTATACCGTTACTATACAAGAAAAACAATCATGATGAAACTAATAAATATATATCAGGGGGCCAAAAAATAACCCTGGGAAACCCTTGATATTGAAGTATGTGTTTAAGTATGTGCTTATTTTTTTTTGCATATTATTGTAATAATACTATTTCACTGTTATTTGAATTTTTGAAATAATCATGCAATCATGTTATTTCATGTGATTTTGTAATGCTTCGTCTGTAAGGTAAGCATGTGTATAGTAGTCGATCGCCTAATCCAATTCTAATTTATGCATTATAGTTTATTTAGCCTTAGATACACGGACATTTCTCTTGGTAAGTGGATAATTTCATTTTTCGTGCACGCTTGCAATTAAATGCTTCCTTTACATACCTAATCGGGTTGGCTATGTGTCAATAAATGCTGATTCTATAAAAAGGCCTTCATCTCGGCGTCTGTACTTTTAGACAGGAGCGGCTTTAGCACATTGAGACGCCAGTGCCTTTGTGGAATTACTTTAAATGATGGTGCTTGATGAAAAATGCAAAGATATTTTTGGAAATTAACAAATATTAAGAAACACTATAAATTATTAATCGTGATAAAATGAGGCACATAAATATACTCACTATTAATATCTAGTATTTTTCTCTTTGGGTTGTTTCGCGAGTGTGCGAGGCCCCTGCAGGAGCGGGGCCCCTGGCCGTGGCCCATCCCCAAAGGCCGCCCCTGTTTTTAAACAAATCCCATCCCCAAGAGGTGAAATATTATTTCCTGAAACTTAGAATGCTTCTTTGAATTAAACTTCGCACAACATCTGTGGACGGTTAAATACGGCAATAATTTAATTTTTCCTTGTGATGGTGATTTAAATATCTAAAATTATGTTATAAGAAGGCAACTTTCTGTAATTAACTTTTAGATATTCAACTATTGTTAATATATTGATTACACACTGACTGAAATTATTTTAAAACTTTTAATTCGTCTCTAGGTTCATCGTTCCCTTTCGTAACGGTCACATATTTTTCACATTTCGAACATTCGGTCAATTACTAAAACAATCTTGAACTGCACATATTTCTGCATAAAGCTGGCTGAATTTGTAGACGACGTCATGCATTTATCATTAGTTGTACAGGGTAGTTCTTGTTGTGAAATGATGATGATTCATATAATTAATCATCATCATTTTTATATTGCCACGGAATCATTCATGCATGATGTGGTACAATAGTAACACTTATTAGAAGACATTTCATTTGCAATTTTTTTTTCACATTATTGGTGGTTAATATAAAAATATTCCTTATGTGTGTACTTGTAATAAACGATGTGGTGTTCCTTTAAATAAAATATTTTAAACGAACACCACTTTAGTTAGATTTCAAACTTGAAAACGAACATGTATTTTGTACAGGAAGGTGAAGACAACGGAGTCAGAACCAGCCCTGACACAGCGAGGAGTAACTCTAACCACGGGTATATATTAGTACTAATCATTTATTATATTAGTTTCAGAATCAGAATCGGAAAATATTTATTGTATAACTGTATATAACTTAATAACTTTTTTTAGTAAAAAACAAGAAAAGGTATAAAATAAACTACTAAATATTATATTTTTAGTTATATGTATTATATATATATGTATTTACAAAAAAATATAAGTATGTAGGTACAACAGTTGTCTGGTTCCCATGATACAAGCTATGCTTAGCTTACTTCGGGGCTAGATGGCGCTGTGAAATATCCACCAATATTATTATATTTCCAGATGGTGGGGCGTGAAGACTGAAAGTGACGACGCTGATTCCAGGTGCTCCTTCTCCAGCACCAGCACACCGCCACCTGTAACTAAACCAACTATCACGATATAACATAACCGACCCCATACAACCATACCCATACATAATAAGCTTTGTGGGATGTTTATTTATTTATTTAACAGTGCGAGAATGTGTACTAGCCTCCACACTAAAATTCCCTGTATTGTGGATGGCTAGTTCCTTCCAGAAGTAACAGAAGTATAATACATTACAATAGAAATAATATCCGAGGGAAGTCTACAAGTACAGCATCACTTCTTGAAACTAAACGAGATCTGTTTGTAGGAAACCGAAGAGTCGAGACCTCAAGTGGTAGCAGCGAGGGGGGACAGCATCATAGCGGTCGCCAACCCGGCGCTGCACCCCGCGCACCCCGCGCACCCCCCACCCGCACACACTCACCACCCCCTGCACCACCCCGCGAGAAACCACTCCAACTGATCCAGAGATCATACTCTGTGGAAATTGCATGCATCAGCCGAGATACTAGAACATACAATATTAGAAGGCAAAGTGAAAAATCTCAAAATTTGCGGTCGTTTAATATTAATTGGTATAATTTAATAAACAATATATATTAGTAGCTACCGTAGAGACTCTGAAGTGAGCAGCTTAACTTGACAAGAGTTAATGTTGCGCAGCTTACTCAAGTAAGAACCGAAAAACTTGTTGTAAACACTGAATCTAGAAAATGGAGTGTCGCTTGCTTATACATATCAACTTAACGATTTATTTCGTGTAAACACAGATCTCTGTGTTTACACCAGGCGTCTTAGATAGTCATACAAATATCAAAATGAATTATCAAGCTCGAACTGGAATTCGTTTCATCAAAATTCTCCTGCGTAAAGTAGGTAGGTTTCCTACTTTAATCCTATTGTTTTAAAAGTTTGTTTCTGTTTGGTCAAACCAATCGACGCGACGTTTTTAAAATGATGGCGCTGCTGTCTGCGCAAAAGGTGACTATATCCATATTGTACATATCTTTTGTAAATATTTTACTGAGATTATTTTACGACTTGACAAACCACTGAAAAATATTTGATTAGTATTGTAAATATGTAATAAGAAACATGACATGTCCGAACGTTACGTTTGAAGTAAATAGTATTTTTAGATGAAGTGTCTAGACACTTGTCATTACTAGCAGATGTTTTTTATTTTTATTTGACACCTGATGTGTAAAACATTCCACCAAGAATCCAAATAAAAAAGATTATTCAATGTAAATATGTATAATAAGAAATATATTTTAATGCCATAATTATTGCCTTGTAGTCATTACTGTAGGTATATACAATAAGAAGTCTAAATTTAGTTTTTGTGTAAATATTATCTAATAAATTTCCGAAATAATACTTGCTCTACTATAATCTGTGGATAAATATATAATAAATTTTACACGTTATTTCATAAATAGGACACTACTGTTAATAACCACAAGGAAAGTTTTGAGATTATTCTTCCAACAAAAGGTTTTATGATAAAATTTTAATTATGTAATCATTTCGTTTGACTTTTGTTATCTGTGGGCATTTGAAACTGTTTATGTGTTTAAAAAGGCTTTTTGTTTTAAATTTAACGTCATAAGTGGGTTTTCCATGCAATTAAAATTTTTATGTATTAAAGTCTAATAAATAAACTACTTTTAAAGATGTGGAATTAATTCAGCACCACCTCAAGGAATTCAACCTTTCAAATTATTAATAATCTTGGAAATATGCAACTAAAGTGATATTGTGTAAGATTTGAACTGTACAATTCTTGCGATCGGGATTCTGGCAACTCCGAAGTTAGCTTATAGCAGTCTAAAAATTATTATGGGCTCTTTCCATGTCTCCTTCGTGGTTATAGACGAACCTTTGCAGCTAATTTCAGACTGGCGAGATCTTTCTCAACAATTGCGTAGAGGAGTTAAAATCTGAAGTTAACTTCAGGTGCTTTGTCACGGCAAGACTGACAGGCCAGGAGACATCGTACGCTATCTCGGACTTAAAAAGTTAAGGGATAGTTAATATATTTTTTATGACTTGTCTCTACTGTGTTATTTTTAATTAATTTCAACTTTAGTTTTTTGGGTATAATTTCATAACTTTCCTGGCGTTAAAACCTAATTTATTATAAAATTATAAGCAAAACAGTGCATGATGTAGATATGTATATGTTTGATCTAAGTGCCTTAAACGTTATCGTATAGTATTGTGATTTAGGATATTACCCTCATGTGAATAACACACTGATCTTTACATGTCAAATTCAAACAAAGTAAACCTATGTTTTAGCTTCATTTTTTGCATTCTGAAAATAGTCTTGAAATTAGATTTATGTCCACTATTTGGACATTCCACATTAATTTATTTAATAATAAATGTTTGTGCTCCGTGGGAGAGCGGTGCACGGAAGTGTATTTTGGGAAACCCATTCCGTTGACTGAGGTGCACTAGATATTTCTTACATTTACATTAAGTTCGCCCATGTACTTGTTTTACCTTGTGCAATAAAGCATTTTCTATCTATCTATTTATCTAAGGCTGAGCCTATCTACAATAGCCTAAGAGTGAAGCTACTTCCATTATCTTAGCTCTGCCTACCTCTTCGGTAAAATACATTTGAAAAGAAGTCAAAACAAACGTTCAAAAACCAGGGTCCCATGCAGAACTAGGTGCATCCTAGGTACTAGGTACATACAATCAGTACATCAATAAGTACATAGGTAATTTGCTTGTAATAGGATGTTTGACATGTAATTGTAGTGTGTGTCATGATTATCTCACTTATTGTAATTTGTAAATAAGACGTGTAAATGGATGCAGCCATGTTGTAGTGCGGAATAATAAATCACTATTTATACAAAGTGTAATTTTTCATTCATTATACTTATGTTAACAGCTCAAATTAAGTTTCGCATCGGGAGGTGTTTTTCCATGAATCTTAAGTTTCCATAGGGTGTTTTCTTCTAAATCTTAGTGTTTTTCTTTACCGTTCTTCGCAAGTTATCTGTACTACGAGTGCCCACATTCACCTTTACAAGTCCTTGTTGTGACCTAAAGAGAGATAGAATTAGTACTCAATCAAACTAAGAAGGTAATTGTAGGTTGCCTTTAAACTTTTAAGTAATTTACTACTTCGTTTTCAAATATGTCAGAATTACTAACAATAAATGAATGTCCTCCCAAAATGCCCATTCTGCGTCATAGTCGTAGTCATCTTGAGAAGAATAGGGAAAACGGGTAGAACTCAGTGGGCAATACGAGGAAAAATCAATTTCCAAGGTTAAAAACATTGACGCAGCCGTCTCCGGATTCGAACCAACGACCTGTGATCGATGGGTGCATTTACAATTCACGAGCGTGTTCAGTGAGGTCAGCCCGTGTCCGGTCCGGTCCCGTCCGATACATCCCGACATCGGAATCTACAAGTGATACAAAACCCCGCCATTAATTTCACATCGTTTTCCTGTTGGTCATATTACATTTTGAATGCACGTGAACGTTAGCAAAATAAATAAAAATTGGTGGACATTTCACACAGTGCCATCTAGCCCCAAAGTAAGCTAAGCACCATAAAATACCTTTTGTAAAGATACAAAAGGTATTTTATGGTTTTACAGTAATTTATACAATATGCTAAGACTGGCCTCACATCTCAGTTGGTAGCAACGCTGCGTTCTGCGCTGTAGGTCGTGGGTTCGATTCCCACCCAGTACAAATATTTGTGTGACGAACATAGATGTTTATATGTCTGGGTGTTAATATATATTATACGTATCAATTTGCAAAAAAAAGGATATAAGTACTATATCTGTTGTCTGGTTCCCATGATACAAGCATTATTTATTTACTTAGCTTATTTTATTTTTTATTATTTTATTAGCTTACTTATTATTTACTTTGCCTACTTTGAGGCTAGATGGCGCTGTGTGCAATGTCCACCAATATTATTATACCAACGCAACGTAATAATAAATCACAAAAAACAGCTGACCGTTTTTATAAATAACTCTTCCTGATCACTGGTCATGCTGGGGAGACCTTGGGTATTGGACACTGAAGGGTAACTTAACCGGATTCGTGCGTTAAATTGATTATGCATTAACATGCACATACCCATGTCAAAACAACACTTCATTACTTTTAACAACTTTGTTGGTACACGTTACAAAGATCCAACCTTCCGTACAACTATGAGGTCCATTTGTTTTATGTAAATGTCACGGAACGAGCTGACGGCCCACCTGATGTTAAGTGGTAATCGCCGCCCATAGACAACAGCAATACCACTCAAGTCCTCTCCACAGTAAGAAATGACTAAAGTCGCATTGTGTTGCGTCCATCACCCCGAGACGGGGATGTTACGTCTCATGCGCCTGCAATTTCACCGGCACCCACTCCCTTCCGCTGGAATACAACAACATGAGTGCGTCACTGCTTGGAGGCAGATTACCAGGTGTGGTAGCAGTACTTCTCCGGGCGAACTTCATTCCCTTTTTTTTTATTCCCTTTTTAACCGACTTTCAAAAAAGGAGGAGGTTCTCAAATATTTCATTTTTTTATGTTACGTCATAACTCCGTCTTTATTAATTTATTGAAAACTATTTTTTATGTGAAGGGGTTGAACCCATACAAATTGATTTAGTTTGGTTTTAAAATCAAAATAATTGAAATAGAGACAACGATGAATCGTTCTCGTTCATTGGAGATGAAGTCGTTATTTTTAGTTTTGCTTAAATTATTTGGGACGAAGTTCCTTACGGCACGTTACACTTCAGATAAACGGCGAAAAAGTGTAAGAATTCGACATTCACGGCACTTTTTATACAGTACTGTCATTTAATATATTTTTGTGTGTTAACAAGCCAGCAGCTATGTACAGGAATACTGCTGTATGTATAGAAATGTTGAGTGCGCATCAGCTGCATTCCTATATAATGCGTAATTAATATTATTTATTACCTTGTTATTTCACTGTGCTTATTATTTCACTTTGCGCAGTAGAATTCACGCCAAGTCCGTCCGGGAAAGTACTGCCACCATGCCCATTTCTGCCGCCAAGCAGTAACGCTTTCGCGTTCCTGTGTTCCGGTTTAAAAGGTGTGGTTGCCGGTGAAATTACAGGCACATGACACATTCCACCTACACGTCTCAGAGTTACGGGCGCATATGATGCGACTTAGGTCTTGTCGTACCTAGTAAGGGAGGACCCAAGTCGCATCGGTTGTTATGGGCAGAGGTTACCATTTAAGACCGGGTGTGCCATCGGCTCGTTCCGTAACAGTATAACATTAAAAAGACAGGACACAAGAGCCGTCTAGATGACTAACTTAACAAATTCCTGGCGTTCTACGCAGAAACATAATTATATGACATTGAATTGGATTTATCAATTTCATTGTAACACAGCACAGCCCACTCGGGTAAATAATATGAAACGCGTTAGTGGCTTACGCATTTTAAAGTTATTTCTCTCACCTTGATTTGTGGTCGAATGGCCTGCCTTCTACGGTTAACTAATTCGATGAATAATACCTAATGAATGGTAGTTCCGTCATAATAATTATAAAAAATAGAACTAAAAAGTTTTCAGAAATATATTCCAGATGATGGCTGTGCTCCATCTACCTATTCAGAAATATCTATATATCCTAGATACAAAAAATTGTGTCAGTTCCGATGCGCGGCTGGAGTTTACCTACTGCTAGTGCGAGGACATTTGTCGTAACGATTTTTGTTAACGCTCGATTTGACTACTACCCGTCAAATTTTCATTCCAGAACAAAGTTCCTTTCGCTTTATTGTATCGCTTTCGTTATTTATCTATACAAATAAATAAAATCGGAGTGTCTGTTTGTAATATTAAAATAACCGCTTTTTACTAAGTGCATATGGACACGGTACATATACCAAAAAGTAACTTTATCTAACTTTTCCTAGGGGTAAAATAGGGGTGCGTGATAAAACCGAATTCTACGCGGACGAAGTAGCGGGCAACAGCTAGTTGACTAATATGGTGCAATAATTTGTAGTCATACAGAATACCCTGAGGATTTCCAACGAACAGCAGCTTTCACCAGCATCAGTTTATGTTCTTGAACCGAAATGCTAGGACTAGTAACCGATCTTGGATGCAATTATTTTACCTTGATCTTTGGAGGAAATAAACTGTTGATCTACTCATTTGTAAGTCTTCCCATAACTAAAATGAGGGAAGGCAACCAAATGCATCGCATTTTACCCGTCGCTCTGCGACTTGGATGAAGAAACGTCTGAGAAACAGAAATAATTAAAAATTGGTGGACATTTCACAAAGCGCCATCTAGCCCCAAAATAAGCTAAGTAAATATTTTGTATCATGGGAACCAGACAACTGATATAATACTTATATTTTTTTTTGTAAATATTCATATAATACATATCAATACCCAGACACAGAACAAACACTTATGTTCGTCACACAAATGTTTGTCCTGGGTGAGAATCGAACCCACGACCAAAAGGTCTAAGGCATGGTTACTACTAACTGAGCTATGTCAAACATATTTGTTATTATCGTAAATTAGCGCATTCAGTAAAGGTTAATATTATATTGGTTGGAATTATTTATTTGAATTTTTTAAGCATACCAACAGAAAATTTAACATTACAACAGTAAAAATGACCAAATATTTGTATCAAAAATCTAACCGATTACGGTATATTCCCGCGGTCTATCACAATGGAAATTGGTTAAGTTGCTCAATATCTAACTGTCATATTATAAATGATGACTGCATTGCGTTTGATTTTACTGATAACCTAATTTCGAGACTCGCTTTCCGTCAGTATAAGGCCAAATATTCGTAAAAACAGACTCATACCCATTACAAAAAATATTAAATGATTTCAATCTAAATATTAACCAGTCAATGAATCACCGTATCAGGAGAGATTGCTCTATAGTTCAACACAAGAACACATCCTAATCCGTATTAAATAGAGTGAATGTATAAATGACGATAAATGAAATGACAATCTGTAATCTCATACAAACATTCCCCGTGCTTTTAATTCTCGCGCAAAAGCACAGCCGATGCTTGGAGACGCCCTTTGTGTACAAACCACCGACCCCCACGCAGTCTCCCGAGTACTACGAAGCTTTAGACGCCCTATTCCAGACGCTATACGGTCACCCACATGACGTCCATCCGTGCTACACATATAGCAAGAAATACGGCTCCAAACCTTGCAATACCTATCCGCAACATGGCTACCATTACGGCACACCGTCTAGCCCGCACGGTACTGGATACGGTTCGCACGGTACCGCGTACGGATCGCACGGTACTGCTTACGGTTCGCACGGTACCGCTTACGGTTCGCACGGTACCGCGTACGGTTCGCACGGTACTGGATACGGTTCGCACGGTACCGGATACGGCTCGCACGGCACCAGCTATTACGTTCCTGGGTACAAGAAGGGTAACATTTATGGTGGGAATGTGACACACGGGTATGCTTCCTCCCAGGGGTACACAGTAAACAATACATACAAAGTCGTGGTGAAGAAGACCAGGATCGGGAAGACTAGGAAGTCAGGAAAATTGCAAGGTAAGTTTATTCAAGGAAATAAAATTTCAAATTTTGTTATATTTTCAAAAATGCAGAAATCGGTAGGTACAAATATAAAATCATGCATTTTCCCTGTAAAACAATACGTAGAGTCATATAATTCCTTTTACTGTGGGTTCACTAGACGTGACAAGTGACGAGTATATTGCCACGCTTTCCTTAGTCCCATGATTACATACCTACGCTACGGCGACAGTCGGTTTGGTTTTTCTATGATCTAATAAAAACGTAATAGTAACGTTTAAGTAGAGTCTCAAAATCTATTTGCCTAAATAACAGGTACCTCTATATAGAAAATGTACATATGGGAGGTGTAATTATTCAGTATGAATTTTATCAATACCACTGATAAGTAGGTAAAATTGTTTCAGTCAGTTTCTATCAATTCAATTCAGTTTATTTTATTTCTTCTACAAGTTATGAAAAAATATTTTAATTTTGCTATTTAACTCTGGGATCACCTTTAGTAAGAGCCAAACACTTTTTACTGGCTTTTAATATTTATTTATTACTTTCCCTTTCGGCTCAGTAACCATCTTGATAGTAAACATCCCTTAGAGATAGAGGATCCAATCTCGGACCGAGACAAATATTTATGTGACTACAATGTAATTTGTTCTCGGTTTTATGTTGTGTATCTGTGTGCAGGGAATTATTATTATTGTTTTTTTTTTATGATATTAACGTGTGTACTAGTTGTTCTTCTGATTGTAAAATCAAAACTAAATTGTGATTATCAGCTCAACATTCGCTGTCGCTGTGTCTTGAAGTTAATAACTTTATAACTGTATCTGTGTAACATTTAAGATAAGGTTCAAAGATAAGAGTTGCGACGATTCTTCAGGTTATTCAAGTGATCAATTTATCTGTTTCGATGATTTTTGTTTATGCCCAATTTCACTAAGTTTTAATTCTGGCGATGACACAAGGTCAAATTGTGTTAACTTTTGACATGACTTTTCACTTCACTATCTAAATTAACTTCTTATTCGTAAAAAAAAAAAAGTTGTTTCCATAGAATTCATAAAGAAATGGCTTGGAAACATCAATAATATTCAAAACATAAGGTCCCTCGTACTTATCGCTAAGTTTGACGCCGGTTCAAACCCTATCCGTACTTCCATAGGGAAGAACAGCAAGAAACCCCTAAAGGGTTTTTTTTTTTACTAGTTGTGCCGTCATTTTTGCCATTCATTTATCAGCCAAACCAACCCTAAATCTCAATAAAAATTCTCAGTAAAATCTTTGGGGTTATCTAACTCACACAACCTCGCGATTACCCACACACATATAATTATTATATTACGTAGCATAACTGATACACAGTAGGCAATACTGAATGTTATCAAGCAGTAGGTCATTACAACGCAATCAGGTTGGCTCTGACTTAATGAGCACAATGAGAGGAAAATACGGAGCAGATCGCAGCCGCGGGCGAACCCTAGTCTGGACAGAAACTGGGAATCCACTCGGTGCTATAAATAGTATTCATCTCCATGTAGGCCACCAGAAGACCACGAGACAGGCTTGTTTATACACGAATAATCAAATATAATTTTGGAAGTAAACATTCTGATAGTGCGTCGACTAGCAATAATTATATTTTATTAAAATGGCGCGCTATTTTTCTGTGTTTCTGTGTTTTGTGTATGTGTTGTGCGTGAATTGTCGGTTTGGTGAGTTAATTATCTAATTAGCTTATATTTTACAAGAGAAAGAGTACCTAGTGCATTGCGATGTTTTTTTTTGTCCATTAAGGAAAGCCAGATAACTTTTTTTATAGTCGTACAGAAATGTCAACATCTTTTCTGAACTACGCAACGGATATTAATGCAATTTTCAGCAATAGATAGAGTCATTCAAGAGGAATGTTTTTACGTTAAGCTAATATTGTTTTTTATTAATTTGTAGAAATATGACAATAATTGTTCAAGATGTCGGAAGAAATCAAGCCGACTGGGAGCTTTACTGGCGTACACCGCGTACACTGGCGTAAATCAATAGAGTTGTATATCCTTATTAAATTATATTAGATCATCGTCTTATTTTTTAGGCGTATTATGTTCTGCTACCCGTGCGAAGCCCGGGCGGGTTGCTAGTATATTACAAAAGGACGTGTCCTCACTGACAGACTGACAACGAACAACCTAAGCCGGCGATGGCCAGACTTGAAAGTCTTACGGAAATTGAAATGCAACTTGATATTTTAACATACTTAATGTTCCCTATATGCTATAAGAGTACATTAAGAAAGGAATGTTGAAAATTCTCAAAGATATAATGTTTGTTATTCCAAAAAGTTTACGTTACTGGCGGTCACTAGCGACAGTATATAAAAAAAAATATACAAATAGTAAAAATATTATTTTTTTACTATGCATTAATAGTCTCATAAGTGAACTGTATTTATACATGTTCTTTTGAGAATAAATTTATTTAAAGCTAATGTTAAAAATTGCAATAATGCATTGCAGTTTTCAACATTCGATATAAAGAAATTTTAATAATAATTTTATCCCACATGGGAAACACCATGACATCAGAAACGTATTTAAGGATAAGTTACAATGATACTACGACAAATTTGATGAAGTCAAATAACTTGATATGATCTGATAAATCTGTTGCATTGCAATAACTGTTTGTGCCGTGGAAGTACTGCCACCAAACCATTGCTGGTGCTAAACAGATGTGCTTCGCATTGCTTTGCTATAGTTTGAAAGGCGTGGGTGCTGCTGAAATCACAGACTCATAAGACTTCCAACTTTATGTGTATAGTGACGGCCCCAAATCGGTGGGATTTGGTTCTTCGCATACCGAACTATGGGAGGTTGTATACAACCTGAGTCGTCCTGTAATCATGTGAACGTGGATTCCTAATCGCGCAATGCACGCGCAATGCAATAGCATTGCGCGTGTAATCACGAGAACAGCCAGTTTTACTGCTTCTATTTTTCGTTCACAGCCGGAGGGACGTGTAGGACAGTCAATGGTGGCATTGGGACCTGCATGACACTTTCCTCGTGTGAGCCCTTCATGTCGGTGATGAGAGATGGTATCTCTAATCCTGTCAACACCTGGATGCTGCGGCAGGCGCACTGCGGCTTCGATGGCAGCAATCCCAAGGTACTATTATACAGTTCTGTCTATGGATGTTGCCTGGTTTGGGGTTCGTGTCTGGCAAGTTACATGGAACGAGATAGTAATATTTTGAGATTCAGCAGCTAAGTGTTATTGCCAAGATCCTCAACCAGAACTGTACTTCCAACCACCTTGGACTTTTTTGACAGGTGGGACATCCTCGTGGACTTTTCCACGATTATTTACTCTAAACTTTATTTCCATTGATCTTTTTTTTAATGTGAACCTGCTGGTGAAACTAGCTGTCGGCGCACTTGATGTTAAGTGGTAACCGCCACCCATAGACAACAACAATACGACTCACACTGCGTTACGTCCATCACCACGAGACGGGGATAATACGTCTCATGCGCCTACAATTTCACCGGCATCCACTCCCTTCCACCGGAACACAGCAACACGAGTGCATCACTGCTTGGCGGCGGAATACCAGGTGTAGTAGCAGTACTTCTCCGGGCGAACTTAGTACAAGTTCTACTGCTACATTGGGTTGCTCCTTTCGCACTACCCAGGGGACACGTGTAGGGATTCAAAGGGTAAATCACTAATGGACGCGAGCAACTTGGGCCCCCATAATTCATAAATCTCTAAAAGAAATAGCTTTACAAGGAAAAGCACATTAATTAATAATATTTTTAAGAACACCTACTTTATTCGAACTTATAACCTTTGGGATGAATTTGCATGCGTAGGCTAAATTAAAGTCGTCAGATTTACAAGATTTTATTTTCCAACAAGGTCTGCTGCCCAAACAACGAACAAAAATCCAATTTGATTGAAGCTGTCACTCAAGCCTCTACTGATGGTCCATCATTGACGACTTCTCGTCTACCATCAACGACTACGTTGCCTTTATCGTCTACTAGAGCTCCGTCAACGACCACTAGAGCTTCGCCAACGACAACTCAAGCCCCGTCAAGAAATCCTCGAGGCTCTGTAACGACAAGTCGAGCCCCCTCGACAACTGCTCGTGCCGCATCCGTAACTTCAACAACCACACAAACGATTGAAATACCACCTAGAATAAACAATCAATCGGAGTACAATTACGATCTGATTTCTTTAGTCGGTAAGTCACACGTTTGTCTAAATTATTTCGACAACTCTAAAGTCTTGGGTTCCTTTTTCTACTCGCAAACTTAGGAAGTCTTTAAATAATGAAACGATGCCTCCTTTCGATGTTAAAAAAATATATTTGGACCGTCGGTTCGTCCCTTAACTCCAGTCATATCTACTCGTATCCAGGAGAAACCTGCACCACCATCTACAACACAGTCGGTAGCTGCAAAGAGGTGTTCCTCTGCAACCACTTCTTGGCGATGATGCCGACTGCTCTCTCCAACCCGTTAGACGCGAGGATCTTGAGGCAGGCGCACTGTGGCTTCGCTGGTATCAGGCCTAAGGTTCGTTGTTCTTTTGTAGATATACCTTATTCACATCCAAAATTTGTTTATCTGCCTTTGTGGTGTAAACAAGCGAGTTCAAACTAGCTGAAGTGTGTTTGTTAAGAGCTACATCTACTATGACATGGTTCCAGGTATGCTGTCCTCTGCCAGGACAGCCCACCACCGTGACCCCGCCGTTAACCACCCTCCCTTCTGCTGCCGCGAGAACTGGGAATAATTACCTGACTTCGCTCCCTGAGCCCCCTGTCTGCGGAGTCAGCAGACTTACCTTCACCAAAGTTGTCAACGGTGTGCCGGCTAAACTTGGTATAAATTCTTTTCTGACTCTTTAGTGCTGATTCTACTTATGTCAGTTAATTAAACGGCATTCATCTCGTACTATTTGGAAATAATAATATATTTTTTGTATTACAACATTTTACAAAGTACATAATATTTACAAAATATAATAAAATCAAATGAGCTATCAAAAACTGTTTCCAACGATCGATACATAGCTCAACAATCCAATTCACTAAGAGGTAGAATTGTGCCTGAAACAATAAATTGTATATAAAGCAGAAGAGAATACATGTTTTTATATATGTGTAAGCTGAAGTGAACACAAGAAGTCTACTTTTACGACGTTAATTTTATTATGAAATATAAATGTATCACTCACTGGAAGCCCTTAATAAATAAATTAATATCGTTTGCTAAATCTTCACGAATCTCTTATGGTTCCGAAATACAATAATTTTTGTTATAAATTAAAACTTGATTATGCACCCTTTAGGGTTTAAACACCTACAATTGCGTAGTGTCCACCTTATAAAAAACACATCCGCATAATGACATTTACCCGTAGGATCAGATTTAGGCTGATTACGTTTTTTCTCAGTCAGTCAGTCTATCAGCATAATTATGTCCTCACAAATAGATATCTGACTAGATACATAAACAACGTTACGTTGGTAGTAAACAAGTATTATGTTCAGTATATTGAACAGGTGCCTTCCCATGGATGGCTCTGCTGGCGTACCGAGACCTGTCCGTTGCGTCCGGCATGAAGTGGAGATGTGGAGGGTCTCTGGTCTCCATGCGTCACGTGCTCACGGCTGCGCACTGCATCCATAACCTGGAAGATGAATTGTGAGTTAGTTGCCTCTCTCTCTGTATCTCCTCTCTCTCTCCATATCACGCATTATTAACCTCGAACATCAAATAATGATGTATATCATCTGTTTAAGGATCTTCGTCCGTCTAGGAGAGCTGGACTATGCTCGTGAAGACGAGGGCGCGACTCCAACTGACGTGCAGATCAAGGATATGATTAAACACGAGAGATATACCGCAAACAATCCAGAACGTTATGACATTGGTGTACTGGTGCTGCAGAGAGACGTCCAATTCACTGGTGAGTGGATTGTGCTCTATACAGCTGTTTTTATTTTATCTTTGTATTCTGTCAAAAGCCTTAGTTTCGTTATCGTTCCGTGACTTCACTAATCGGCTCTGTCGGAAGACCAGCGTTAGTTGCCACCTAACTAACAATATGATGAGTCGAGAGACCTTTTTGTGGCAACTAAGCCTTTTCAACTACTGTATAATTTTAATATTTAATTTAAAACAATATTTTAGTTATAATTATTTTTTACGTACTTATTTTTGTGTCTTTTGTTATTATGTACTGTGTAGGCTTAGTGCCACTAGTGAATTTTTTCTTTCTTTCTATCTTTCTCTGGTGAGTGGAATCGGACAGACTGCATTCTGACAATAGTGTGCTGATTGAAAAACAACTGTCGAATCAGTAATTGAAAGGGTTTATGTAGGTGTAGTAAGGGAAATTGCAATACAATTTCTTCACTGAACTAATCAAGTCTGAATCTGTCTAATCTGATCCGAGATAGAAAAATGAAACAGTTGCTAAAATTTTGTTTTACCATTTTATTATAGCACTAACTGTAATCGATCAGTCAGTCTTTATAGAAATACTTAATATTTATAATAAAACTGTTAGAGGTCTAATTCTGTACACTTTTTTATTTTGGAGTGTACTCTGTAATCGATACTGACTTCTTGGCCGCGCATCACGCCGAAACTACTGAAAGGATTCAAATGAATGTCGTGATTTGAGTTCATACTACGTGGTAGGTATATAGTAGGTATACTTTTATCCTGAAATTGAGCACAGCTTCCATGAAATAGGGGATGAAAGTTTGTATCGAAAATCAGTAATCTATACGAAAAAAAAAATGGAGTGTCTGTTTGTAATATTAAAATAACCGCTTTTTACTAAATGTACATGGACGTATACACGGTATATATACCAAAACAACATTTATTACAATTTTTGTCTGTCAGTCTGTCTGTCTGTTTGTTCCGGCTAATCTCTGAAACGGCTGGACCTGGACCGATTTTGACGGGACTTTCACTGGCAGATAGCTGATGGAACAAGGAGTAACTTAGGCTACTTTTCCGATGGGTAAAATAGGGGTGCGTGATAAAACCGAATTCCACGCGGATGAAGTCGCGGTCAACAGCTAGTTAACAAATATTTATTTTATTTTTACAATTTTAGGAAATCTTACTGCTAGCTTAATAGGTTAATAAATTATTATTATATTTATAATTGTTTGTCTCTCTTTTTCGTCATTTTTTACTGTCCAGAATATATTCATAGATGTTGTGAATGAACTTAGGTTCTTATTATTTCTAGATTTGATCAAGCCAATCTGCCTCCCCCTGACGTTCAGAACGATGACTTTCGAGGAGTACAATCCTTTTGTAGCCGGCTGGGGAAATATCAATCGACAAGGAAGAAGTAAGTACATAATAATCTGTCTCAAATTATCTTTATTAAATGCAGATGTGTGAATAACATAGGAGAATATAATATCTACTATTAAGTACTAGATATGGTTAGATCCACTATTGACGAGAAGTATTTATTTAAAGTCAAAAACTTTATATCCATAGAATTCATAAAGAAATAGTTTGGAAAGGACAAAATGGCTAGGAAACGTCAATAATAAAAAAATAAAAAATTGGCGGATATTTCACACTGCGCCATCTAGCCACAACGTAAGCTAAGCATAGCTTTTGTCACGGGAACCAGACAACTGATATAATACTTATGTACTTTTTTCGAAATACTTATATTAACACCCAGACACAGAACAAACATCTATGTTCGTCCCACAAATATTTTTGTCCTGGGTGGGAATCGAATCGAGGTGGGGATCGGGTGCTAGGTGGCTAACCAGGCTAACGGCTTCCGCTAATTGTCAATACGTTTCACAGGTGGAATAGCAGCGACGCACCTACAGGTCGCCCAATTGCCAGTTCTGGAGAAGAACGTCTGCGAAGAAGCTTACCACAGCTTCGTATACAGTGGATTCTCCGATCACGTGTTATGCGCTGGCTACATGGGGGGCATGATCGACGCGTGTACAGGGGATAGCGGGGGCCCCCTGATGCAACCTATGGTGAGAAGGCGACTTGTGCCAGCACGAATGGGCTTTTAATGTTGGAATTCATATAACATGTTGACTGGCCTCACAGCTCAGTTGGTAGTAACTCTGCGTTCTGCGCTGTAGATCGTGGGTTCGATTCCCACCTAGGACAAACATTTGTGTGACGAATTTATGTGTTTGTTCTGTGTCTGGGTGTTAATGTGTATTATATGTATGTATTTACAAAAAAAGATTTTAAGAATTATATCAGTTGTCTGGTTCCCATGATACAAGCTATGCTTAGCTTACTTTGGGGCTAGATGGCGCTGTGTGAAATGTCCACCAATATTATTATTAATATTTTATATAGAATAAATTTATTGTATATTTATATATATTTATTGTAAATTAAAGGTTAAAAGGTTGTTGATAGGAAAAGCTTATTATAGTGTATTTGAATACTTGCATCATAAATTTGAATTTATTATAATAACACAATTTATTTTTACCGACTGACCATTACATATCTTATCAATTTGCATGATGTAAAGTAGAACATAGCCGTACTTATATCCTTTGCTGTCATCTTCTTTTTTACCTATGTTCCGCAAATAAATGAATTATAAATATTGTGTATTAAGTGTTGATGTTTGTTTATTGTTTCAGCGAAACGCCAAAGGGGACGGTTATGTAATGTACTGCATTGGGGTGGTTTCGTTCGGGCGCGGGTGTGCGGAGGCCGGCTCGCCCGGGGTGTACACCCGCGTCACACACTACCTGCCCTGGCTGGAGCAGAAACTCCTCGGGAAGACCACCTCGTAGACCCAAGTCGCACGCAATGCGACTTGAGTCATCTCGTACTTTGGTGGAGAGGACTTGAGTCGTATTGCTGTTGTCTATGGGTAGCGGTTACCACTTAACATTAGGTGGGCCGTCAATGGAACCACCACCCGACTCACATAAAAAAAAAATGCTACGGCAACACTGTTGTACAGAGATCGTTATTGAAGAAATGTTTTCAAATGTATTCGGAAGCTATCTATAATTGTATTATAAATAAATAAAATAAATATTGGTGGACATTTCACACAGCACCATCTAGCCCCAAAGTAAACAAAGTTTTTTTTATTTACCTATATAAATTACCAAAACATAAAAGTATGGTTATTAGATACTAAAACCACAGAGGTTTGTGCTATAGTGGTATATAGCTTGTATTATGGGAACCAATAAACTGATATTATACTTAAATCCTTTTTTTAAATACATCCATATAATACATATATAACAGCCAGACAGCACCAAACACCTATGTTCGCCACACAAATATTTGTCGTGGGTGGGAATCGAACCCACGACCTACAAGCGTAGAAGGCAGTGCTATTACCAACTGAGCCGTGAGGCCAGTCAGTTTATCATAAATAATAATTACAATAAGTTGTAATAGGACGGTCGGCAGAACACAATTCCTGTTTCTCTTATCGTAATAATTGACTTGGATGAATACTTAACGCGAATAACATTGCCAACATTGTCTTCGCAGTAAGGACATGAAAGAAATAAACCCTGTTTGTAAAATAAACAAGTAATTATTTTTAACTAAGCTTAATAGTGTTTCTCGTAGTTGAATACTTGAGATTAGAATATATTAACATTATGACAGTTTCTTGTGTAACAAATTCATTGAGGGATACAAAGAGACATTTATTAAATATTTCAATAAGTATGACTTTTTTTTACACTAAGCAACTTTTTTGTAGCAGTAGAACTTGTGCCAAGTTCGCCCGGGAAGTACTGCCACCACACCTGGTAATCTGCCGCCAAGCAGTGATGCACTCGTGTTGCTGTGTTCGGGTGGAAGGGAGTGGGTGCCGGTGAAATTGCAGGCGCATGAGACGTAACATCCCCGTTTCGGGGTGATGGACGCAACGCAATGCGACTTGAGTTATCTTGTACTTTGGAGAGGACTTGAGTGGTATTGCTGTTGTCCATGGGCGGTGGTTACCACTTAACATCAGGTGGGCCGCCAGCTCGTTCTATCACCGACATCACATAATTAAATCACGTCAGTTACACCTGAATACATTCTGAATCTCAAAACACAAGCTTATCACAAGCTTAGCTTGATATTAACTGATTAATCTACTATAATAGGAAATTAGTGTAAAACTTAATTAGAATTTAACTTTTGTTGACACCTACTTGCATTTGTTGCACTTGAGGTGTCCGGCGTGCAACTGCCTCACCTCGCTCTCGCTGAAGTGATAATTACGCTGCTGAAAGCTAACTGGTAACTCGTTTTGTTTTTTTTTTTTTTTTTTATATTGGTGGACATTTCGCGCGGAGGCAACTAGCCCCAAAGTAAGCTAAGGATAGTTTGTATCATGGGAACCAGACAACTGATATAATACTTATTAACACCCAGACACAGAACAAATATCTATGTTCGTCACAACTGTTTTTCTGGGTGGGAATCGAACCCACGGCTTACAGCGCAGAAGGCAGTTACTACCAACTTTACTCAGCTATGAGACCAGTCTAATTTGTGAAAATACTCCTCCAATGCAGACATCAGTTTTCCGGCTCGTAAAGTAAGACATCTCAATTAGTTTTCCTCAGTAATATTGATGATAAGGACAGAGGTTGTCGCGAGTGAAATATTTATTGAATTAATGAAAAGAATATACGATTGTTTCTTTCATTAACTATATATCTTTATACGTCTTTCAAAAAACATGAAGTAGAAGTAGTTTTATTTAGTTACATATCTATATTTCATAGATTATTACCCCATACATACTCGTACCTGCGGTGTGAATGAGTGCGAATAGCCTTTTGTTAACTCAATACTTATTTGTTCTGTAAAAAAGACCGGATTTTTTTGTGCACACATTCGTCAGCAAACCTAGCGCTGCGCTGGTCCTCAGATGACGTACAACCGGATCACCTCGAAAATACAACTTGTATATATCACTCAGTGGTCAACTCTCCGGACATTTGGTCTAAGCGCTGGCGTGGGACATGTCGTGTGTAAAACATATAGTTATAAATAATAAGAGTAATAAGTAATAATAGTAACAAGTGTAATAAGAACTGGTTTTGAATTTGTTCGTTTGTATAAGCGGCGGACTACGATTGTGACAATGAGAGGTTTTTTGGTGTTGTTTTGTGTTTCTGTGCAATTTGTTGACTGTCAATTTGGTGAGTATTTATAACGACCATGTATTACATTATCGATAGTACCTATTATTATCAACATAGTATATAAAACATACATAGTAACCATCACACACCATAACCCACCTACTATGTAATATTTAGATATTATATAGTAGGTGGATTATGAGCTATATATCTATCCGATCCGATCCGATATCGAGCCGATCGCTACCAGCAGAGAACGCAACGTTACAGAAATTAAGATATGAAAATTTACTAAATAAATAAAAGCAGTAGAACTCACGCCAAGTTCGTCCAAGGAAGTACTGCCACATGGCCATTTCTGTCGCTAAGCAGTATCGCGTTCGTTTTACTTAGTTCTGGTTTGAAAGGTGTGGTTGCCGGTGAAATTAAAGGCACTTGAGACATTATCACCTACATGTTTCAGAGTTACGGGCGCTTACGATGCGACTTGGGCCTTGTCGTGCCTAGTAGAGGAGGACGTAAGTCGCATCGGTTGTTATGGGCAGTTACCACTTAACACCAGGTGGGCCGTCGGCTCGTTCCGTAACTGTATCACATAAAAAAAATGTTTTTTATTTTACTATACGCAAAAACGTGCCAATAACGTAATCAGTTAGAAAAAAGAGCTTGCTTTTACGAATACAAATCTAGTGAACACATTCACTGAATGCTAATGCGCTGTCAAACTTAAAAGCTAGACACGTGTCAATACCAGCCTCAGCATCAGCTGGGAGCCTACTGGCCCAGGAGTACAAACTCCGTTTAAATCCGAAGGTCGCAGGTTCATCTAGACGGGAACCGAAAATTGGAGGGTCATATTTGAAGTGCACCAAAGCCTATTTCCATTTTAATATTTTCACCATGAGCCCAGAGAGCGAGTGACTAGTAAAAGTAATACCAGTAGAACTAAGTGTATTTGCCGAGTTCACATGAGGTACCCATTATACCCATTTATAATACCCATTTCTGCCCCTGCAGGGCCACTTCTTTCATTACTTATTATCGATGAAAATGGATTGGAGTGCAGCTGACCTGCTTAATATATAATAATTATTACATCACTGTTTCATAATTATCTAATTATTATGCATAACAGTATTATATGTAGTTTATATAAAGGGTCAGCTCATTATGCGTCATAGGTAATCATGTCAGTCAATCAAAGGTGTTTCCCTTGACCGAAAGCAGGCATCCAAACGAGTGCAAGATTATAATGTATACTTACAAAATAATTAGCAATTTGAGTTTATCTTAATGGAAATATATTGGAAAGAAATATCACACGATTGAGCTATAACTGACACTTTAATTTACTTAAGACTTACTTGCCTAAATCAATTTATACTCAACGATTCTGTAATGAAATACGTTAAAAAAGAAACTATAATTCCTGGCTATTATAGCTGGCTTCTGATTCCGGCTATTCTGAGAGTCCTGAGAGTCTGAGTCTTGGCTATCATCAGTTATAAAAAAGGCAATGATTCCGTCAAATGACAAATTCTACTAAATAACCGGAACTTGCATAAAAAACAAGGGTCCTATAAACAGTAACACTTCAATGCGTGGTGATATTTATTTATTTGTATTGTATTAATTATTGGCCTCCCTCAAGGAGCGATCAGTCTAGAACTACGAACTACTGCTATTACGTGCCTACGAGCAGCAATTTTATTAACGTAGCGTACTACGTTAAAAAATTGATGCTTACAAATAGTTCGTAGTTCTAGACTGATCGCTGACTAATGACTTATTTATTCTTGATTTAATGTTTGTCCTCCCTCAAGGAGCGATCAGCTAGAATCAGTCAATCAGAATCAGGAGTCAGCCATAACAGTCAGGAATTATAGTTTCTTTTTTAAAGTATTTCATCACAAAATCGTTCCGTATAAATTGATTTAGGCGAGTAAGTTTTAAGTAAATTAACCTGTTCGTTTTAGCGTAGAAAATCTCTTCTAATAATTAGTTAGCTATTTGTTAAAACTGTTAAATCTACTACAAATTATTTTTTAATTTTTTGTTAAAGTTATAGACTATAGACAAAATATATTTCCATATAATTCTTAAAGGATTGACTTGGAAACATTTTTTCTCTTAATAATTACTAGATCACGGGCACTAAGTGTAGTCAAATTTGGGGGTGTGTGCAAAACCTTCCATTGATGAGTCATTGACCTTTATCTTTATGGCTCATATCCAATTTAAAATAAAAAAAACAGGTAAGCCAACCATTGTGATAATGCGTTGCAAATTATCTATATCGTAAAGACTTCAAACGACGCAGAATTGAGTAATTAAATATCCTCAATTGAGACCGTAAAGTTTTTATGAGACTAGTAAGTAGTATCGTCAAAATTGAATCTGCCGTTTACAAAAAGGTTAGCCGTTTTACAGGACGGCGATAACCTTTTTGGCCCATCCTGGGAACCAGTGACAAATCGAAATTCTATTTCGTACCACTCGTCGACCAAGTTTTCAATATCCGTATTTTTTTTACTATAAATCATTAATACCGTTAACTCTACAATCGGTAAATCCCCTGTCCACACTGCCAACAAAACTTTGTTTGACCAACTATTTTAATATGATTGACGTATGCGCGCGAATTAATGTGTTTAGATATCCACAATAAAATAATACCAGTAATTACACTACGAATATTGACGCAACTAGACGTAGTAATAATTTAAATCAAATAATTTAATTCGACTGGCCTCACAGCTCAGTTCCTTTCGCTGTCATTTGTTTTTTATAACACAGAGACTCCGTAAAGGTACTGTACTGCCTGTCATTATATTGCAATAGATAGATAGATAGATAGATAGATAATACTTTATTGCTCACAAAACAAAAATAACAACAATCAGTAACAATGTACAAAAATGTGAAACAATGGGCGGTCTTATCGTTATAAAGCGATCTCTTACAGACAACCTGTATGCAATATAAAATGGCACTACGGTTGGTCACGCTGTGAATTCTGATGATTGCCATTTTGCGAATGATGGACACGTTTAATAATTATGAACCGTGCAACTTATGTTGTTTAGGGTTCGATGCCCGTGAATTTCGCAACGATTATTTTAATGATTCGGCATTGAACTTGGAAAATGGAAAATGACATTTAAATCATTGAAATTGCTGAATTATGTATATTTACTTTCGATGACCAGTGCTCGAAAATGACACAAGAGTAATGAGTTCGATTCTCCCACAGTAATGTTTTATATGCGTGTCTTCTATTGCGGGAACGTAGACGTCACAAGAAGGATCAAAGGGATCAAAAGTAGCCTATATTTTAAACCACCAATGAACCAAAGTCAAAGTCAAAAACTTTATTTCCATAGAATTCATAAAGAAATGGATTGGAAACGTCAATAATACTCAAAACATTAGATCACGCATACTTATCGATAAGTTTGATGCCTGTTCAAACCTGTTACATGATTAGTAGTAGATAGGTGCCAACAAGTGCAAACACATTGTAAGGTTACATTTCATCGATAGGCACAATAACAATGGTTCCATGTCTTATAAAGTTACGAGCAGGTAGACATTACAATGCCGAGAGTAACCTTGCTAAGGTCAATGATTTTCCTGTTCGTCGACGTAGTTTTTATTTAATAATAATAGACATAGACATAGATATAATAGACAGTTCCAACGCAAGTGGAAAATAATAGACAATGGTATCCCAGACTTTTTAAAATAGCAGTTATATTTATTCGGATACTCTAGTGCTAGTACTCTTCCGCTTGAGCTAAACCAATGAAGGGTAGAAATCACAATGGATTTTAAAATAAAGTATTCTGTTATTTTAATTTTAAGTAATTTATAAATAAATTTTGATGTGTTAATAAATAAAGTTGTCTGGTTCCCGTGATACAAGCTATGCTTAACTTAATTTGGGGCTAGAGGCGCTGTGTGAAATGCCCACCAATATTTATTTATTTTATTTTATTTATTCCTGATTTGAAACTGATTCAAGATAAGCATGTATCTGGTAGATTAAACTTTGTATTTAATTAACAGGTTTATTCAACACGCGTGATCAACGACAGCCATTCAGCTTAGCGAGCGGACTGAACGGTATCCGAGACACTATTAGAGGAGTCCTGAGACCCAACCACCGGCCGGTCGTCAACGACCTGAATCAAAATGGCCGACCGGAGAACTACCCTCAACCCGGACAAAATTACCCACAAATGAACAATAATTACCCTCAGGGTCAAAATGAGTACAGCCAGCGACCTGTATCATTCCCTACGGCGTATCCTGAAGAAGCGCCGAGCTATAACGACCAAGGGGGTAATCAGGGGAACACACAATCCCCTGTCTTCGTGGGACAGGACTCTGAAATCGGTCAGGGAAATGTGAACTTCGTTAACAATGGGCCCGATGAGCAGCCACAAGACAGCCAGCCGGGACAAGGGACTGTCAATTTTGTCAATAACGATGGAATTAGTACAGGTAAGAATACTGTAATAAATGCAAAAATTTTAGAGATCCTCTGAGAGATTTAACAGTATTTTCTGGAAAAACATATAGAAGTATAAAAAACAAACGTATATAATAAACCATAGGAATAAATTAGAACTTTTCAAATTAATTTGTAATCATGTCCAAAAATGACGAACCAAAAGACATATTTCTTACGGAACAAAATTTCTTTAGTTTGAAAGCTCTAGTTTGCATACGGTCGGAATTCCAATGCCAGTTCCGGTTTATAAGAATTGTGATAAATTTTACCCAAGTTAGTAACTAATTATTATTAAGTTACTGTGATAAAGATGTGTATACTACGAGTACATAGTACAACTTGCTTATATTGGGGGCTAGATGGCGCATTGCGAAAGTCTCCCGGTGGTACTTATATTCGTGTCACTGGTTCTATCGAACCAGTGTGGTGAAAGGATTTTAAGTGCACCTCAAAGAGGCTCCTTTCGTGCCCTTAACACAGATCTTCGAATTTTTTGTTCTAGGATATGTCGGTTTCCTCACGATGTTTTCCTTCATCATTTTGAGAACGAGGTATTGCGCACATAAATCTTTCAAAAACTCATAGGTGCGCGTCTGGATTTGAACCGGCGACCTCAGGGTTGAAACTCAGGGTCAGTACCACTACACCACCACGCTCCCTAGATCCTGTATAATCGAGCTATTCCACAGGTTCCTACGACGGTCCCAATGACCGTGTGGACTTCAGCAGTCAGCCGTCGACCTCCGCTCCAGTCACCCCGGATACAGAGTCCAGGAACAACTTTAACTTCAACCCTGTGCCTCAGTTCCGTAAGTCTGTTTTCATATAAAAACAATCATAACCCTTCCTCTTGGCTTTGCCGTAGCCGAGTACTAACGGACCAAATCAAATACTTACCACCAGCTTGTATACTAGCTTCTTCCCGTGGCATGGCCCGCATGGTATCGGGAGTAAAAGCAATCTATTTGTGCTTTAGGATATCTATTTACATACCATAGTTGCTATGCAGAACCATAAGTCAAATTCAAAGTCAAAAACTTCATTCCCATAGAATTCATAAAAAATTGCTTGGAAACCTCAATAATATTCAAAACATAAAGTCACGCGTACTTATCGCTAAGTTTGGCGCCAGTTCAAACCCTATCCGACCCTCCATGGGGAAGAACAAACAATAAACCCTTAATGGAGGGCTTCCTTTTTTTTTCGCCGTATAGTGCCATATAAGTGGAACCTTATACGAGAAACTAAACAATGATCGGTTGTTCATCAAACTACAAATTTGCCGCCAACCACTTAATGGTGTGTTCCGGTAGACTTCCTTCAGAGCCAGACCAGACCCGACCAGACCCGACCAGACCAGACCATACCAGACCAGACCCAGGCGTCGCATGGCGCCACCATCACCATACGTAGTCACTTGACAACATGTGGTGTAATCAAACGAAACCCTGTTAGTAGTAGGTAAAACATTATACGGAAGATTTAGATATAAAATAACTCGACCCTGAGAGACAGAGTCATCCGATTTACATAATCCGATATCAGAGGTCAAACTTACGAATCATTGGTGAAACTGAGCTGGTGTGACTCAGAAATTGACTCAAACGAAGGTGAAGGCTAGCTTCCTAGAGTTTGTCTCTGGTCACAGCGGAAGTGTATTGATTATCTCTAATCATTGCTAACATGTGTCAAGTTTTTATGATAGACTTGCGCCTGACCACTGTCTTACTCGAAGCTCACATATTCAGTTCATCTCGATTCAAAATTCTACGGAACCCTAGGGACGAAATAATTTTTGTTATTTTATAATCTCTTCACGGAGTCGTGCTGTGACTGGAAAAACCTCACGACTAGTCGCAAATAACGGGTTCAGTATTTTGGCTTTTTACTTGGGTTCTCAAATTTTAGGATTCCATACTAACAAGTATACCTACTTGTACCGTATACAAGGAACTTTTCTTCAACATTTAAGACCTAACGTGTTTTTTTTGTTTTTTTTTTTATTATAAAAATAAACACTTAAATAGGTAACTCCGTGTGGGACCCACACCGTTTACCACAGATTACAAATGCAGATTACAGATTACAAAATGGTAATACAATCGAGCGCTATCCCAACTGTGTTTGTGCAATCTACACTAAAACAATATAATTTTAAAACCAGCTAAGAGTCGAGATAGCGCTAAATATAAGTTTATGTATGCAAACCATATTATCAAAACAACAAAATATAGAATTCGATCAAAACATGCTACCTACCTAACTGAA
This sequence comes from Chesias legatella, assembly GCA_947359385.1. NCBI lineage: Eukaryota > Metazoa > Arthropoda > Insecta > Lepidoptera > Geometridae > Chesias > Chesias legatella. The sequence goes on along the minus strand of OX375779.1, from coordinate 4,176,142 downwards.
AAAAAAAACTTCTGGACTTTGACGTATAATAATACTATAAAAATCTGATGTAGGTGATAGAACAGGCTGACGGCCCACCTGATGTTAGTAACAATAATAATAATACTAATAATAAACGTTTATTTCAGACAAACCAATAAAATGTACATAGTAAATGTACATCCATAGTACATAAAATTTGAATTTAATTTACAGTTTAAGTTAAAAATAATGTATACTAAAATGGATAAAAAAATCATCAAATTTGAATTACAATTAATGTCGTTGTTATATTATTATTTATATTCATTTGTAATCATTTTTATTTTGATAAATCAATCTCAGCAAGACTGCTTCATCAGAACTTTATAATTGCCGAAAATAATTAATACTTGTCTTTATCCAATGTATAAAAAACTTAAGTTTTATTAGTTATGTAATTATTTAATGATGATATATATATATATATGACTGGCCCCACAGCTTTGTTGGTAGTAACGCTGCCTTCTGCTTGTAGGTCGTGGGTTCAATTCCAACCCAGGACAAACATTTGTGTGACGAACATATATGTTTGTTCTGTCTGGGTAGGTACTTAACTGTAACTTAATGTATATCAGTTGTCTGATTTCCATGATACAAGCTATGCATAGCTTACTTTGGGGCTAGATGACGCTGTGTGAAATGTCCACTAATATATTATTATATATTTATATTATGATTGTTAAGTACGACTCGCACTTGCCCCATTTTATGTAATGATTATGGTTGTTCTTGCTCGTAAACTTTAACTACAGACCTCATCAGTGAAACTCATTATTAAAACAGTCAACATACCTATATATTTAATGGCACTATTCTGTACAGCATAGCTAAATAGTGTTATATAATTTGTATATCTATAATTGGTGACTTGACTCACAGCTCAGTTGGTAGTACAGCATAGCTAAATAGTGTTATATAATTTGTATATCTATAATTGGTGACTTGACTCACAGCTCAGTTGGTAGTAACCCTGCCTTCTGTGCTGTAGGTTGTAGGTTTGATTCCCAACCGGAGCAAATATTTGTATGACGAATATAGATGATTGTTCTGTCTGGGTGTCATGTATTTCCAAAAAAAGGTGTATAAGTATTATATCATTTGTCTGGTTCCCATGATATAAGCTTACTTTGGGCCTAGATGGCGCTGTGAGCAATGTCCACCTATATTTATTATTATTATTAATTTGCGTTTAAATCGTGTAAGGGTAGCTATATTCTACTGGCTGCCTAGCCGCTAGCTACCACCCTCGAGACTGCCGCTAAGCGCCTAATTAATGCTGTGTTCCGAACACCCCCGCCTGAGAGCCAGTTCTAAACCCAAGCCTTACTTGGTGCTCTCACTAATTAAGCACATTACATAACTTACATAGTTATAATAATAATATAGGTGGATATTTCACACAGCGCCATCTAACTCCAAAGTAAGCTAAGCGTAGCTTGTATCATGGGGACCACAAAGTCGAAATTAAAGTCGTAAATTTTATTTCCATAGAATTCATTAAGAAATGGTTTGGAAACGTCAATAATATTCAAAACATAAGGTCACGCGTACTTATCGCTAAGTTTGACGCCTGTTCAAACTCTATCCGACATAATGATATAATACTTATATACTTTTTTAAATACATACATATAATAAATATCGACACCCAGATAATCGAACAAAATTTTTGGATATTTATTATAAGTATTTTGCCCGGTAACAGACAAATTCTTCTGCACCCCACTTCAGAGCTACAAAGGGTCACCACGACAACAGCTACAATGATTTCTATTCCAGGAGAGACCTGTCAGACGCAAGACGGTGGAACTGGCAGCTGCATCAACCTGAACTCCTGCCAGCCCTTCATGCAGCTCCTCCAGCAGTCGCAGTCCAACCCTGCTGCTGTACAGATGCTGAGGCAAGCGCACTGCGGCTTCGAAGGCAGCAATCCTAAGGTTGGAAAGGTTTAAAGCATGATACCTCTTTTAGAGGTTTCTCTTCTTCTACCTCATGAAGGTTTGAACAGGTGCCAGTCTTAGCTATAAGTTCGCGTGATCATATATTTTTAAATTGCCTACTGAACTTTCCAAGCCTTTATGAATTCCTTGGAAACAAAATTATGGGCTTTAATGTTTTAGAATTATCTCAAGGCAATTATGACATCATCATGATATACACTTGAGAGTATTACAATTAAATATATTAGGGATACCACATCAGTTATATACCTGTCATATATATTTGTTAAATTAAATGAAAGTTAGGAAAATTAAATAAAGTAATTATATGTCTGATCCAATGAAAACTTAAAAATAGTAGTTTCCACTTTGTGATTTCCCAGTGTTCGCTATATAGGATACGTACTGTAAGCTGCGACCGTCAATGCCGAGGATGCCGCGCAAGTACTATGTGAAGAGCTCTTAAATAATTTGGTCTTTTGGATGGTTTTGACAGATGACATCAGCTACTGCATATGAGATCTCTGTATTGTTGGATGTTGCTAATCCATTTATATAATTTCGTTGTCAGGTATGCTGCCCCCTACCAGGTCTGCCCACGGCTCCTCCCCAACCTTTCACGACCACAACGACAACGACAACCACAACGACAACTACAACCACGACGCCAGCGCCCTCTCCGTCTCCAAAGACAGTCGCTGGTGACTTCCTGACCAATCTGCCGGAGCCCCCTGTGTGTGGAGTCAGCAACACTTCCCTCAGTCGCGTGGTCGGAGGAGTCAAAGCAAAGCTTGGTGAGAAAGAGAATATAAATAAAAAACAATGCAACTTTATTCATCTCGTATTTTGGTGGAGAGGACTTGAGTCGTATTGATGTTGTCCATGGGCGTCGGTTACCACTTAACATCAGGTGGGCCGTCAGCTCGTTCCGACACTTCAATTAAATAAATAAAAAAAATATTGTAGCGCTTGTCTGACAGGTCTTGTGGCTAGTTGAAGTAGTTTCGGCAGAACAACAGCGTTCACTGCCAAAACAGTGGGCATAATGCTGAGCTGAAACCTATTTGCTGGCGTAGCACACATTATATTAGGTCTTGTTTGATTGATTGATTGTTTTGTATTTCTTTTTACTATTTCGATGTTATTTTTGGATTGTTTTTTTATAAATTCTTTGTGTACTTTGATTTTTTTTACGTTTCCTTTCTGCTAAATTGTTATATAGTGTATTATGTGTGATAATTGAGTAAGTAAATGTATGTATATGTGTATGTGTACGTGTTGTTTTTGAGCAGGTGCGTTCCCGTGGATGGCGCTGCTCGGGTACAGGCGCGGCGAGGACACGCGGTGGCTGTGCGGCGGCTCTCTCATCTCCTCGAGACACGTGCTCACGGCCGCGCACTGCATACATAACCACGAGAAGGATCTGTGAGTTCAGTGTTTCATGGCCTTATAGCTCAGTTGGTAGTAACCGTGCCTTCTGCGCTTTAGGTCGTGGGGTCGATTCCCGCCCAGGACAAACATTTGTGTGACGAACATAGATATTTGTTCTGTATGTATTTACAGAAAGTATTTAAGTATTATATCAGTTGTGCTTAAAATTGCGGGCGGGAACTCTAGTTTTATTTATATAGTAGCAGAATACAAGCAAAGTTCGTCCGGGAAGTACTGCCACCATGCCCATTTCTGTCGCCAAGCAGTACGCATTCGCTTTCGGTGATCCGGTTTGAGAGGTGTAGTTACCGGTGAAATTACAGGCACATGAGACATTCCACTACACGTCTCAGAGTTACGGGCGCATACGATGCGACTTGGGTCTTGTACCTAGTCGGGGAGGACCCGAGTCACATCGGTTGTTATGGGCAGAGGCACTTAACACCAGGTGGGCCGTCGGGTTGTTCCGAAATTGTATCTAATAAAAAAAGTAGCCCAATGAAGCCTATCCCTTCGGAGAAAAGTCGTTGAAACTATGCACACAGAAATACTTGAATTACTTAGGTATGCTTATCGTAACAGTCGGTCACTATAAAAATACTTAATTAGCACCACCCACGCTTCACGGTCCAGTGATTTAATTCCAAATCGCGTTGGTTCCGGGTTCAGTTCCGGCTGGCGGCACGTATCTGACAGTAAGGTCGTGTTAGATAGGAACAGGCCTTCTTGGGTTTTCTGTTGAGATATTTCTTAGTATGGTTATACGATATTGATTATTACTCATAATATATTTATTACTCATAAATATTTATACTCGTAAATATATGAGTAATAATCATGAGTAAATGAGAAAAACGTCAAAGCTGACTTCAACTTGAATTTTCGTAGATCTGAATACATTAAAGCAAACAAATTTTTTCCTTTACTCTTTTGCTAAGTTTACTGTTATAAGTTACAAACTATTTATTTTTATTTCTAAGCACCATCCGCCATCATTATATAATTCGCGGGTAAACACCTAAACCTGTATTATTATATCGGATATTTCCTATATTTATGTATAACCAGTGTGAGGCGGCCATTACGTGCCGTGGCGCATCAATCACAACAATTATATCGAGGTATCATCATTATCTGAGATAATCCCGCGTGCACTGATGTACACACTAGTTTTTGAGGTGTTATCTTTTTTGTATTTGTTTTTTATGCTCAAGTTAATAAACTAAATGTACCATATATTTAATTATTTGAACAATTACGAGGATCATGCTCGCCAAAAACATCCGCCTTTAGGGTTTTCTTGTTTGTTCTTCCCCATTGAGGGGCGGATAGGTTTCGAACTTGTGTCATACTTAGCGATAAGCGTGATCTTCGAGTATGGTTTAAATATTACTTATTGACGTTAGCAAGCCATTTCTTTATGGATTTTATGGAAATAAAGTTTTTGACTATGGCTTGACTTTGAATTTATTTGATAAAGTAACAGGAAGAGCATATGGACCATCTTGTTATAAGTGGTAACCTTTACACATAAAGTAAGTAGTAAATAGTACAACTTGGATCCTCCTCTACTCAGGCTCTAAAATAGCTAAGTTGCTTGTATTCGTCCGTAACTCTTAGTCATGAAAGTGGATTGTCTCATGTGGTTATTATTTCACCGGCGAGCACAGAAACATTTGTGACTATAATACCGAGTTATATATTGCTACGAATGCTACGAATTGTATCTTCTTCTTCGAGTCACCGGTTCTGTCGAACCAGTGTGGTGAAAGGATTGTAAGTGCGCCTCAAAGAGGCTCCTTTCGTGCACTCGACACATGTCTTCGAATTTTTAGTTGTAGGACATGTCGGTTTCCTCACGATGTTTTCCTTCACCGTTTTGAGAACGTGGTATTGCGCACATAAATCTTTCAATCGAAAAACTCATAGGTGCACGTCGGGATTTGAACCGGCGACCTCCGGATTGAAACTCGGGGGGTCAGTACCGTTAGACCACCACGCTCTCACGAATTGTATAACACGCTTACATGGAACTAGCTTTACTGTATACTAATTAACATTATCTTTTTCTTATGTTTCTGTACGTGCAAATTTTCCATCTAATATATATCTATATAAATATATAAGCGGTAGTCTCAGCACATAACAAAATGTATCGAAATTTTTACTTTGTATACTTATTATGTAAATTATATGTTAAATCCGATTTAATTACGTTCATAGTAGTGCCAAAGATAAATAGTCAGAATATAAAGCAAATAGCAAGTTGAATTTCAAAGGGCATATAAAATTTATTCTCAAAATTGTGTCGACCAAAACCACGTAATATACCTACACGTTTTATAATATAACTGAAGATGTTCTTTCAAGGGTCACCCAGTAGCTAAGGTAAACGACATTACATAATCAAACCGGTTCTGAAGTTCTACTTGTATTTACATTGCAGTCAGGTATGTTTGTATGTCATCATTCAACCGGTTTGAATACTACGCCATTTCTCATCTTGAATATCGCGTGCAAAAAAATGAAGCAATACTGATTGTTAAATTACCTGCTAAATTAATTATGCTTGGTGATAAGTGAAAGGAAGGAAAACTAATTAGCATACCTCTTTTTGAACATTGAATATTATCTAGTTTCCAAGCCATTTCTTTATGAATTATATTAGTTTTTTTTTTTTACTAAAACTTTACTTACTTTCATAAAGTTAGGAACTAGTCCTCCAATACGTAGGTACAACAAGACCCAAGTCGCACCGTATGCGCCCGTAACTCTGAAACGTGAAGGTGGAATAAGTCAAGTTCCTGTATTTTCACAGGCAATTCCACCTTTCAAACTGGAACGCACTGACGTCAATGCATTCCTGCTTGGCGGTGGAAATGGATATAGTCGCAGTACTTCCCCGGTCAAACTTGGCATAAATTCTACTGCTACTAGAACGATTAAGCACAGTACCTATACCTTTTTATTCATCGTGCATGATATAGGATCTCATTGATGAAATGCCGTTACCGAGTGCATTTCGTTAACAGGAATTGTGGATTATTGGACTATTGGTGGACATGTCACAGCGCCATCTAGCCCCAAGCATAACTTGTATCATGGGAACCAGACAACTGATATAATACTTATATACTTTTTTTTTTGTAAACATATACATGTAATACATACCTACCTATTAACACCCAGATACAGAACAAACATCTATGTTTCTCACACAAATGTTTGTCCTGGGTGGGAATCGAACCCACGACCTACAGTGCAGAAGGCAGGGTTACTACCAACTGAGCTGTGAAGCCAGTCAAAGTCATATACGCAAAGTATTACCACACCTTTCAGATACCACCTAAAGATGTTTCTACAAATGTGGCCATTGTCTTTAGTAATTAACACCCTCATAAACAATTGTCTGATTGCTTCTACATTAATTATAAATATTGACCATCAATGTGGGTTTTTATCACCACGTGATACATCGAGTTATGCTCATAACCTTGAAGTTACTGAGTAGTAGCAGTATATATATTTTTTTAATACATTTTGGTGGATTTTTCACACAGTGCCATCAAGCCTCAAAGTAAGCCTTATAGCTCAGTTAGCAGTAACCCTGCCTTCGGTGCCGTAGGTCGTGAGTTGGATTCCCACCCAGACAAATATTCGTGTGACGAACGTAGACGTTTGTTCTGTGTCTGGGTGTTGATATGTATTATATGTATTTATAAAAAGAAGTATATAAGCAGTTCTGTGGTTCCCATAATACAAGCTATGCTTAGCTTACTTTGAGGCTAGATGGCGCCGTGTGAAATGTCCACAATAAAATTAAAATAAATAGATAAATGAAATAAATTTACATAACTTCACATTGTCATTACAGTATTATATACTAACTTCTACCCTCGGCTTTGCTCGCATTTACATTTAATTTGTCAACCAACATAGTTTCATACAAAGGTTTACCAAAACATTGTGACCAAATTGTAACATTTGTTGCCTAACGACTAATAACTTTGTAGCTGTAAGCCGCGGACATAAGGATCCTTGGGTCGGATTCCAGGTACCTGGTGCGGCTGGGCGAGCTGGACCTGGCGCGCGACGACGAAGGCGCCACTCCCGTGGACGTACTCATCAAGCAGCAGATCAAGCACGAACAGTACAGCCCCAAGGCGTTCACCAACGACATAGCGCTGCTCCTGCTGGAAAAAGACGTCGAATTCACAGGTGAGGCTGCTCACAAACTGTATCCTCAATTATATTGTAATATAGCTGCGCCCCGCGGTCTTACCTGCGATGATTCATACCACGGGATGCTCTTTTCCGGGATCAAAAGTAGCCTATAACTGTCCCCCTTACAACGCCATTTCTCATCTTGAATATCGCGTGCAAAAAATGAAGCAATGCTGATTGTAAAATTACCTGCTGAATTAGTGGCGTCCGATGCTTGCTGATAGGTGAAAGGAAGGAAAATTAATTAACTTACTTTATGTGAACTTTGAATATTATTTATTGACGTTTCTAAGCCATTTCTTTACGAATTATTAATTAACTGTATTCAGGGTCTCATATATTTCAATATCAAAATACATCATAATCGATTCAGCGGTTTAGGCGTGAAAGAGTAACAAACAAACTTTTGCATTTATAATATTAGTTAGGATTTGTCATATTTAGAATGATTTAATATTAGACTTCAAAAAGTTTGTCCAATGAATTACTACTATGTATTATATTATATATTCTACTGTCTACTGCCATGGACTCTTTGAAAATAGTGGGTAGTTTGATAGTTTTGGAGGCGACGCCATCAGTCCCGACCACCATGATATTTCCAGCGCAAGGTAGTGAATGCGCGCACTGCTATGGACGTGTTATGGATTGAAAGTTATTCCTACCCTCTCGTAATGAGTCTTCTTTATTTCACTGTCTGAAATTAAGTAACAATCTTTCATTTTCAGATCTGATTAAGCCAATCTGCATCCCGATGAGCAGCGAGCTCCGAGGTCGCAGCTTCGAGGATTACAATCCGATCATAGCTGGGTGGGGAGACACCGAGTTCCGTAAGTCATGTCACGATTAGTTGTAATTTGAGCGCCCACGTTGCTCGCGTCCGCAGTTGATTACACTCTGAATCCCTACACGTGTCCCCCGGATGGTGCGAAAGCAGCAACCCAAAGTAGCAGTAGAACTTGTGCTAAGTTCGCCCGGAGAATTACTGCCACCACACCTGGTAATCTGCCGTCAAACAGCGATGTACTCGTGCTGCTGTGTTCCGGTGGAAAGGAGTGGGTGCCGGTGAAATTGCAGGCGTATGAGACGTAACATCATGGTGTAACAGTGATGGACGCAACGCAATGCGACTTGAGTCATCTCGTACTTTGGTGGAGAGGACTTGAGTCGTATTGCTGTCACAGGCTCACTCGTACTAGTGTGGTGTAGTGTTTCAAATGCGCCTCAATGACTTGCTATTAATTGAAATACTGTATGTATATTATACTTATATATTTTGACCTTTTCGGGAACGTGGTTTTGGCTATTTATGTTGGAGCATGGGGGCCCATGTCATAAAACTGCATACATAGTCGAAGTTCCCAAAAAACAATCAATGTTCTGTCATTTTCCAGGTGGTCCGGCAGCCACCCACCTGCAAGTGCTGCAGCTCCCGGTGGTGAGCAACGAGTTCTGCGCGCAGGCGTACTCCGCCTACAAGAACCAGCACATCGACGAGAAGGTGCTTTGCGCCGGATACAAGAGGGGGGGGAAGGACGCCTGTCAGGGGGACAGCGGGGGACCGCTCATGCAGCCTATTGTAAGTACTATTGTAATACTCCTCAGGGGTCCAAAACGAACAAAATATTTATTGACAGTCTAAGTGAGCTGTGATTATTTTATAGTGGTTCACTCAGTTGGGAGTACCTAACTCTGCTGTAACAAATATAAATTTTTGTTTTGTCTGGGTGCTAATTTGTATTATATGTATGTCACTTACAAAAAAATTATTCTAGTAGCCAATGGTCTGGCCCTAAACTATGGTTAGTTTGGGACTAGATGGCGCTGTTCCAAGCAATATTTATTTTTTTACTTAGGTTTGGTTTCCTCGTGGTGGAAACTTTTAATGTTAATTTAACATGATTTATATACTGTTTGTTTCTTAAATAAAGCAAAAAAATAAACAAATGCATTGCATAAAATATGTATTTGCTTCGTCCACAGTACAACCCTCAGAATTTGAAGACGCACATGTACCAGATCGGCGTGGTCTCCTTCGGGAAGAAGTGCGCGGAGGCTGGCTTCCCCGGCGTCTACTCCAGGGTCACACACTTCGTGCCCTGGATCGAGCAGAATACCATAGGAACCAGCAGATGAAGATGAAATAAGAAAAAGTTCGATGGTTATATTTTTACCAATATTTGTAAGAGATAAAAAAGTAGTTTTACTGAAAGATGATTTTTCACGTACTTACTTTTACTTTATAACTTATCTTTATAAGATTTTAATAATATCTCAAAGAAAAATACATGTTACACTTTCACCACCACTTTTACCAATATCTGTCGCGTCTTTGTCACAAACGCATAATTCTAGAATGAAATTCCATTAATCTCATAATATTAATTATTATTAGTCTTAATAAGTTATTTTATATTCTACATTATGTTTGTAAATAGTTAGTTTTTGATACAAAGTGATAGATATTATTGTTATGAATGTAACTTATTAAATGTAAATTATATTGCCTTCATAACCCAGTGAGTAGTAAAACTAACACCCAGCTGAAATATTAGTATATAAAATGAAATAAAATATGTAAAGGACATACAAAAGAGTAATAAAAATATATGCGAAATAATAATTTCTTCAAGTTTTTCAAGTTCAAGCTTCTCGCGAGTGTAGTTTTTTTATGTGATACAGTTATGGAACGAGCCGATGGCCCACCTGGTGTTAAGTGGTACCCTCGACTCATAACAACCGGTGCGACTTGGGTCCTCCCCTACAAGACCCAAGTCGCATCGTATGCGCCCGTGAGAGACGTGTAGGTGGAATGACTTATGTGCCTGTAATTTCACCGGCAACCACATCTTTCAAACCGGAGTAACGCGTATACGTTACTGCTTGGCGGCAGAAATGGGCATGGTGGCAGTACTTCCCCGGATGAACTTGGCGAGACTGCTCTCATGTAGTCCCGTAGCCTTGCCTTAGTCCTTCAACAATTCACAATTAGAAAGATAACGTCATACGACAAACAATACGTCACGCTATGCCTCCTTCCTATACGTGTACGTGTATGTGTATGTAGAGTGTAGGTACGTAGACATTGCCCGATTCCATTTGTATAGATATCATAATATTGATAAGAATGTTATCTGTTGCGACCAGTTGATCGCGAATAGTTTGTTGACAACCAATCAATACCACACACATTTTAGTGAACCAATTTGTTTTTTTATAATTTAAGAAGTGTTGATTTTTCGTTTATTCCGATGATTTCGTGAAGTTTAGTGACCTTTGTACAAATTTACGTATGAAAGGGCTTTTTAGTATGAAGAGGATATTGATAATTTTAGTGAATATTTTGTGGAATTTAAGTGAAAGATCATGACGTTTCTGCTGAAAAATCCAGGTGGGTTGTTTTTTATATTCGTGATATACATAAAAAAAGTTTTGTACGTTTATAAGTTTGATATTGTGTACGCGGTCGACATGGTACCTCAGGGGCCGTCTTAGACGGGGATATTTTGCAAGGTTATGAACCGTAGGTATGGCGTAAGATTTGCAACAGAAACTGTGTTGTCTTCCGCTCTGAAACGTGAAGGTGGAATGTCTCATACGGTTGTAATTTCACCACAAACCACACCTTTCAACCTGGAACTTAGGGTGCAGAAATAGACTTAGTAGCAGTACTTCCCCGGACAAACTCGGCACAAGTCATGCCTGAAGACATATTCATATTTTACTCTTGCATTGGTTTTGCTTTGGTGTTTTATATTGAGCGAGTAATCATAGCCATAAGTTATCGCGCAAATAAACAAATCATATTATTGAGATAAAAAAAATACTTAAATTTAATCTATACTGGTCATGACATAACTGATATCAAATTATTCAAGTCGCTGCTACGTCAATTATTGAATTATTCATATTATATTTTTTAATATATTTTGCAAGAAGTTTTTAATTTGCAAAATAGTTTTGCTATTAAGTTATTACTTTATCATTAAATACACCGGAATGTCAAAACTCATGTAAGTGAAATTGTTATTTCTTTTTGAGAAAATAAATGATCTTTAACCACAAACGTGGACTGTGCAAAGTGACTGTTGAGTCATGATTATTTTGTGTCAATCATAATTTGTTTTTATTTTGCCTTGGAGACCACTTGCGGACTATATGTACGGATATATTTATATCAGAATAAAGTTTTTATCTAAAGTACGCCTCTGATGTGGGAGGATTTCTGGGATCCTATTTTACAGGAGTTTTCTCCTTTAGTGGTTGTAAGCAAATAAGATGGGGATCAAAATCGAGGGTTAAAAAAGTGAGGGGTTATGTTGTCCCTCGTTCGACCTTTTTGCCCTGAAGCACTTCGGAGTTCGGACACCATTTTTTTAAGCTTTGATTGTATCCTCCAGTGTTGCATAAAGCATGGTACTTCCTCCGCACCTACGTGCTGACGCTGAAGCGATTCGACCTGTTCCTACAAGGTTCGTTGCTGATCGTCATTCTGCTGGAGACTAACCTGCTGCTACTGCTGAGGAGGAACGATGGAGGCGGATACACTCCTACTGCTCTCGAAGGTACGTCAACGCTGATCTGTTATCCTCTGGTCTTCTCCAGCGAGGCCCTAACGCAAATGCGTTACCGCTTGGTGACAGAAATGGGCATGGTGGCAGTACTTCCCGGACGAACTTGGAGTGAGTTTTACTGCTCTTAAAATGTTTATTCATACTGATAACTGTATCAGGGCACCTACAAGAAAAGAGTAAACCTTCTAGCAAAGTTAAATTTTCGAGTGTTGAATCATATCACTCAGCATCAGTTCACAGTTCTGCCATCAACGTCAAAGGAATCCATGTTGCACTGAGCTATTACTTTTTCAGATTGGGTGATGGTGGGGAGCAGCGGTGCCGAATTTCTTTTAGGGTCCCTCCTGGCGTGGTTCGGACGAAACCGACGGAACCTTGCGCTTTCCACAGCACTCGCAGCGGCCTCTGTCTCGGCGCTGCTCGTGCTGGCAGAACCGTTTGTAGGGTCCAACTACCCTCATGTTGGTAAGTCACAATAATATTAATAATAATAATAATAATAATAACAATAATAACATTGGTGGCCAATTCACACAGCGCCATCTAACCCCATACTAAGCATAGCTTGTACTGTGGGAACCAGACAACTGATAGAATACATATATACTTTTTTTTTTGCAATTACATACATACAATACAAATTAACACCCAGACACAGAATAAACATCTATATTCGTCACAAACATTTTTGTCCTGGGTGGGAATCGAACCCACGACCTACAGCGCTGAAGGCAGCGTTACTAACAACTGAGCTGTGAGCCCTGTCAAAAAGTATGTTATATAACAGCCGTTACGTAGGTTGGATAATCCTGGTGATTAGCTAATTACCGATAAGCTTAACCTGATTAGCTAATTAGTATTCGGCGATTATGCCGTTTGTGGTATATTTGTTTGCATAAAACAAGTAGGTAATGCCAATCGTGAGTTATATGTATTTATTTTATTCAGCAGCAATGCAGGACCCTCAATATTATGCTGAGAGCGTGGTGGTCTAGTGGTAATGACCCCGAGATTCAATCCAGAGGTCACTGGTTCAAATCCTGTCGTGCACCTATGAGTTTTCCATCCAAAGATATATCTGCGCAATATCACGTTCTCAAAACGGTGAAGGTAAACATCGTGAGGAAACCGACTTGTCCTAGAACTAAAAAGTCGAAGATATGTGTCGAGTGCACGAAAGGAGCCTTTTTGAGGCGCACTTTAAATCCATCACACCGGTTCGAGAGAACCAGTGACTCGAATAAAAGCAGAAGTAGGTATAATGTTTATGAATTAGAAGATTTTCCTCCTCCAAGACATTTCAATTCCAAGACATTCCTCCCGACTCGCAACGCCCACGCCCCATGCCGAGGTCCGAACCTAAGTGGTGCCCTTGGTGACTTTGTGTATAATTTTAAGTTTTACCGGTTGAGAGCCGTCCGCTCTCACCAAAAACACAAAAGCCCGTGTAAACGCTGTCAAGGCCATCTGCGGCCAACCGCAATATAGTCCATTCATAAAAAAAACTTGCTTCGTGATTTCAACCATCACTTGTACCTACAGAACTGTGCGGCGGCGATGCGGTGCTCACTCGTTCTGTGTCACTGGACTCTTACTCCCCCACTCGGGAAGTTCTGCTCATCATCTCCGTCGTGTTGTGCACCTTCGCGAAGGTCAGCGTATGGGCGCACGGGCTTACCTACCTGGACGATCACCAGCCGGAGAACGGACCATATTTTTATGGTTAGGTCAATCAATTTTATTATCCATAAAAGTTTTCATGTACATAATTTGTCTATGGACCCCGCACTAGAGCTAGCCTGTATCGCGGGTGTCCAAATACGATTAACTTCATAGTTATTGCAAGAGAAAACATTTGAGACAGTTAATGAAGCTATTTTTAGATGTTGGCAACACTCAAGACGGTTATGTCTCTTGCCGTGTAGGAGACAGAAAGACTAGTAAACAATATAACCTAAGGCGATAATCACATTTATTTTGTTATCTTTTTTCTTTTATCTGTGATATTTTGTTATTAATGTAATTAATGACAGATAAAAAAAAATTGCTGTTACGAAGTAAAATTTTGCATTAGGTAATTAGTTTTAAATTATCTTTTAAATTTAGTTTAAGTATACAGTTTGTAATCAGGTAGTTTGGAAGAAATCGTACCATACGATAAGACTTAATCGTACCACACGATAAGACCGCCTTTTGACTAACACGATTATGTATAGAATATCACCTATTTTCTCAATAAAGGTTTTATTATTATTATAAATGATAATGGTCCAAAGCGGAATATAAGTGAATATAAATAATTTCAGAAACCTCTAGGTATAACCTAAATATACCGAAATATAATATTAAAACGTATTATATAATCTCTCAAACCTAGAAAAAGAGAGTTTGGGGCGAAGTCATTCCATTGTTTACTAAATAGTATCATTTTAAATATAATAATAACTAAATAAATATTGGTGGGCATGTCACACAGCGCCATCTAGCTCCAAAGTAAGCTAAGCATTGTATCATAGGAACCAGACAACTGATATACATACTTATATACTTTTTGTAAATACACACATATAACACCCAGACACAGAACAAATATCTATATTCGTCAAACAAATATTTGTCCTGGGTGGGAATCGATCCCACTACCTACAGCACAGATGGCAGTTACCAACTGAGCTGTCTCTGATACCGTCACAATCAAAATGACCATGATCTCCAGGCATCCTGATATCCATCCGGCTGTCCCTGGGTCTCAGCGGGTGGAACTGGCTGCAGGACGCATCGCTGGCCAAGGACTGGTGGAAGGGCCACGTCTCCATCGCGTCGCTTACCTTCATGTTTGCAGTTCTGTTCACGTTCTTCCCCAAGCAGATGGTGCAGTTTCCGGAAGACGACAGACCCGTCAATACAGGTAGACACATCTTGTGTATCGTGAAGACCGTGGAGGCAAATATGCTCTTAAGTCTACTTAAGACTATATTTGTCTCCACATTTACTCAAGGTTTTTTTAAGTGATACAGTTACGAGCCCATAGTCCACCTTGTTAAGTGGGAACTGCCCATAACAACCGATGCGATTTGGGTCCTCCCCTACTAGGTACAACAAGACCCAAGTCGCATCGTATGCGCCCGTAAATCTCAGACGTGTAGGTCTCGTGTGCCTTTAATTTCACCGGCAATCACATCTTTCAAACCGTAACATAGTAACGCGAATGCGCTACTGTTTGGCGGCAGAAATGGGCATGGTGGCAGTACTTCCCCGGACGAACTTACGCGTACGTGTATGGTGGCGTACCTGCTTATAGGTACGCGTGACCTTGTGTTTTGAATATTATTGACATTTCGATTTCTTTATGAATTCTATGGAAACAAAGTTTCTAACTTTGACTTTGGCTTTGAGTGACTTTTGAAATATTTCTTATAGGAGCACTCGAATTGAGCGTAATTAAATTTGATTAATAATTAATTAATTAGGTTTCCTCTACAACAAACGATCACCAAATTAACTTTCGTAACTTTAACATCTATCTAATCTAAGCATCAATTGTACAGTAAAATGACAGTAGACTGCATAGTGTACATATCGGCATCTGTTATCAGATTACCTCGGCTCGCTGAAGCGTGTTCTGCGCAACAAGCTGTTTGTCCTGCAAACGTCGTCGCTTGCGATGCTGTCTACTGCCGTCTTCGGATTCGTGCACTACGACCGAGCTTATGTTCAGGTAGGTGAAGGAACAATTGCACCCGGGAGGATGATTTTCTGCATTAATTTTCCTGAAGCTCTTAGATAAGTTGTGAAAGAAGTTTATTTTTCGATTAATTTCAATGTTTTTTACATTGTAAAGTATACATTACTTCATTAAGACAATGTTTGGGAAAGAATTATTATTTTTCTAAGTGGAAGAAAGTAAAAAATTTATTAAATAGAACGAAAAACACAATAACACAGAATAAATATACCAAATTGAGTTTTGTCAAGGTCCAAAAAGCAATTACCTATCGTTGGTTTATCTGTTTACGTGTTTATTTTTTTATTTTCTTTTTGTCGTTTTACTCTTATCAAAATTCTGGTGAATATATGAATTATTTATCTTTTAGGCCAAATTCCATGTGGAAGCTTACAGGAACGACCCGCAGACCTCAAGGGGTCTCTCCGATATATTCCGTTCACTGGTCATCATATTCTTTGTGATGGTAAGTGCCCGATGAGACAGGTGCTACTTCCTATGATATACAATTATCAGTCAGCTAATTATTTAACTGTGATCTTAAGAACAAAGATCTAATTGGTTTTTGTACTAATACATTTTTAGATAATAAAGATCCAAGTAATCAAAAAGAAAGACGTAGAAAAGCGAAATATAGTATGATCATTTTATTTGCTTCAAGCTTTCTGGTTCATAGTCTTACTTAAATAATAGTAATAATATTTGTGAACATTTCACACAGCGCCATTTAGCCCTAAACTAAGCTGTCTGGGTGTTAATATGTATATAATATGTACGTATTTACAAAAAACATATAAGTATAATATGAGTTGTCTCGTTCTCATGATACAAGCTATTCTTAGCTTACATTGGGGCTAGATGGCGCTGTGTGAAATGTCCACCAATATTATTATTACTATTATATATAGGGGCCCATTTGTATTGACTACGATCTACCATACTGCGCATTGGTTCAAGAGAATTAGTGACACGAGTAATAATAGTGGATATATCGGTGTGTATCAGAATGGCGGGTGTATGCCAACAAACGCTCATGCAACATACATGAGAGCAATGTGCGAGCAATGTGATCAATGTGCGTAAAATACAAAGCGATGTGCTTTTTTTAAACTACAGTTATTCTAAAAAGTATGTGAGCCGCCAGCCTGATATCAGGATGGCGGGTGCATTCTTAGTCTGAGCAAATTACTTACTATCTAAGTGTGAAATAACTACCACAGCAATGTTCTAGCAATGTGCTCCAACATATCAAAAGCACAATCAGATGCGGTATATGGGTCAAGAGTAATTACAAAAGAAAATTTCTTATATTAAACGCCTGATTAGTTCTAACAGCAATTAATGCGATATGCGTAAAGAAATGTAAAATCAGGAGTTCGCTATAAAAAGAAAAGACAGTAAATGATATTTTATTCAATAGTTTTCTGTTTTTTTTTTTCGTGTTTCTAAGAAAAGTATAATTCATCTAAATTCCAGATATTCCGCATCAGATTCTCGTGCCGGCGCGCTGACGGTGTGAAGGCGAGCACGGCGTGCAGGGTCGGCGGCGTGGTTGCGGCTGTAGCGGCTGTACTGCTCGCGGTGATCGCGGCACTCGGCTGCGACACCAGCCCCCTCCAGGGCATGCACGGACACTACCAGCAGCCAGCCTGCAGCCAGGGCTGTGGGTAAGTTCCTAACTGCTGATACACTGCTGTCAACATCACCAAATGTGGTGTAGGCGTGGCTTTAGTAGCTGTACTCGTGCACTTTTAAGAGCAGTAAAACTCACGCCAAGTACGTCCAGGGAAATACTGCCACCATGCCCACTTCTGCCGCCAAGCAATAACGCATTTGCGTTACTGTTTCCAATTTGAAATTGTGGTTGCCAGTGAAGGGCACATGAGACATTCCACCTACACGTCTCAGAGTCACGGGCGCATACGATGCGACTTGGGTCTCGTCGTACCTAGTAGGGGAGGATCTAAGTCGCATCGGTTATTATGGGCAGAAGTTAGCACTTAACACCAGGTGGGCCGTCGGCTCCGTAACTGTATCACGTAAAAAAAACTCGTGATGATGGCGATCCTCATCCAGGGCATGAACGGACAATACCAGCAGCCAGCAGCCAGGGTTGGGGGAAAGAAACAGTTAGTCTTATGGACTCTTGCTGAAAAGTGCAATGTTGTACATTTCTACACTAGCCTGAGGTATGCGCACCGAACGTATTTAATCAATCCTTTGTAATATTTGTCAGATGCGAATCTCAGAAGTACGGTTTTAGTCCGGTGTGCGGGGTGGACACTCACACTTCGTACTTCTCACCTTGCAACGCGGGGTGCAGCCAGTTTGAAAGCCTCAATGGATTTCTGTGAGTACAACATAAGATAAGATAAACATAATTTTAGTCACATCCCCTTACACAAATAGGAGAGGACATGAATAATTTTTATTCTACACAGGTCCACAATAACTCAGTTCCACGATTACTCAGTTCCGCAATTAATCGGTTCCACATTTACTTAGATCCACATTTACTCAGTTCCACATTTACTCAGTTCCACAATTATTCAGTTCCACAATTACTTAGTTCCAGAATTACATGGTTCCACAATTACTCAGTTCCACAATTACTTCGCTTCACAATTACTCGGTTCCGCATTTACTCAGATCCACAGTTACTCAGTTCCACAATTAATCAGTTTCCACGTAAGTTTTCATCACAAAAGTGGCTCATGTATACATATGTTTTCCAGGATATTCAGCAACTGCTCGTGTGGCATGGAGCGCGCCGTGCGCGGCGCCTGCTCCGTCTCGGGGTGTCGGGTTCCGTTCTCGGCGTACCAAGTGCTCTACACTGTCATGCTCGCTACATCCGGTGAGATCTTACATTCACTGTCATTTGAAAATATATCACTTCTAGTGTCACTTTTATATGATGTGATAAGTTACGTTACATTTTGAAGGAGCCTCTTTTAGATGATTTTCTTTTCAAAGTAGCAGTACAACTTGTGCTATGTTCGCCCGCAGAAGTACTGCCACCACACCTGGTAATCTGCCACCAAGCAGTGATGCACTCGTGTTGCTGTGTTCCGATGGAAGGGAGTGGGTGCCGGTGAAATGGCAGGCGCATGAGACGTAACTCAGGGTGATGGACGCAACGCAATGCGACTTGAGTTATCTTGTCACTTTGGTGGAGAGGACTTGAGTCGTATTGCTGTTGTCTATGGGCGGTGGTTACCACTTAACATCAGGTGGGCCGTCAGCACGTTCTGCCACCTACTTGATATAAAAGGTGCACTTAAAATCCTTCCACCACGGAGATAGAATCAGTGACTTGAAATACATATACTTTATTGTAAATATGTACATACTTTTGATACAAATTAACACCCACAAACAAAACAAATATCTATGAAGAATAAATATGTTCCTCACACAAATGTTTGTCTTGGGTGGGAATCGAACCCACGTCCTACAGCGCAGAAGGCAGGGTTACTACCAACTGAGCTGTGAGGCCTATCTGTGATTGAATATATTAGTAGTATATTGCGTGATTAAATATACATATAATGTGTCTCCAGCGTCTTCGTTCCTGATGCAAGGCATGGTAATTCTCCGGACCGTGCGGCGGGTAGACAAGCCAGTCGCGGTGGGAACGTCTTTCGCAGTGGTGGCGCTGCTCTCCTTCGTGATCGGACACCTTGTCTACATGACTATCAGCTGTAAGTGATGTATCCGGGGCCTGTGTACCAGGATACAGGTCAGGCCAGATTGTTACAAGGATCGTGCTCGCGAAAAGAAGGAAGCCCTCCTTTAGACACGCGAATGACATAAAAAACAATTCGTGGTCACTTACGCTGAGAATATTAATTTGCTTGCTTCTCTAACAGACATTTTTTCTTTTCTATATATATATATATATCCTTATGCCTAGTACGTACGGAGAAATACTGCCACCATACCCATTTCTGCCACCAAGTATTATAGCATTCGCTTAGCTGTTTTCCGGTTCCGGTTCGTGTTACCTTCACGGCTCAGTTAGAGCCAGTACGATCCGACTTGACTTTTGTATAAAGGAGGGCCCAAGTCGTCTTGCTTTGTTATGGGAAGTTACCACATAATACCGGGTGCGCCATCTGCTCGTTACGTAACTTTCCGTCTAAATAAAAAATTTATTAGGTTAAACTAATATCGCATACCAGTAACCATTATAAATAAGATATAAATAAACATTTGTGGACCTTTCACACATCTAGCCCCAAACTAAGCTAAGCACAGCTTGTATCACGAGAACCAGACAACTGATATAATACTTATATACCTTATTTTTTGTAAATACATACCTATAATACATAGCAACGCCCAGACACAGAACGAACTATGTTCGTCACACAAACATTTGTCCTCGGTGGGAATCGAACTCAAGACCTACAGCGTAGAAAGCAGGGTTACTACCAACTGAGCTGTGAGGCCAGTGAATTATAGTTCAATTTATTGTGTAGTAGTTCCTAAGGTAAATATTTTTTCTTTTTTCTTATATCAGACCGATTTGCTTCCATGTGAATAAATTATCTTTATCTGTATCCAGATATGACGTGCGCATATCCTAACGGGTACGTGTGCGCGCTGCACCACGAGACCCTGTGGGCGCTGGTCGCTGTCAGCTCAGCATTGGCGGCGGCCTCCGCCGGCGTCAGCCTCTACGCGAGCACGGCACGCCCCGAGCCTGAACCCACTACCGAACTATAGCGTGTGCACGCGAGGATACTTTGTACATAAATGCTGTTTAGAGCATAGAATAGAATAGAATATATCATTATTGTACACCATAAGTAAAAAAACATGCAAAAATACTGCTGTAGACATAAAATGGTACAATGGGCTGCCTTATCGCTGAAAGCGATCTCTTCCAGGCAACATGACACACATGATTTCTAACTTTTTTTTCATGTGATAGAAGCTAAGCGAGCTGATTGCCTATCTGATTTTAAGCGGTATCTTCTACCCACAACAACACTTCGTCTTCCCCTACTTAAGTATCCCAATATTCAAGTATCATTGCACAAGGGAACCCAAGTTATATATCTTTGTTACGGATGGATGATACCAATCAAAATCCGGTGGGCCTTCTGCTCTTTTTGTAAATGATTACATAAAAAGTTACATTTATGTACACTAAGTTTATGATTTCTATATTTATCTTGTGATAATCTTTGTAAGTAGGTATTTAATTATAACGTTCAGTGACACTGTGGCAGGTGGCGCTAGGATCACGGGTTCAATTCCTGAAATCGACAGACGCGTTTGTACAATCTGAAAATATGTTTGCCTGGGTTAAAAGTAGCTTTTAGATATAGAATAAGAATATTTATTTTTAAATTAACATCGTTATTATAACTAAAAGATATACGTATTAATCACGTTCATAAGTCTATCACAATAATATTAACAGGATACGCAATTTGGGTAGACGCACTTTTATACAAAGATATATCCACATATTGAGACTGAGTGTATTATATATTTTTTACAACATTACTGTTATGCCTGAAATATATGAAATAATAATTAAAAAAAATCTCAATCATGTATTCCCTCCCGGGTTTGCCTCAATAACATGTAGATATTTTCACAAGGCGTCACTCTGTCCAGTCGTAATTTGTGTGAATTGGTAAAGTTTAATGTTATTATTGAAACTAGAAGGTTGTTCATTTAATACTGTGATGCAATGATGTAACTTAAAATGGGTAACAAATAATATTTACTTCCATTTATGACTTATAATTCCCATCATTCGTTTATGTAAATCCTTGAAAATAATGTAATTTTATAAGTATTGGTACTATTTCAGGCAATAGTCTTGCACAAAGCAGGCTAAATATTTACTACTTTATATGCACTTTCATGTATATTATATACCTGTTTTTTGAGAGGAAATAAATTAGATTTATTATTATTACTATTATTGATTGTGCAAGCTGTGTGTCGTTCAAATGTTAATAGCAGACTTATAATATAGTTAGGATAAATAAATACGAAAATGTACGTATTTCAATTCTCTATATTTGACCAAATGGCACAATGTACTTAAAACTAATAAAACCCTTTATAAAAGTTATTTAGCACTTTTATATCCATAATAAATAAAAATTCACACAAGTATTTGGTAAAGTTTCTGTAAATAACTTGTTTGTGCACCAAATAGTTTTATAAATAAATTGGCGTAAAAATAAGACTGGGTATCACTGTTATGAGTTAACTAACTTATTTACGTATACCATGAAATTAAAATAACCTGTGGATAAAAATGTTTATAAATATACTGTTATAAAAAAAAAAACAGTAACGTTTTTATACAAAAATATAAACATTTTCCCAATATTTGTATCAATACCAACTCTAATAAATAAATAAAATAAGTACCCAACAAGATTTTTATACGATATGAAGCCATCTCGCTTCTGCAACACAGCACTGCAATAATTCTATCTCGCTTCCGCGACACAGATTATTTCCACTCTGCTATGCAAACTTCTTCCTTAGTGCCTACAAAATAAATTCTATTTTACTGAACTTTCTCTATTACATATAATATTTAGCTGTAGTTCAAATCCACTTTAACGACCAAGGACAAGTGCTTCGCATATTTAACCTTATATGTTGCAGTATAAAGTCGTTAATGCTGCTGGAAATGACTCAACAATAGAGTTAATGGTCCAATATGCGTAGATTTCCCGACACGATCTTGTTCTCGAGCACCGCGCCCGACGGTATGTCGATGCGGTCGCCGTGATTCGCGATTATGATCACTGTGCCCTGTAACATAAATATATATAATAAATAAATATTAAACACAGCGCCATCTAGCCCCAAATAAAACACAGCTTGTACAGTGGAAACCAGATAACTAACAGAATACTTATATACATTTGACTAGCCTCACAGCTCAGTTGGTAGTAATCCTGCCTTCTGCTCTGTAGGTCGTGGGTTCAATTCTCACGCAGGACAAACATTAGTGTGACGAACGTAAATGCTTGTTCTGTGTCTGTGTCTGGGTGTTGATATGTATTTACAAAAAGTATTATATCAGTTGTCCGGTTCCCATGATTAAGGCTATTAATTTAGCTTACTTTTGGGGCTAAATGGCGCTATGGCAATATTTATTTATTACTAGCTGTTACCCGCGACTTCGTCTGCGATTTCCTTCAATTTTATTTATTGTGTGTATAGATTTCCTTTGTAAATATGTACATACAAAAAAACAATACATATTCACATTTAGACACATAATACGTATCTATGTTAGTCACAAAAAAAATGGTTGTCTGTAAAGTCGGTTTACTGACGATAGTTGAACGTGACAACGTCTTAAGAAAATACTGATGGAATGGTAGCATTTTTCAAAAGAAAATTTTAATTTCATTTGTTTAATAGATTTGTATGTATATAGAGAAGGAGGTAATTGGAAATCACAATGAAATTGATCAAGTTAGATTTATTTGTACGCATAAATACAATTATGTCAATTTTTTTTTTTACAATTTAATAGTTTTACACTGCACTTGATACTCGATCAAAACATGTAAATGTAAGTATTAGCAGCTGTCCACGCAGACGCATCGCTCACTCAAGTAGGAGAGAGACGGATGTCGAACGCTGCCGAACGCAAAGGCCGATTGTGCTTCTTTGTCGCTCGTTCCGCGCTCTCGCTTGCACTTGCACAAGCCTTACATGGAACGCCTCAGAGCGAGGTAACACCGCAGAGTCATGTTTTTTCGTGCGTGCAGCCGGCTCTATCGAATTATAAGACGTAGTCACGTCAAAATGTTTGTCCACCCTCCCCCCCCCCCCCCCCACAGGTCAGAAGGCATAGCACAACAGCTGAGTCACCTTGAGCGAGACTCCCCTGCCGAAGGTGACGTCCCCGGAGACGGTGAGGTGGTCGAGCTCGAGGATGTCGGGGATGGTCGCGAACCGGGTCAGGTACTCCTTCACCTTCGCGAAATGGTTGTCCCCCAGCTTCACCAGCGGCGTCGAGGGGAACATGCGCGCCGACGACATCACCAGCGACCCGTGGGACAGGCTGCAACACAATACCACCCACCATTATACTAACTTATACTACCCCTCATAGGCTCAGTCTCAAAACCAGCGCTGACCCCGGCATCGACAGAGTCCTATTAGACCACACAGTTTAACAAAAATGTAGGTTTACCTATAGAGGTTGGACATGACGAGCATGAGGTCGGAGGTCTTCTTGACGGGCAGGAAGCGGCTCCTCGGCACGCTGACGCCGACGCCGCCCTCGAAGCACTTCATGGCGGCGCCCACCGCCGTCTCCAGCTGGATCACGTTCAGTCCGTCGGACAGCGTCTTGTTGTTCACTATTATCTCCATGTTAAGGGAGCCTGCGGGGGGAATGCGTACGTACGTAAACTCAGGGTCAACGACGACACTGTATCTAGGAGTCGCGATTGTGACTCCCTCATTTCCATAACTTATCTAGTTCTCGTAGTATGCACGTAACTTGAACTATCATTACAGTTGTTTCGTATGTCCACCTGAAGCTAGATGGCGCCGTTTGAAACTATACCTTAATCTACAAGATGAACCTTTATTTTAGTTGTTTCGTATTTTCCACCTGCGTCACTAGATGGCGTCGTTTCAACTATACTTTGTTCTACGACTTGAACCAATAATTTTATTTGGTTCATATTTTCACCTCCATTGGCAGATGGCGCCGTTTCGCAAGTAGGTATACCTTGTTCGACGACCCGCCGTATCGCGTCGAGCTTGGCCCACAGGTTGTTGGTGTTGAAGAACTTGAACTGGCTGACGGACTTGAAGTCGTCCACGTGCTCGCTGGGCACCTGCGCTATTTCCAGTAGCCGCAGCTTGTCCTCGTACTGGATGAGGGTGCCGCCCTTCACGTCGGCGCGCGTCTTGTCCGTCACCTCCATCACGAACTCCGACGCGGTCTGAATAATAATAAATATTGGTCGACATTTCACAGCGCCATCTAGCCCCAAAGTAAGCTAAGCATAGCTTGTATAATGGGAACCAGACAAGTGATATAATACTTAAATACTTTTTTTTAAATACATACACATAAAAGATATCAACACACAGAACAAACACCTATGTTCGTCCTGGATGGGCATCGAACCCGCGACCTACAGCGCAGAAGGCACTACTTACTGAGATGTGAGGCCAGACAAAGTGCTAGAAACGCCAGTGAATTACAATTATTTATTATACATTACAATATATTTATTTACTTAATTTTCTCACGACTCGTTGAGCAGAGCTGTAGTTTACCTGATGACGAGGGTCGAGGAGCAGATTCATGATGTTCAGATCGACAGTGGCGCCGAGGTTGTCGATATTGCTGATGAAGCAGTACGTTCTGCCCTCCGCGATGAACTTCTGCAGGAGACCAGAGTTGTAGAATGATTCATAGAAGTCACCGTGACCGGGAGGGTACCAGCTGGAATACAAAACCAAAACTCAGATGGTCGTGTCGGCTTTTCCTTTGTACATTTGCTGCTAAGCGGTATCCTCTGCCCGTAACAGCATTTTTTTTATAGCGGCGAATGCTGTTAAGTCAGGTCCGGCGAAGTCACATTTGACATATGTTGACGTTGACATTTAGCATTGCGACATGCATCGTCTCGTACTATAAGTATGAACCGAAGTTGTATCACATTGCTCGTTCACTTGAACACAATGTCTGATGTGCCTGTAATTTCATAGGCACCCACACACCCTTGCGATTCGTAATTTTCAAGCTAAGCATAGCTTGTACTATGGGAACCAGACAACTGATAGAATACTTATATACATATAATACATATTAGCACTCTAAATAAATAAATAAACATAGGTGGACATTTCACACAGCGCTATCTAGCCCCAAAGTAAGCTAAGATTAGCTTGTATCATGGGAACTAGACAATTGATAGAATACTTATAAACATATAATACATATTAACACCCAGACACAGAATAAACATGTTCATCACACAAATGTTTGTCCTGGGTGGGAATCGAACCCACGACCTACAGCAGTGACTACCAACTGAGTTGTGAGGCCTGTCGAATGAGCCATGTGAGAAGTATACTCACGCCTCGATATCGTTGTGCACGTTGGGATCCTTGGCGACGGGCAGCAGAGAGTCGCGGTTGATGCGCGGATGGCAGGACTGGTTGAAGGTGTGTATGTCCAGCTTGAGGCCCTGGTACTTGCGGATCACCTTCTGCGTGTCATCGTCCGTGTTGAACGAGTTCATCAAAACCAGCGGCACGTTGCATTTGTACGTCTTGTTCAAGTGCTGGAAAGAGACGAAGGTATATCTCTAACTTCTTTTTCTGACAGTCTCAATGTCAAAGAATATTATTGACGTTTCCAAGCCATTTGTTTATGAATTCTATGGAAATAAAGTTTCTGAATTTGACTTTGAAATAAAATGTGGGAAGTAGCAGACATTTTCGACTCACCTCAATCTGCTGTACGGTAAGATCGAGGAACGTGAGTTCGTTCCTGACTTGGATCACACTCTTGGGTCCCTTACACCCCATGGAGGTCCCCAGCCCCCCGTTCAGCTTGACGACCACCAGCTTGTCCAGCATGTGGTGGACGCTGTCCGTGGTGGGCGTCTCCAGCGAGGAGTAGTCGATTACAGCGCCCTCCGGCAGCTTCTGTATCTTCTCCCATGTTACTGACGGACCCTCTGGAATGAAACATTCTCCTTGGTCACCGAGTATGGCATAGACGTTCAAGTTTACCAAAGGTTACCGTTCAATTTGCGACTGGTCTCACAGTTCAGTTGGTAGTGGCCCTGCCTTCTGCGCTGTCGTGGGCTCGATTTCCACCCAGGATAAATATTTGTGTGACGGATATAGATGTTTGTTCTGTTTCTGGGTTAATATGTATTATATGTATGTACTTGGAAAAAATATATACAAGACAGTTATCTGGTTCCCATGATAAAAGCTATGCTTAGCTTACTTTTTATAATATTTTATTTATTAACATTATAGAACAAATCACAAATGTTTGTCCTGGGTGGAAATCGCATCCACGACCTACAGCGCAGAAGGCAGAGTTACTACCGAGCTGTGAGGTCTGTCAAACTTGCATCACAGATATCAAGAGCTGAACTTGGGATCACTCAGCTACTTGGTGGTAGTCTGGTGGTGGAGATCTATCCGTTTAACGGGGCTATCGCATGCCAAAACGCAAACATACGTTTTTATGGTATACATTTCCATCGGCCCAGCATGTGCCAGTGTTGCCAGATATAAATAAATAAAATAATTCCACAATATTCTTCCTCATTGCTCACAGGATAGAAGGGGAAATGAGAAACAGAGCTCAATATCAGTGAGCTCACCAAGTGAGTTAGGTTGTGGCACTAAAGCATTAATTAAACTAACGTTTATTGTTATTCTACACCAGATTTCGTTTTGCCACACCACTTCAATATACGAAGGTATGTGTGCTATTTAATAAGACGGTCTTATAATTTGCTGTGTTCCATTCTGTGAGATATCTGTTTTGTTTAAGTTACGGAATGAGCTAGATGACCCACCTCATGTTATCTCTGCTCGTAACAAAAGTAAGTCTTGGGGTCCTCCCTTACTTAGGTATGGGAAGACCGCATTGAATTACATCGTGCCTTTAACTTTGATACTTAAACTTGGAATGCCTCGTGTGCCTGTAGTTTCAGTTTCAAACCGGAACGCAGCAACGCTATATACGGTCCGGCGGCAGTAATTTGTTTATTAATTTATTAAGTACACAATTATCATATACATTAAACAATTAAATAAAAACAAAATAACAAAAAGACAGTTCTGATATATGACAATTAGTGTATATAACGTTTACCATTATATTCTATTCTATATATTCTATGTTTTTGTCGTCTCCAAGATCACTGATTCGTGATAACGAATCAGTGATCTTGGAGACGACAAAAAAACATGATAATGTTAATGTACCAGATTTACATGAAAATGTATCGGTAAAGAAGGCTTTACATTAATGGGACGCGAATGGAACATTATTATCGTCATTTAATTTAGTCTTTAATCTTATTTTTCGCCTAACCGAGCTAGGTTAGGCGAAAAGACGTATTTACTAACACATATGGACCTAAAGCAGTCTGAATTAATAAATTAATTATATTATTATTATTATGAACCGTCTTAAAGGAAACGCAATGCGCACGCGCCGAGGTTGTGAGTCTGAAGTTGGCTGCAAAAAGACTCATCTCATACCCCCTTCCGGTTCCGTTATACTCCTAAAACAAGAGAGAAGTCCTGCGACTCTAATCTTCACCACTGACTTTTTAGACATAAAAAGAGCTGTGTTGGGAACGAGAATGTTACTTTAACGGAAACACGACAACCATTTTCCCCAACATGTTACTTTAGCGACTACCATTTTTCCCCAACATGTTATTTTAACGGACGCACGACAACCATTTTTCCCCACCATGTTACTTTAACGGAAACACGACAACGATTTTTCCCCAACATGTTACTTTAACGACAACCATTTTTCCCCAACATGTCTTTTTTTTTATACAAGAAGAATACTTGTTATTTTATGAAATCAAGTCTAGCATCGGCGCTTACGTTCAGCCAAGAATCTTCTGAACAAGTTCTTGAACCCCCTGTACTCCTTCTCGAGGAGTGGTTTCCTGGTGGCGGGCGCGAGGGCCAGCAGCTTCTCCAGCTCTACCTCAAGCCGCTGGAGCGCGTCGCGTTTAGTCGCTTCCTTGAAGTCGCGCGACCCAGACGGCGCGCGCTGGTGACTGCGGATCTGGGGACCACGTCGAGAGACATTATGATGATGATTACCTGAGATAATATCTTACTTATTCAGACTGGAATCACAGCTCATTTGGTAGTAAACCTGCCTTCTGCGCTGTAGGTCGTGGGTTCGATTCCCACCCAGGACAAACATTTAACATTTGTAACATTGATGTTTGTTCTGTGTCTGGGTGTAATATACATGTATTATATGTATATATTTACAAAAAAGTATATAAGTATTATATCAGTTATCTGGCTCCCATGATACAAGCTATGCTTAGCTTACTTTGGGACTAGATGGCGCTGTGTGAAATGTCTACCAATATTTATTATTATTATTATAGTTAGCACATAGTTGAAGGTTTCTAAACAATCCTGTATGTTTTTTAGAATAACTTCATAAATATCTCATTAGTATCTAAATTCAATTCAATAAATTTATTAACAAGAACTTAAATAAAAACTGACTGAGAAAAAAGCCATGCACGGAATCTAATCGAAACTGCCGCTAAACAAATGTACCGAGATCAAACGGCTGAGTCACAGTTGTCAGCCTTGAATGGATCACGACGACACGTCTTCCAGCTGCGGAAAACCTCAATTATGCTATTTTCCACGACCTTACAACTAATTATATACGAGTATATACTATGCAATCAATCAGCTCCTTCAAAAATGTATTTATAGGCACGAAATTTGAATAACATTTTGAGAACACGTTATTAATTATAAGAGCAGTAGAACTAACGCCAAGTTCGTCCGGGGAAGTACTGCCACCATGCCCATTTCTAGCAGTAACGAATTCGCGATACTGTGTTCCGGTTTTAAAGATGTGGTTCCCGGTGAAATTGCAGGCACATGAGACATTCCACCTACACGTCTCAGAGTTACAGGCGCATACGATGCGACTTGGGTCTTGTCTTACCTAGTAGGGGAGGACCCAAGTCGCATCGGTAGTTATGGGCCGAGGTTACCACTTAACACCAGGAGGGCCGTCGGCTCGTTCCATAACTGTGTCATAAAAAACATAAAAAAATGTTAGTATTGCAAAAGGCAACTTATTTCTGCGGCCTACAACTACATAGATTTTTATGTGATGGACTAAACAAGCAGATGGCTCACCAGGGAGTTGATAATAATATACAGAACAAATAATACTTTTATACTACAGCAGAGTCATTAATACTATATTAAGTATATTAAGAACTGTATATTAGATATTAAGATAGGTATATATATAAATATAAGTAAATAAATATTGGTGGACACTACACACAGCTCCATCTAGCCCCAAAGTAAGCTAACCACAGCTTGTATTATGGGAACCAGATAACTGATACAATACTTATATACCTTTTTTTTTCAAATACATACATATAATACATATTAACACCCAGACACAGAACAAAGATCAATGTTTGTCACACAAATGTTTGTCCTTGGTGGGAATCTAACCCACGACCTACAGCGCAGAAGGCAGGGTTACTTAATACCAACTGAGCTGTGAGGCCAGTCAATATATTATATAAGAACTATATTAAGAAGGCCACCGAGGCAAAATCAAATGCGTAAAATTCAGCGTAAATTAAAATTAAAAACGTGTTTATCTGGTTTTCATTTATGTACCTATGTTAAATTAGTGACCTTCAATCTGTTAAAGGGTTAAGAATAATTTAATTCCGCAATACAAAATCAAAGCGATCTGATTCATGATTTTCCGCACAGGTGAAACTGTCAACTTTGATACGGAACCAAACCTTTGCTTAGGCCGCGGGTTCTATTCCCACCCAAAACATTTTATTTCAGACGAACATAGATGTTTGTTCTTTGTCTGGGTGTTATTATGTATTGGTTATATATGTATTCTATCAGTTACCGAATTCCCATAGTACAAACTATTTATAGTTGGGGCTTGATAGCGCGAAATGAAAATAATAATAATAATAAATAAATATTGGTGGACATTTCATACAGCGCCATCTAGCCCCAAAGTAAGGTAAGCATAGCTTGTATCATGGGAACCAGACAACTGATATAATACTTAAACACTTTTTAACCGACTTAAAAAAAGGAGGTTATCAATTCGACCCGATTGTGTACGTAATATTTCCAGAACTGCCCAGTTTTCGTATATGTTGGTCTATATCAGCTTCCAAACAAGTATGCCAAATTTCAAAAGTGTATGTATGTATGTTTTTTTTATTACGATAGGCTTTTTTTTATTTATTTATGTAACTTTGTATGTTTGTCCTCGCATATCTCCGGAACTACAATTTCTATTTAAATAATTCTTTTTTTGTTGATATATTTATTATTCAACTTAGGGTATAGTGCAAGTTTCATCAAAATCGGTTCAGTAGTTTTTGAGATAGGTAATTTTAAGTGTTTATCAGACATTCATGGCTTAACAGCTAACGTAAAAGCATGTAATTGTTGAAAAAAAAATAGGTATTATTGGCAATGAAGACGGTGTTTTCATTTTACTGCACAAAATAATTATTTGTAAATACATATTAACACCGAGACACAGAACCACCATCTATATTCGTCACATAAATGTTAGTCCTGAGTGGGAATCGAACCCACGACCTACAGCGTTCTGCGGCAGGGTTACTACCAACTGAGCTGTGAGACCAGTCAAATGTGAAATGTCCACCACCAATAATCATATTCATACATGGTATACGTACTAATGCGATACTTAAATATACCATATATATAAATTATATAACCTTGTAGTGGCATTGAAATATTTATCCCTAGATCTAGTTATTTTATTTATCACATGCTTAGCGTTGAGGCCACATTTACGATTACTAATTAATGATTTAGGTATTAATGACTCTTTCTTGCACCATTGGTTCAAAACTAAAACAATGAGTAATCCTATACTACCAGGAATAATTCGTCCATATTAGTACTACAGGCGACGTGGTATCACGAGCTCTGCCCACGAAGCGAGGGACGTGGATTCGACCCACGGCCGGTGCAAATATGAAGTTAATATATTCATATTGCAAAATTTCTAAAAATAATATTGCATCCACTGACGAGGATGGCCCGCCCGTCAGTATATTGAATTATGGTGATTAAAGAACATTATTCTCAAAAGAAATACATTTCACTCGATGAGAAATAATAAAATATAACTAATTACACAATGAAAGAGTCGGATACAGAATCGATATAACAAAATTGATTAAGCTATTCACTATTTCAATTTTAGAGGGTAAACTTTGTAGTTTACCCTCTAAAAATCATATTATTATTTTTGTATTTGGATATATATGTATATATGTAATATGATTAACAAGTAAAAAGGAGTTCGAAACAAAGTACAAAATAAAAATGGGGTAGTGCGAAAACTTCCTTAATACGTACGCTCCAAGCGCGATCTGCGAATTATTCAAAAACAATATTCAGCTTGACATATTTTGTCCCATTTTAAGAACATACTCAAATATAATTAAAAGTATCCTCCATATTAAGAACGATTATTAGTTTTGTTTTGTTAAAATATTCGCTTTTTATGTTATTTTCGCACGTAATATGCTTACGTTACAATTCAGATTCTCAATTGTTTAGCTATATATTGTTTATAGAAATTGTAATGTGTTTTGTGCGAATCACTAAATAATAAATAAATAAATAAACCATTAGTGATAAAAAAGTGATAAGTTTGTTCTAGCCTTGAATGTTTCTATTGACTGCCTGAGTCTCTGTGTCCATGCCATCCGAGACACAGACAGCCCTATATATGAGTATGTAAGTGTAAGTGTATGTGTGCATTTATATACCTATTTACAAATCATGCAAAAATTGATATCGTGCGGGAATCAAACTTGCGACCGTCTAGTATTGCCCTGACCACTACGCCAGCACCTCAATTGATTAAGAAAAACATACCCATAATTGAATCAGGTCACTTCCAATCGTCATTTTTATATATCGGACAAACTTTTATAGGTGAAAAGCTTTACGATTTGTAATGTTTATATAAATATATACTTTGTAAGTATATAATGTATATAGGTATTGATATATAAGGGTACGTGCGCCCTCACCCACACCTCGATATCGACTGCGTCTCACGTGTCAGACGATGCGTCTAAAAACAATATTAGAGGAATCAGCGTGAGTTGATATTTTAGAACAGATTAGATTCTGCCCAATGACGTGTATTAATGGTCTTACAGAACGACTAATTTAACAACAAAAAAGTCGCCACAAATTATAGGTAACATCTTGTAATATCTTATTTCAGTATTTTATGTAATCATAAATGTAAGAGATCTAAGTACTCAGATTGGTACAAGGATCGTGCTCGCGAAATAAAGAAGACCTCCTTAAGGGGTTTATGTCTGTTCTTCCCGATTGAGGGTCGGATAGGGTTTGAACAGGCGTCAACTTAGCGATAAGTACGCGTGACCTTATGTTTTGAATATTATCGACGTTTCAAAGGAATTTCTTTATGAATTATATGGAAATAAAATTACTGACTTTGACTTTGATCTAAGTCAGTCGTGTTGTTCAAAATATTTTTAATTACTTCATTATTTACCTTCGTTATTACACAGCTGCCCAATAACGAAGCGTAATAATAATAAATATTGGTGGACATTTCACACAGCGCCATCTAGCCCCAAAGTATGCTTACTTGCTTGTACCATGGGAACCAGACAACTGATATAATACTCATATACTTTTTTTTTGTAATTACACACATATACATATTAACACTCAGCCACAGAACAAACATCTATATTCGTCATACAAATATTTCTCCTGGGTGGGAATCGAACCCATGATCTACAGCGCAGAACGCAGGGTTACTACCAACTGAGCTATATATAGACCTAGGAATCCTATATATGCCAATCAATTACCTTACGATGGTCATCACGACCTTGGTGCAGTGAGAAGACAACTGAGACTCAAGGTTCATTCGGACAAATGTTTGAGTGATATTCAAATATTTGTACGTCCTGTCTGGGTAACGTGTTGCCGGGGTACTAGTATTTTTATGTTACGGAACGAGCCGACGGCCCACCCGGTGTTAAGTGGTAACTTCTGCCCATAACAACCGATGTGACTTGGGTCCTCTACTAGGTACGACAAGACCCAAGTCGCATGATATGCACCCATAACTCTGAGACGCGTAAGTGGAATGTTATATCTTACTAGTATTTTATTATGAACACACCGGGTGCAAGAGCAGTAGAACTCACACCGGGTGCAAGAGCAGTAGAACTCACGCCAAGTTCGTCCGGGGAAGTACTGCCACCATGCCCATTTCTGCCGCCAAGCAGTAACGCATTCGCGTTACTGGTTGATGCGTGACTCGATGGCGCTGTGTGAAATGTCCACCAATATCTATATCTATCTACATCTAATATGGATGGGATTTGAATGATGCACTCCACAGACTTAAAATAATAAGCATTTAATTAAAAATATTGCACATGAGTGTAAATGCAGTTCCAATTATGCACGGTTGATGATCGAACCAATTATTGGACGTTCGATCTGTGGTGTTCAAAGTCAAAGTCAAAAACTTTATTTCCATAGAATTCATAAAGAAATGGCTTGGAAACGCACGTCACGTGTTCGATGATAAGTACATTTTAGAGTTAAATATTATTTGAAAAAGTCTAATTCAAATTATTTTATTTCGTACAAGATCTATATTTACCTAAAAATACACATAATAGTTATAACAATTAAAAGACATAATGATGACAAGAAATACGAGATAAGATAATATAAATATAACAAAGTGAAAAAGTATAAAAATAATAAATGAGTATTTTCGTCAATAAATAGTGAGTTATGATCCCTTAGTTACGTTTTAAAGGGTCATTATTCACTCGATGTTTTTCTTATTTCATTATTGTTTTACCAAAACAATAGGTGTTGTTTTTAATAAAAAGACAATTATGAATAAATAAAACATTAAAACCTTTTCAGGCATGACTGGATTTCATTATTTCGCAAGTTAATTAATTTAATATGTTGTTATATACAGTAGGTATAACAATTATATATTAACGCCTGGATATTTCGATGGTATAAGTGTGTCCTGGCTGTCGGTTAATGAGGAATTCATTAAAGTAAAATTTTACTGAGTTAATCGTGGGATAACAAGGTCCAAAAAAAAAAACAAAAGCTCACCCGCAGTCACGTCTACGTTCCCATGATCATGTAACCAACAAGATGAAAAGTGGGTCAATGAAAAGAAGTGACTACACCTTCGGGGATAAAGGCTATGTATGACTGTATTACAGTGTATATATAGTGTATAATATATTACAATGTTATTAACTTATAATTTGTAACCAAATTCGGTAGCAAAAAACATCGAAGGCATAAAATAAAGCAAATTTAATTTAATTTTATCTTTTCTTTAAAATCAATAATAAAATATTTAATAATTATAAAACAATTAATATTTACTGTGTTCAATCTTTTTTTTTATATAATGTGG
Source organism: Chesias legatella (assembly GCA_947359385.1). Lineage (NCBI taxonomy): Eukaryota > Metazoa > Arthropoda > Insecta > Lepidoptera > Geometridae > Chesias > Chesias legatella. The sequence goes on along the minus strand of OX375779.1, from coordinate 4,140,940 downwards.
ATTTAAAAGTGGTCAAAGGGTTAAATAGATCTTCTGCCGATTCGTTCACTAAAAACTGACCAACAAAACTGTGAAGAAAAACATCGTGAAGAAACCGACATGTCTTGAACTAAAAATTCTATAAATGACGATTTTATCAAATGAATAACAATTTATATCAGTAACAAATATAGTAGTGTAGTGTTGTAATGAAGATGAAACTAATAAACAACGTTTTTGACAAGAAAACTCTTTCGACAGAGGATAGAGAATATTTGAGCGGCCTCACAGCTCAGTTGGCAGTAACCCTGTCTTCTGCGCTGTAGGTCGTGGGTTCGATTCCCACTCAGGACAAACATTTGTGTGACGAATATAGATGTTTGTTCTGTGTATGGGTGTAATTTGTATGAACTTACAAAAAAGTATATATAAGTATGTATATCAGTTGTCTGGTTCCCATGATACAAGCTATGCTTAGCTTACTTTGGGGCTAGGTATATGGCGCTGTGTGAAATGTACACCAATATTGTTATTGTTATTATTATTAATCAACGAAGGAGTTAGTCTCAACATAAGTCGTTGGTCCTCAACTAATCTTAAACTTGGTATAGAATTACATACGCCTATTGTTCTGCGGTTACATTTGGTCGGATGGTGTGTCCTGACTAGTGATGATCCGATCTGATATATTGGGTCGATACAAACGTCAAACAATACGATACTTGCCTGGATTTATAATAAGATAACGCATCAGAGAGAATGGGTCGCATCACAGGAAAAATAAGTGAATAATCAGTCCATTTCAAATACTACGGATATATTGTATATATATACATACATACACATGTGGGATTTTATATATTTATCAAGTAAGATTTTTTTTTTATATAGTTAATCAAGTAAAACACTTATACTTGAGTAAATAATAATCTTATCACGCTGCCTGGTTATAGGTACTACAGAATACTTTTAGTAGACAATAAAGAAATATTGTTATTTAGACTGGAGTATGTAGTATGTACTCATTTTTAATAAAGTGGTAATATTGTAATTATTATTCTTTGTTTTGTGTGTACAATAAAGAGTTTATCTATCTGTCTATCTATCATATAGATTTTTACAGTATGTTTTCATAAATATATATATATATATATATATATATTTTTGTTATGTATATTTGTGAAGGAAATAAATGAATATATTATTATTTTATATTAGTTGAACTTGCCAGTCGTCGTTCACACATCAGTCGTTGCGATCTGGTTGTATTTTATTAATAAATCATGGTTATCGGGATCAACTAAAACTATCGATACAAATGAATTATCGATACCGCTCATCCCTAGACCTGACAAGGTCGAATTTGCTTCAATGAGCTGCGCAATGGCCACTGCGTGATGAATGTGTGTCCAATTGAGACTTTGCTAGAGAATAACGAACTACGAATAATTAGGTATACTGGCTTCTAGACTCTCGCAAGTAATTTTCAGTGCTAGAAAGACATAACAGATTTGAAAACAATTATAGAGTATCTAGTTAACTGTATAGACCTATGTAGAAATTTGATATGTACCTAGACTTTTATATTGACCCATTTAGGGATAGCCCTAAAAGACATGACTTGAGTCTTAAAAGTTACGTAATTGTTCGCGCGAAGTGAGGAACATCCCCAAAGTTCAAAGGGCCCAAATAGAAATGGACGCAATATTAAAATTCTAGTTTTGATAGTATTTAAATATTTGTATTTCTCAGGTTGTAGTTTTGCCAAGTTCGTCAGTGGAAGTACTGCCAACACATATTTCTGCTCTCAAGACTTCGCTTACATCTACTGTTTTCCAGTTGGAAAGGTATGGTTGCCGGTGAGATTACAGGCACTCGAGACATTCTATCTGTGTCTCTAACTTCCAGCGCAGTACAATGCGACTGGAATCTTCCCATACCCAAGTAGGTGAGAGCCCAAGACGTGTTGTTTTTGTTATGGCTAGAGGTTCCGCGTAATTGGGGGGGCAATTTATAAAAACTCTATTTTGGTATTTAGTATTTTTGTGAGAAAAATAAGGAAGGTAATTATTTAAATCAAATAGGTATTTACATAATTAGCTATTTATTATCAGATTAGTTAATTTTATTTGAAGAGAAAAAATTATATTCAGCAATTTAGGCAGTAATCAGCTGTAAAATACATGGTATTTCCTGTCATTGAACTTTCACATTACTATATAATCATTAAATAAATAGCTTGAAGACGAAAGGCTGAATAAAAAATATAACAAAATTTAAAACAATCATTATGTCTAAATTACCTTACTAAGGACATCCATTGCCGCACAAATTAAAAAAAACACTGACAGCGAAACTGAACGAAATTAGAAAACGCGCGAAAACACACACGTCTGGAGCGAACAATGGCCGCCACTACAAACACTTATCTACGGACGGTAATATCGTCCTATAAGTGTTGGTACTGTAGTATATAGTACATATATATATGAACGAGTGATAAGTTATCTAAATTATTTGAATTATTGTAGGTTGGGATGATGTAAACTATCTACATATTACTGAACGGACATTACAACCGACGGAGTCGTCAGGTGAGGCGACAGCTTAAAATAATCATCACCATGATAAAGCAAATGCTTGTTCATAGTGATTTTTTCAATTTCATTATAGGTACCTACGCATTTTCCATATCAATCAATCTATAATTTCTAACTATATAATAAAAATCAAGCAATAATTGTGTGATAAACATAAATTATTGTTCTGCATTTGGTTACATAATTTCATTATAGGCATTGCAAATGTAAATAATATTTTTTCTAATATGTTTTCTAATATGAATGTCTTATTCAGAATATTTTAATTACTTACCTAATCAGTCACCTTCAAATTCCTAAAGCCCCTAATTTTATAATGCATTATAAACCAAATTTATAGGATAGGATAGCTGTATTCAGCTTATATTTTACAAAATCCAATAAAGATCAGGAGCTCTGACTTGTTAACTCCTGTATAGGATCTACTGATAAATGTGGGTACAATTGACCCCACACACAATGGGTAATAAAATATACCTAAACACTTACAAGAACCTAAATATATGAGCTTTTACCATTTAAAGATGTAGTTTTGTGAGCAATGCAAAGATGTGGGTATTAGAAGCACATTGGAATAGAAGAGAGCTGGAATGAAACAACTGAAAATGTCCACACTGAAGGCTAAAAGAAACTGGAGTTGGGACGTCTCATCCAAAACTCATTTAGCACATATACAAAACATGCAAATAATATTATGTGATAATATTACATTCTAATGCTCAAAGAAATCAGTGTTTTGTAGCTTTATATAAAAAGAGATTAATGAGCGTTAGTTATATGCAGTATTTAAAAATATTTTTATTAATTAAGCATGCTATTTGTTAGTAAGATGTAAAAGTTTAGGCTTACCGCTGGCCTCAGCCGATTGTCATCTGCCTGAAAGTGTTTTATAGCATCATACAGTTAGTAGTGCTTCAATCCAAGCTTAGCATAATATTGTTTTATTGTAGTCGGTTGCTGAAGTATACAATAGATAATTTTCTGTACTCTAAACTCTTAATTATTGCATTATTTCTTGGTAAACATAACTGTTATGATAAGAAAAGTTAGCATGGAGCATAAGGCAAAAGTAGCTATAGAGAGCTTAAGCAAACCAAGTATGTAGTTAAGACTACCCTCATCAAATATTTATTGTTTCATTTTGCATGAATCATCTTATTTTTCAGTAAAGTAGTTTGAGTAGAATACTATTAGCACGCTTGCAATTTAACTAAACCATATAACCGCCTTCAGATAGTACAAACCAAAAAATGCCAGACTTATATAATTAAATCTGCCATTTTGTGCATTTTACTTAACATGTGAGTATTTTTTTAGTAAAAAAAATACCTGAAATGTGGGTATTTTTTTGGTAAAAATCTTTAATGAAGGTGCAGAGTTCAAAATTAAAATATTTTAAAAATATGTACTTAAATTTTATTAAAAAAAACTTATTTATCGACCTGTATCGACCTCTAAGCCAGAACAAGGTCACAACAGATAAATAAATATTAACAATAATCACTACGCAGACAGTGTATAGATAAAGGTTGGCGGAGGCGCACTTATAGTGAAGATAAACTATTTATTACCTTCTTATCGTCGTCTCTGCCGTCAGACATATTCAATTTATATCAAAAGCTGGTAAACTCAAATTATCACAAAAATAGCGGCGACCGCAGTAAACGCGGGATTGACAGACAGATCACAGCTGAGTGCGCGTCAATTGACGATGACATTGGCATACCAAACACTTGACTTTGAAATTCATATTCTGATTCTGACTGTTGTTATGTGTCTTTGAGTAGCTAGGCTTATTTGTTTTTATACCTACCTTCTTGTATGATGTATAAACGTAAAATGTAAAATCTCGAGATAACAGCCAACAGTTATAGAAATGCATATTAATAATATATTAGTAACCATATGTACTTGTGGATCATATGTAAGTCCACATAAAGCAATAAACTCGGACGACCATGATCACCTTTAGAATTCGCATACCTACACCTACCTGCTTTTGCACATAACCCAGCTCACTCAACCTGAGGACTAAATTAGAAGACCAGCACTTGGCTGACTGTGTGTAGCTTTATGATTTTTGCACAGTTCTCACAAACTTATTAGATACAAGAAGTGGTCTGTGGCATAAATCATGTACAGTCCTAATTTTTTTTTATACCTACCTACTTAAACAAAATGTTGGCGCCGTTCGTATCCTCCTGAGCTTTTTTAACAGCAATCTTCTCCACGGGCGACCGTAAGCAGGGAAGCACAGCCTCGCCACATCTTCGGAAGACTTCGAGTCAGTGTTCAACGTCAGAGCTGGAGCACGACGAAGTTCGTTGGCGAGCGGATTTTAACTGATTCCGCCATTCCGCCCCGTGTCACTGGTTGTAAATTCTACACTATACATGCCACGGAGTGACGCGCGCTGCTATTAATGAGTAGGCATCTTACCTTTTTCACTCGCACTCATCAGAATATTTTTATTTACACATCAACGCAGGAACATTCCGATCTAATAATTACTGTAGGTATTACTGGTGGCCTCAACGAGCTGAGCCGTAAACAGATACATCATCTGCCCGCCGTATGATAGTGGACACGCGTAGAGCTAGATGTGGCTAGCCTCACAGCTCAGTTGGTAGTAAACCTACCATCTTTGCTGTAGGTAAGTCGTGGGTTCGATTCCCACTCAGGACAAACATTTGTGTCGAATATAGATGTTTTTTCTGTCTGGGTGTCAATATGTATTTAAAAAAAAAGTATTATAATCAGTTGTCTGGTTTCCTTGACACAAGCTGTGCTTAGCTTATTTGAGGCTAGATAGCGCTGCATAAAATGCCCTCCAAAAAATGCAACACTGCCCAAAGTGAAAAGGAAAGACGTGCAAATATTCATAATCATATTTATTCTTGTATATGTATAGGTATTATAGACACATTTAATACAGTAAATACAACAACAAAATGTCTAGATCCAGAGAGAAATTAATGTAGCAGCCACATGATTTTATTTCATCTATCGAAGTTAATGGTAATCAATAAAAGTATACATGAGAAAATATTCGTAAGATTGTAGTACCTATACATAATTTTAAGCACGTTGCAAATAAATAACCGTGAATGTTATCTCTCCGTACAAGAACCCCATTTTGCCCAAGATTAGCCCACAGAGTATGGTTTCACTTCTCATTTAGAAAACACACATCATAAACAGCGATAATTTATTTTATAGGTATAATTTAATTTGCGAACAATGTGAAACGCATTGGTTCAATTATTTGTTTTAGAATAGAAGTAAGATACAGTCAGTCAAAATTATCTTAATAAAAAATCCACACGAAGATATTAGGTTTCATGGACTGACTACTATTTTTCGATAGAATATGGGGGTCATTTTAGAGTACATAAAGAATGCGAGGATTCATTAAAATACCTATAAAAAAACCTTCAAAATAAATCTATCTATCTCTATATAAGACTATCTAATTGTATTTTACTGTCAACGCTTTGTGTAAATAATACATAAGGTGTAATTTTTCTTATAGTGATCCTGGTTTCAGTAAGTCATCTAAGTAAGATTACACCATTTTCATGACATGCTATTCTTAATTTCTTTAAAGATCTATACACAATATTAAAATACAGATAATTATAGACACACAGATGCAACAATACAATACAGAAGATGTACAAGTATTCTCCAAATTTCTGTAGAATCTTGGTTCCAACATGTTTTTATAGCTAATGATTGGCCCATTACATAAAAAACCAGCTATTTTATAGAAATACTGTGCGTCTACAGCACGGCTCATGGTAATTACAATGAAATTTCATAGTACAGTCTGCGCTTTGTAAGTGTGAAGGCATAATAGGCTTTCAACTTATTACTAATTGTATAGGTAGCCCTGTAGATATTTTAAGTGTAAGTCACATTTAGATCTTTACTTTTCTACTAATAGAATATAAAATTTACATACATTCAATAAAAATATTTATAAATATAATCTTCTATAACCATTACCAATATGTTAGATGATAGTCCATCTGAAAGCAACACCCTCTTCATTAAATGCAACTAAAGTGATAGTAGACACCTTAGAAAATAGTTTGGTAATAATCTAGAAAACAGTAAATGTCTTTATTATTGACATAATTAGTCTTTATAATTATTTGCCTCTGAGTGAGGCTTAATGTGTGTTCCCATTATAAAATATTGTGTACTGTGAACAACAGTGGTGATGTTGAAAGTACATCATTAAACTTTATATTTACTTAGAAATCACTTACCACAGATACAAAATAATAAGCTGATTTAGTAATCAGATAGCTAAGTATATTAAGACATGTACTTGCTAAACATAGAGAATCAACTGGTCTTAGTATGCTATATGACAACATTTTAAATAACATTATAATACTTAATAATTACACAAATTGACACAGATACACATTCATTAGCTAATTTAGTAGGTAATACAGATGACAAAGTAGATCATAAGTATGTAATAATAAGGAATATAGTAAGGTTCCATTAGTTTTAGATTTCAACATTTACGCAAAACCTACAAAAATGATATAGATTAAACCTGGTACACCAATATGTATTAGCTTAGTGAGTGATCACTTTGACTGAGGTACCCAATAAGAAAATTAATTCAGGTACCAATTATATACGTGAATAAAGCATTGTACTAAACATAAAAGAATTTAACCCCATAAGTGTAATCACATTAATATCGTAGATATTTTCGATGAACAGTAAGAGATAGAAAATATTTAGTTGATATATTTGAATTTCTCTTTTGGTGACATCAACGATGGTTGTGATGGTATTTGCTGGGTTTGGGAATCTTGCTGACTAGAGTTTGATTGCATGGTCTCATGATACTGTTGAAATAAAGGCTGGTCTGTCTGTCTGCTACTCCCAGCCTGGGCTTGACCTCAGTCAGCAGTCCACTGAAAAAATAAACCCGATGTATGTACTTCCATCACCATAGAAAGTTGGGACTCAAAAACTAACTCAAATGTTTAGTTGATATCCAGTTTTCCTACATAAAATTCATAGTGATCTTTTATTTATTTATTATATTAATCAATATTGTTGGGTAATGAAGGTACCTTTAGATTGGCACCTCCACTTTTAGCCAACTCCTGTTCACGCTTTTCCATCTCCTCACTTCGTTGTTGCATACGCTTCACTCGTTCTGGGTCTTTGATACCGCGAGCCGCCTGCTCAGCTGCGCGGCGCTCTGCCGCTTCTTGTTGCTGACGGCGCCGAGTATCCTTGCAATGGAAAAATTATAAAGACAACTTCTACAAATGCAAATACTTTTGATGGTGACTGTACCATAATTAATCGCAGCAAAAGAGGCTCAGACAATGATTAGAATAAGTACATGTTACGATTATCACATTACGCCAAGTAAAACATTATAACATAATTTCATTATTGCCAAAATAAACGACAAATCTAGGGAAAGATGTTTACGTCGAAATCAATTTCGTCAACTTACGATGTCAGGAGTCAGAACGTCTGTCGCTGAAGGTTTACAGCAAGACATAAATATCCCCATTATAGAAAATAAACACAATTTAGAACAACAACATACGCATACGAAATTGTTGATTTTATCAAAATTAATGACAGCTGTTCACAACGACCTTGCTTTTGCTCACAACTCACAACACGACATGAACGTCACGTCCGTTATGGTATGTCAATGTCACAGTCAAATAGCATATACAATTTCTGACCGAAATGATGAGACAGGTTTTCGTTCAGAAAATATAAATGAAACGGACGCACCTCTGACACTGGCCAGCAATAGAAACCAAAATAATCGATTCAGGTTAAGGTTTTATGTATTTTTCGTAGAAGCTAACGTATTTTTAACGTTTATGTTCACTCTCAGTAAATATTAGATATGACAGAATAATTGTTCATGATCACTAGGAATTATATTAATCGATTCAGGTTAAGGTTTTATGTATTTTTCGTAGAAGCTAACGTATTTTAACGTTTAAGTTCTCACGCAGTATTAGATATGACAGAATAATTGTTCGTGATCACTAGTAATTATATTAGAATTGATGACAAATTTGAGATTCTTAAACATATCGTTTTGTAACCATTTCATTTTAAATTCTGATTTTACTTGCTGCATTGTTTGCACCAGGCCTGAATCAGATTAGCAACTAATCCACGCCCGCCAGTTTCTTCCTTTAATTTATCGCTTAAAGTTATACATTGCTGATTTACCATATAATGATTAGTTGGAATTTGACAACTAACACCATTTTCTATTTCGTAAAACGTTTATTTAGAAATGATTGATATTTCAAACACAGACTAACCATTCGATTCCTTATTGAAAATACATTGGCCATGATGAAAGCTTCGTATCCACAAAACGTTGCTTGTGGTTCAATGAATTTTTACGCTTTGTGAATAGTTTACTCACAAACAAAACGTTAGATCACCAAATAGGAGACGCAGTTTTACTTTAAAAATCAATAGTTACAAAATATTGCCACTTCAAATAAAGTTATCTGTGTTACGAGCCTTAAAAGTGTATACAGTTTTCATGAAAACAATGAAAAATGTAAGTTTTAATAAACATTTCAATAAAATAGTAAGATTTTAATCCCGTTACACTACATTCCTGAGTTTATTATAATGTAAATTGAATCTTCACAAATATCTACGTTATCGATAACATTTGCTCTCATTCAAAGCGATTCACTCGTTAACACAGTGATCGATCATTAGTTCGATTCTGGCTAACTATGATTGGTCGATTTTTATCGAGTGTGTGGCACAACTCTAACGCAAAGTACAGTTTCCAAGGGCGGTCGATATATTAGAAAATAAGTGAAAAATACGCAATATAAAATGCTTTCACGAGTAGCTTTGCGTTCAGGTATGTCTAATTTACATGTCCTATACAATTATTTGTTGAAAACGATGAAGCTATGCAGTTTTGGATTACCTTCGAGTTTATGTAATCACTGTTTGACGGGTGTTTCCCTAGATCCTCTGGTTAGATCTTTATTTGTTCTAGGAATTTAATTAACAAAGGAATTTAAATGTGACATATTTCATCAAAACATTGGCAGTGCCTAGTCCTTAGCGTTGACAAAAGAAAAAAAAACTAACCTAAAATCAGCTGATAAGAATATAATTTAGTTTTCAAATTTGGAACTTGAAGTTTGATTTCTGTTTCTATTTTTTCGTTCTGGAAAAATTAGAATAAGAATATCGAATTATGTTTGAATAATATTTCAGCCTTATCCAGACAGTCGACCTCCACTGCTCTGGTGGCTCGCGGATCAGCCTCAGACTCTGGAGTCCGCGATGAGGTGAACTTCCCTCGGCCAGTGCGAGCGGTCGAGCCTGGCAAGGTTCGCCTTGGATTCATCCCTGAAGAATGGTGAGGTTCATTACATTTTTTTTCCACGTGTAACAGTAGTTTGTATTATATTCATTTATTCATCTTTCGACATAAATATATTCAATTAGATGAGTCGGTAATACAATAGTAGAAATAATCAATAATACACTAGAATTATTTTAAATAATCTACAATAGCATAGTTTTCATGTAAATATAAATAAAATAGGGTATTGATAAATAATAAAGTTGATAGCTCACTTACCATTGAATGAAACCCCATGTCACCTAAAACGTTTATGTGTTTATAACTTACACTTGGGTTAATACGAATCTGGTGGTTATCAGTAGGAGCCCTTTGCTACAGTTTCTGCTGGGAGTCCTGTTCATGAAGTTTTTTATCTCACTTGTATAACTTGTCTTTATTTGATTGAAACTCTCAGATTAAAAGTATTGTATAAGACAATACTTTTTAGCTTTGTGCTAGCTAATGTTTTAGGTCAGTGTGTTATTTGTTGAAGTGAATTTCTGAGCAAAATACAAATATAATCAAGTAGTCAATTTATTACCTCCATAATTCTTCTTCTCACCTTCATAATCATTGTTTTTCATCAGTACCAACAACTTATTGAATGTTGTGGCTGATGATTTTAATTCAATTTTGATGTGGAACTGGATACAATTACACCAGCCTACGCCACTTGTTTCTCAGTGTGACTCCATCTGCTTCAGATTATTTGCATTGAAATGTCATAGTTCATTTATTTATTCAATAAGTGTAAACTACCTTGAAGAGCTTACTGTAAAATATCTGATTACCACAAGGATTTTCTTGCCTGTTCTCCATCTGGTTGGTCAGTTAAAGCTGAAACAGGTGCAAACTTAACAAGTAAGACTAACTGATGATTGAAAACTGGTTGTAATTTAAAATAATAATAAATGTATGTTGTAGTTTAAATATTGTTCTTAATAAAATCTAATTGTATTAATTTGAAACATTGTATTTTCTATGTTATATTACCTCAAAACTATATATATTATATAATACTATATAAATATATAACTATATAATACTATACTCAAATATGAAAATCATATACTGTTGAAATATTTTAGTACCAATTCCAACCGACAACATTTGGTCAAAGAAGGATCAGAAATAGTTTTGTTAAGACCTATACAAATTCATGATTTATGTTTGATAAAACACTTTCTAAAGCATTCATCAATTGAATTATGTAACTTCCAGGTTCCAAGCATTCCACTCAAAGACAGGAGTCACGGGCCCTTACACCCTGGGAGTGGGCCTGGCCACGTGGATGTGCAGCAAGGAGATCTACGTAATGGAGCACGAGTACTACTCTGGATTGTCTCTCGCCATTATGGTGGTCTACGCCACTAAGAAGTTCGGACCCAGTATTGCTGCATGGCTGGACAAGGAAGTTGATGTGAGTGAATGACCCATTCTGATTCTTTGCATTCTTTCATTGTGTTTTATGCCACCACTATGCTGTTCTGCACACCTAAGGGGTTGTTATTGACTATATTTTTATTTTTCCATGACAGAGTCCACAACGCTTGCTAATCAAGAATACATCCATAGAATCGGAATCTTTAATATAGGGCTAAACAGCCTTATGAAAAATGAAAGTAAATGTCTATTAGTCTTTGACAAATCATGATGATGGATATATGCGTGGACATGTATGTGTGAATGTACCGAGTCACAACTGAATCCAACGCACCCATGCTTTAAACTATTGCACACATTTGCAGGCAGTGGAATCTGGCTACAACGAGGGGCGCATCCAGACGGTGAAGACGCTGGAGGAAGCCATCGCTGAGGAGAAGAAGGCGCAGTGGCGCGCTGAGGGGCAGGAGCTGCTCGTTCAGGCCAAGAAGGAGAATGTGCTGCTGCAGCTGGAGGCAGCGTACAGGGAACGACTCATGCACACATACAGAGAGGTACATTGAACGTACAATGATTGCCACTCTAACCTCACTTTTGGCATACAAGTAGAAACTTCTTAGATGTTTTTTTATTAGATTAATGTACGAAACGAGCAGATCGCCTGGTGTTAAGTGCTAACCTCTGCACCTAACAAGCAATACGATAGGTCCTCGTCTTCCTGGGTACGACAAGACCCAAGTCGCATGAGCGCCTATAACTCAGATGTGAAGTTGGAATGTCTCATGTGCCTGTAATTTCACCAGTATCGAACTGGAACACAGTAACGTGAGTGCATTATTGCGGCAAAGATGGGTATGGCGGCATGATTGGCCTCACAGCTCAGTCGGTAGTAACCTTACCTTCTGCCCTGTAAGTCGTGGGTTCGATTCCCACTCAGGACAAACATTTGTGTGCCTTACCATCAAGTGGGCCGTTAGATCGTGCCGTCCTTATTATTGAGATGATATTGAGAACAGTTTCCATCCCTGTCCAGGTGAAACGCCGGCTGGACTACCAGCTGGAGAAGACGAACCTGGAGCGCCGTCTCGCGCAGAAGCACATGGTGGACTGGATCGTCACCGGAGTCACCAAGTCCATCACCCCCGACCAGGAGAAGCAAACCCTGGACCGCTGCATCGCCGACCTCTCCGCGCTCGCGGCCAAGCAATAACTCATAGTAGCCGAGACGTGTAGCCGTGTAATATAATGTTAATTTAATAAAATTAAATCAGATCGTGGTACTTGTGTTAATAATTTTCTTACATTTCTTTTAACCGTTGGATCAATTCCCTCGCGACATTTCTTCAATCCTTACTTGACTAAGGGGTTGGCAGGTGATGAAGGTCACTAAAATTCCCTTAACTCGCAGTTGGCGTGAATCCATACTATATTACAAATGCGAAAGTAACTCTGTTTGTTACCCTTTCACGCGTAAACCAATTTGGAAACCTTGGAAGGGGATGAAAATTTGTATGGGGAATCAATAATTTCTCAAGGGTGGTAAGGTATAAAACTCATCACAATTATACTATTGTAAGAAATAATGTTTCTCCGCTTTTGACCAATCAAGTTATGGGATATTTTCATTTTTTTTTAAAGTAGGTTCCCGTCTTTTGGTTTTGATGGAAGCTTGGAGAAAAGAGTCTATTCAAAAGTAATGTTACGTAAAACGTAGTACTTCGAGTAGACTCTTAGACGAAGCTGCTGGTACCTACAACACACAACGACACGAGAACAAACATTTTAAGAGCAAAAGAACTCGCGCAGAGTTCTTGCGGGGAAGTACTGACATGCCCATTTCTGCCGACAAGCTGTGACGCATTCGCGTTACTATGTTCCGGCTTGAAAGGTGTTGTTACCTGTGAAATTACAGGCACATGAGTCATTCCACTTACACGTCTCGGAGTTACGGGCGCATATGATGCGACTTGAGTCTTGTACCTAGTAGGGGAGGACCCAAATCGCATCGGTTGTTATGGGCAGAAGTTACCACTTAACACCAGGTGGGCCGACAAAATCTCTGGGGGAAGTTGGAAAGTGGTCGCGCATCAGTTTACTAACAAAAAAGATGGAAGATGTTACTGTATCGTACTATACAAATTCGCAGACAACTACGTAATAAAACAAAATTAATGTTACAATTTAATTTATTACATAAATACAATAATAGCTGGACAAAAGTTCTCATTTTAGTAAGTTATGGGCGACCGGCGCCCGAATTAAAGCTCTCCACATTTATTGCACCAGGGCGGTCCGGGGCTCTACTCCAGCCAATAAGATAACTCACAAACAAATTATAATAAAAGATACAAAATACAGACTCATCAAGAAATTTCAGAAACTACGAAACGGGTCTTAAAATTTCCAGGAGGGTTTCTTATAGAACGTGAACACTCGCTAAGAGGTGATATTGGGTCCCGATTTACCATCACTCCACGATATAAAATATAATATTACTTTGCATTCTGTATCCAGGCCGTTCACTGTAGAATTAATTTATAATTTAGTGTTTCTCATCGTGTGACATGTATATTTCTTTTGAGAATCTGTTGTAACAGGTAACAATTGATACAGTCAGCGACACACACTAACGGCACGGCTCAACTGATTAAAATAATTAATAATGTCATAAATAACAATAAAAAAAAACAGTGCTCAGATTAATAAAACGAAGCTAGCTTACTGGCTAGAGTGATGTAAAACTTATGGGCATTTAATTATCTTTATTTGCTCGTCCATTATGTTCACAGTATTTAACATAATTTCATGTTACAGTAATGTGTAAACATAAAAGAATTGTTTGTTCAAATTACAAGCATTCTGGAAGCAACACCAAAGTAACTTAAAACTAGAAAAAGAAAAAATATATATTTAATTTGAGTCCTAGTTTAGTTAGCGGAGTTTGCATGTATAATAACGTAAAAAACAGTCACAACCCGTAAATACTGCTGACGACTGAACGAATTAATTAAGATTTTTAATAATTAATATGATTTTATTAATATAATAGGTCTAAATAACCGACGATAAAAATATATGCGTTTACGATGCGGTTCTATGGAATGCTTCGGAGTTCGGACCTTCACTGAATTTGTTAGTCTTCACAACTAACAAAAGCTGTACAATATTAATTCTACAATTCTCTCGATAATGATCACTACAACGATAAATTATTACAAAACAGTAAAAGTTTTATCAAAAACTGCGAATGTTAGCAAACATTCTAGAAACCGAATACAATCACCTATCAAAAATAGTAAATCTCTATAAATAAATTTACAAAATCGTCGCGTATTCTGTCGACACCTCTAAAGGCGTAGGTAGATTGCTTTTGCTACAATTTGTTTTCAAATATCAAGTCACATTGAAATATATTAGTGTGCGTTTATTAGATACGTTTAGAAATAACCATAATGTGCTTAATAAATTTATCCTAAATAAATAAATTAAAAGAACAAAATACAATATTAATATTTGGTAAGTTACACAAACTCCTTCCGTTCAATTACTTTTATTACTACATATAAGAAGAAAATTAATGCGCTTAATTAATATTTTTACGATTTTTTTTTGTATTACAATAAATTTCGAAATTTTCTAAGCAGCCCATATACAGTACGCGACAAATTATCGTGCACAAATGGTGAGAAAATCCGTTGACTAATAGATCTACTGTCAAATGTGTAAAAGCCATTCGTTAAAAATCACGTACCTTGAAGTTATGTCACTGTCAAAATTCATTTTCAATCAAAGATGAGTATGCGATACAATGGCGCCATTTTGTTTCCAGTTCTATGAACTATTAGCGTAGATCAGTTGTTCTGTGTGGTTTCACAATCAACTACACAATAAGTTCAAAGAGCACACCATTTTTTTATACTCATTAGGTTGGGGCTTATAATTATAAATAACAGCTACAAATATATTTAGAAAATCTCTTAGGTACATACAAATGGTAGAAGGTATTTTTATAGACTATCGTTAGGTATACAATATCGTAGAATCCATGTTTGATCCGTATAAGAGACAATAATAATAAAATACTAGCTACACTCAATGTGAATTTCAACAAAATTTGTATGAGTTCAGCACCTTTTTTACTTTGGGCTATTTACACCAAAAACTGATTGTATGACTTCAGCACCTTTTTCCTTTGTGCTATTTACACCAAAAACTGATAGATTCAGTTTTATGTATTCCTTGGTCTAAAGTATTTGACAGAAGATACCATATGGCACTATGAAGAAAAATAATGTGTATGAAATTATTGTCATATTATACTGAAATAGTTCACAAATGTTCTTATCTTAAGAACATGAATATATTCAAATAACGAAGATATCAACAGGAAACCTTAAAAACTAAAAATAGAAGAACATAATCTTAGCTCAGAAATAAATAAAAAAGCCAACAATATTTATCAAAATAATCCTTAATTTCTAATGTGATAATGCCATACAGAAAAAAAAAGTATAGAACTCCTTGGTGGATAACGAAATGTCAATGTCAACAGTAGCGTGGAAACGTCACACGGCAACGCACGGCCTGTGCATTCGCCGTACCTACACAGATACAAAATGTTACAAGATGGTGCACTTCTTCCTCTTACCGGACCTGTACTCCGACTTGATGTTGATTCGTTCCGCCTCCTGGAAACGGCGCACTAACCTCACCAACTCGTGAAAGGCTTGGTCGACGTTCATGCGCGCTTTGGCACTGCACTCTATGTAGGGCACTTTCAGCTGGCGTGAGAGAGCTTGAGCCTCTTCAAGTGAAACCTGGAAACAACACAAATGGGGATTATTACGTATAAAAACAGCATGTAAATTATTCAAATAAAGTCTTTGACGCTTTGCAGTTTGATACCCACTAAGCTATCTAGATTAAATTAAGACTATATCTGGGTACAGTTGTGGGAATGGATTTTGACAACTCTGCAGTAAGCAGATGATGATCAAAATATTATGTTGATTTTTCCTTGTATCCTGCATGCGACAAAACATTTTGCAACTTCAGTATTGCCAACATTAAAGAACTGCAACCTTGTTTTTTATACTATATGGGTTCCATTTGACTAAACACCACCTGATGTAAGCGACTAAGAAGCCAGTGGTGGTGGAACACAGGTGCATGCTGATTTCCACCTTGAATGTGGTGGCTAGCCAGCCGGGTATTTTACTCTAAGTCTACTACCAACTGTGCCGTATTACTTCATACATACTAATATAATAGTTAAAAGAACTGGTTGGGGTAAAAGCCGCGGCAAACCATACATATATGGTATATTAAGTCACATCAATACTAAGCGTTGTTTATTGAAGTCAATCGATAATCGATAAGTGAACGAGAACTGACAGTAAAATTTTAAGGAAGCTTCACATTTCGTTACATGGGAGAGAAGAAAGATAGAAAATAGAACAGAAGAGAGAAATACAAGGAGTTTGTCGAAAATTATATAACTAGGATTTGAGTACTGTTTAAAAGTACTAAATGAAGTTTGTTAACCCATTTGGATAATTCATACAGTTAATGTAAGTACAGCAGACAATCCCTTTATAACACCATAAACAAGATTTATAAGACTTAGTGCTTAAGTACCTATATAATAAATTGCTGTGATTAATTTTCATTGTTAGTTTACAACAGATACTTCCTCCTATTCATAACTCATTCATAAGTGACATGTATCAATTTGCCGGTATTAAAATGACCACAACATTCGTAGAATTCGATAGTATTTCTGTCACGACGACAATAATACATCGGGAACTCACCTGAGATGTGTTATATACAGTGTCCATAATATGCTCGTTATAACTAAATAAATAAATAAATACATATATATATTTATGTACATTACACACAGCCCCAAACTAAGCATAGCTTGTACTGTGATGGGAACCAGATAACTTATAAAATGCTGACAATTTTTTTTGGATACATAAATATAAATACATATAAACATTAAGACAGAACAAACATCTTTGTTCATAAAACAAATGTTTACCCTGGGTGGGAATCTAACCCACAACCTACAGTATCAAAGGCAGTTACTACCATCAAAGCTGTGAAATGATTCAGATTCCAGTCAAATGATTTTAACCCATTACACATAATATACTGACCACTCGCTGACTCTCAAGATCCGCCTTATTACCAACGATGAGCATGGGGAACTCATCGCGGTCCTTCACCCTGAGGATCTGTTTGTGGAACTTGTAGAGCTCATCGAAGCTGGCGTGGTCCGCCACAGAGAACACGAGGAGGAAGCCCTCGCCGGAGCGCATGTACTGTTCTCGCATCGCGCTGAACTCCTCCTGGCCCGCCGTGTCCAGGACTGAATGTATTTTCATTAAAACAATTATACAATTATATCACAGTGAAATAATGCACCTGAAACATTCAACCTTCTCATCTCCAGGTTATATATAGGTGCATATGATTCGACTTTGGTCTTCACTTACATAAGTAGAGGAAGACCCAATTCATATTGCTTATTATTGGTACACTGTGTTTAATGTTGTTGTTATTGGCAGGGTTACCGGTTAACATAAAATGGGCCACCTGCTCATTATTATATTAGATAGAATAATTAACTAACACAACACAATCATATGTTTAGGAACTTGAACCAAAAAAATGATAGTTATGACTTAGTAAGCATTATTATTATCCCTTGTAGCGATCATTCACAGAAATCTAATATTTGTATGAAAGACTAAATAAATAATGACACACATAGCATAATATATAAATATCCGACATACTTTTAGAGCATTACAATTTATGTCAAGTTTGTCAAGGGAAGTATTGCCACCATACCCATTTCTGGCATCAAGCAGTAGGTAATGGATTTTTTTCCCTGTTTGAAAGGGGTTGTTGCCTGTGAAATTACAGGCACACGAGACATTCCAACTTCACATTTCATAGTTACAGGTGCATACAATGCAACTTAGGTCCTTTTGGATGACCCAAGTAATATTGCCTGTTATGGGCAGAGGTGACCACTTAATATCAGGTGTATTTATTAGGCGGTAAGGGCCATCTGCTCGTATCGTAACTTTATCATATATAAAAAATATCTAGTACAGGGTGCTAGGATACCGTATGCTACAAGATGGCAAGTATACACAGACACACAACACAAACATCCAAAACTGAAGAAAACTTCATGCTCATTGGCTTATCACACAGATGTTGATCAGGAGGGTAGCTAAGCACTTAACCAAGGGTCAGTCGTTACCCATAACTTCACTAGGAAAGTTTCATATTCCTAATAGCAGTCATAATGTACAATAATGCATACATTATTACAGGTATTCAACCTTCACATAGTTGAGATATGAACAGGTGTGTGCCAGGCCCACTGGATGGCAAGTGGCCACATTCTAAGCATTAGCCTTGATGACACCCATCACCGAAAGTCACTACTCACTGTCCAGTTTAGCTGGAATATCATCTATCACACACTGCTTAGTGTAGCTGTCTTCAATAGTGGGGTCATAATCCGTGACGAAGTAGCTCTGGAACAGAAATTACGAACATTTCAGCACCAGATGCGGGAATTGGTGGGCGGGCAGCCTTCCTGAGGCCTTGACAGAGTATTACTTACAAACTATTTTTGTGAATGAACACACACTAATACAGAAACAGTTCTTAGGTGGCAGTATAACAGCTTACTAGAGGTTAAATGCCTAGATAATGTGATACGGCATTGTTCTGCACGATTTACTAGTGTATTTCTTTATAATAATTCCAACTACATACCTGGATAAATTGTATTGTGATCGCACTCTTTCCGACGCCGCCGCCGCCAACAACGACGAGTTTATACGTCTGTGCTAGGTTTGGTCTATCGCCTGGACGTGACATGATGAACTTGTTCGATTTAAAACTATAACAACAATAGTTTTATCAAAAATATATTATATTCCGAATTGCGGCACTACAATCACCGTAATCTGTGTGATGATGACTATGACTCAAAAATTAAACGTAAACGACAGTAAAGGATAGAGCATACAAAAATTCAGGCGTGGGATAGGGAACACCAAACTTTTTCAATGTTGCTATACATAAAAATGTCCACTACTTTGGTAGTAATGTTTAACTAAAAAAAAAAAAGTTTGAAAAAACTGCTATAAAGTACAGCATTTACCAAACCACAAGAGACTGGATAGCTCAAATTTTTTATAATATGTTGTAAACGGCTCTTAGAAAATGTACTTAAATTATTTTCATTCGCAAAAATTTGTTTCAAATTAAATTAATTGCAATAAAAATGTCAAACTTATTAGCAGGTAAAAGCTCAAACACACATTCTTCTTATTCTTTACTAGATTAGCACAAGTTACTGACAATATGAATCAGGCAATACTCAGGCTATCTAACTGAAGTATGCTGTCATATTTATTATGTGTGTCGTTGTCATTGTCTTTATATTTGTTTTTATACTCATTCGTCCAAGACAGGCTTGTACAAATTGAATTGAATTTTCAGCCGTTTGTCGCTTCTTTCAAAATAAGAACTATTAGCGAAAGATATATGATATCTTTACTCAAAGATGTTTTCAACCAGCTCACAAAGAAAATTCTGGACTTTCAGTGATGAAAATGAGCTTGCCCGGCTCCGTGACAAACATAACAAAGGTTTCATCGCGAAACACGGCGTGCACATCGATGAATATCAACGTTACAACTTCTTCCTCTCGCCGGAGGAGGAAAGGTTGCTCCTGAAACAATACGAGCTGCATCTCAAAGAATTTTGTAAACGTTTCAGCCCGCCAATGCCGAAAGGAGTCGTCGGAACCGCGTTCCATTACTTCAAAAGATTCTATCTTTACAACTCGTCCATGGACTACCACCCGAAGGAGATTCTCGCCACGTGCGTATACTTGGCGTGCAAAGTAGAAGAGTTCAACGTCTCCATCGGCCAGTTCGTCGCCAATATTAAAGGAGACAGAGACAAAGCTTCCGATATCATTTTGAACAATGAATTATTACTAATGCAGCAATTGAACTATCATTTGACGATTCATAATCCTTTCAGACCAGTGGAAGGGTTTTTGATTGACATCAAAACTCGCTGCTCACTTGCCAACCCAGAACGTCTCAGGTATGGCATAGATGAGTTTCTTGAGAAAGTTTTTCTGACTGATGCCTGTCTTCTGTATGCTCCGTCACAGATAGCTCTAGCGGCAGTTTTACACGCTGCTAGCAAAGAGCAGGAGAACCTTGATAGCTACGTCACTGACATGCTATTCAGTGATGCAGGACAAGATAAACTAGCTATCTTAATTGAAGCGGTTAGAAAAATCCGTTCACTGGTTAAAATGGTGGATAGTCCCGCTCGGGAGAGAGTGCGACAGATTGAGAAGAAACTAGACAGATGTCGCAATCAGGAGCACAACCCGGACAGTGAGATCTACAAGAGACGGGTGCGAGAAACATTAGATGAAGATGACATGCCTCCGGCCGGACGCATGTCGCTAGACACCAGCGGAGTCTCACAAGTGCTGTCTCCCTCAGCTTCTTAAATAGTGAGCAGGGATTTTAGTTTTAAGTATATTAATGAAGATAAATAATAAAACTTTGACAAGAGTAAATTGTTTTGTGAGATTCTGTTCTCTGTGTAGTATAAGAGTCATACTAGTTACTTATTTGTGCCGGTAACCTTAACAAACCTCTAGCTACTTCAAGTTCTCTGCTAATTATAAATGGAGTTGATAGAATATGATTCAGTTCTACAAAGTTCTATATATTTTCCATAGCCGCTGTCTGTGTACTAGTTTGGCTGTTTTGAATAGTTATAAAAATTAGGTTACCAAGATAAATCAGTCCCTTCTTTTAGACACTTGCATTTTTTACAAACACTTAAAACACATACTATCATCTCACCATTTATGAGAAGTTTTATAGACTACCAACCTTTAAAATGGTAAAATTGTATTATATGCATCAAATTATATTTTCCATTACTTCTAAATAACACGTATAAAAGCATAGTTTAACGGTAATTCGGACATTCCATTTAATTTCTTTAGGGGATAGAATTTCGAAGCAATCCGTCTTAGCGAGCGTCTACATACTGAATGACACAGCCTTGCAAAATTTCAGACCCGTAACCGTTTCTGATATTTTTCGTGATGAGTTGGCGAGTAAATCAGTTCATTTCTATTTCATATAGGTACCTATTATATACATATATACATAAATATAGTATAGATTGATGTGCTTTGTCTATGTGCTTAAATGTAGGTTTAAAAAGTTAGAAAAAAAACCTTGTTTATGTGTGATTAAGTATACCCACTTATCCATAATGATCCTACATACGAGTACATTACAAATCTCATGTTTCTGAGGGTTGCGCGCGGGTAGCTGGCTTACCTACCCCACTATCTCCCCTGACTGCATTATCTGGTTTTCCTACAGCTTGTTGTTGTGACATACTATTGGACAAATCAAATTAAAACAAAATGCTGTATTCATTTCAATTTATTAATACCAAAGCCATATAATATGTGCCGCAACATAGTTTCTATAAACTCAACGTTTTAATTATAGCATTTATGGAACTAAGCATTGCAAAATATAATGCAGGTAGGTAATAAGTTAATAAAAGGTCTGATAAATTTATTACGCAGAAGCCGAGTAGTTAAGGAGTCGTCTCTTGAAGGTGCCTCAGGGTTTTTGACAAAACAGCAGTTTCTCGGCTTCATTCTGAAATTAATAAAAACATTAGTTTAAACTCAATTCACGAATAATTCGACCGGAAAAACACTACTTACTACCAAAACTATTTCTGCCACCAAGCAAATACGCGTATGTTGCTTACTGTGTTCCAGTTTGAAGGGGTCGGTGAAATTACAGCCACATGAGACGAGTTTACCTACTACGTACTGAGCGGTGAAGCCATTTGTATCAAGAGAAGTAAATATATTAAAAAGAGACTCAAACTTTATTGCTTCTGCTCTGTGGCACAGGACACCGCTTAACAATACCTACATGGACCGGTCTGACAGTTATCCCGGGCGGGAATCGAACTCGCTATCCCAAAGTCAGTCACAACTCTGCCACTGAGTCAACCCAGCCATGAGTGGGTGTTAATATGCATTATGCTTATGTATTTACAAAAAGTATATATGTATTTCTATCAGTTTCCTGGTTCCCGTAGTACAAGCTGTGCTTAGTTTGGGGCTAGATGGCGCTGTGTGAATTGTCCACCAATATTATGATTATACTAGCTGCGCCCCGCGGTGAATAAGTAATCCTACGAGAACACTGCACTTTTCCGGGATCAAAGTAGCCTATGTATCAATCCAGGATATAAGCTATTTTGGTACCACATTTCATCTAAATCCATTCGGCCGTTTGAGCGTGGAAGAGTAACAAACATCCATACAAACTTTTACGTTTATAATGTTAGTAGGATTGTACACACCTGGACAAGCTTGTAAATAGAAGCAACGGCGTCATCGTTCCTGCAGTTGACAGTACCAGCGATGGCGGACCGCTTCCCGCCCCAGCTGGATGTGAACGTGAGCTGGGCGGAGCTGATGATGACGAGGCTGGCGAGCAGACAGAACAACGCTACACCCTTCATCATGTTGAAGACGAGGATGAGATGTCGAAGACGGTTCGTTTTGATGTGATGGAAGGATAAAGTTGTGGCCAGTTTTATACTGGCAGTAGGTATCTACTACAGTATGTGTTTTGTGTATGGTTAGGTGGGATGCGATTGTTACAAATTAAAGAAGCCTTTGTGTTTGTTATTAGGACATAATTAAGTAGGTTCTACTGTCGACATTTATTTAGTTCTCCGTCCGTACGTTTTGTAATATTTTTGTTACTTTTTTACAAAGAAGTACTACCTCTACTCCCTCTACTCCCATGGGATATAACGACAAGACTAACTTGTTAAATCTTGAAATTGCTAGTAAAAAAACAGATCTTTTGGGCTTCTAACATAAAATTAAATGGATTCAGATTAAGCAATGTCGGTCGGTAAGGAATGATTATAGAAAACTACAAGGATATTTTATGTGTACCTAATACAACGTCTGAGACATTGTTCCACACATATATAATTCAGTTGATAAGGTTAAAGTTAAAATGTAAAACATATGGTCCAATATAACACCAACCGCCAGGAGTTCTATACTCAGTTCTTCTTAATCGTTACTTTTTGGTCTGTCCGTCTGTCTGCTGATGTTATAACGATGAGTACCTTAGGCAACTTTTACTAAGTTAATTCGCCAATTGATACAAATGGCTAAAACACACAGCTACTCCTTTAGTCTTAAACTAAATTAAACGATTGATAAAAATGGCTATACCACGTAGCTACCCTTATAGTACTTGAACTCAGTCAATTGAAATTAAACGAGGGCGATGCCACAGACATCTAGCTAGTCGTGCCTAAACAACACCTAAAAGACCCAATCGAATATATATGTAGGTATATATTATGTGTAATAAAAAAAATACATAATACAGTCGGTAATCGTTCACATCATCGCCCATCGTCGTAAGCCGGCGACAGCGACACTGGTATATATATATATATATGATATGATAAGCCGTTGTGCGACCATCTGAACCGGCCCTAACATAAAGGTTCCATATTCCCTACTTTTGTAACAAATCAATTCCATCAACGATAATAATTAGCTCAAAGCTTTTGAATAAATTTTGGGAACAATGTGTAAATGAGTTGATTTACCTTTGATAATGATAGCGAAGAAGATTAAAAGAACCATTTCCAATTAACAAAATCAGCTAACTTTAGACTCTCAAAGAGGTTTAATTAGGTTTTTATTAAAATTAATAGGTATATTAAATGATGCCGTAATATACAGTACCGAGTATTCTATGGAGGCATAATGTGAAAACAGCCCGAGACTTTCCATCTCGAAGCGGGCAGTTTGCAATTTTCATTATTTCATCGACGGCTTCTTTTGATTTGTTGAGAAACCCATGAACATATTTAATTATATCTCGGTATAAAAGCACATTTGTTTTCTGCAGACAATCATTCCTACTGAGGCATTCCTTTGCAAAGGTCGGGAGAAAAATAGTATTTATAATACAATTGTATTTTTATTTTTGATTTGGTGGAAGGTTGTTGTTTTCAAAAGATCTTATACATTGAAAATTTAAAATGTGCCGCGTGTTATACTTCTTGGTGATGTTGGCAGTGATTGCAATGGTGACGCAAGCCCAACTCACGTTTAGTACTGACTGGGGCAACGGCAAGAGATCCGTCGGCCGTGACCAGGGCCAGGGGGACGGATGCCTTACCGAGGAGAACATCTACGCTATCTACAAGCTCATACAGGTAATTCAATTCTGGGACGATGAGTCCAAGTCCAGTGGGCTTACTTCCTAGTTCAAATCCGTTTTCTGGGTGGAATACTTGTGATAATTGTAATTTAACAGTTTTGAAACAGGTGCATGCTTTGCAAGGATCAGTCGATCATTGAAAATTGTCTTTAATTTGATAACAACTGTGTGCTTGTAATGTACCTTGAACCCAATATGCGCACGATTATGTGTTTATCATCATTAAAATTTCAATTTTTATATAAAATCAGCCATGGTATACACCTCGTGGACCGTGTACCTATCGGCAAGATTCGGTGTCGAACCAAAGTCGAAGACGTGGTTACAAGTATAACAAGACTTAAGTGGCGATGGGCAGGACACTTGGCTAGGTGGGAAGATTTCCGATGGACCAAGGCAGTCACTGAATGTTGGGCAAGGGATATGCGTCGGCCCCAGGGCAGACCACCAGCCCGATACTCAGACGATATAGGTAATGAAGGCAGCTGAAAAACAGTGGATGACTTGCCCAAGACCGGCAACAGTGGCGTGCTAGAGAATATACCTATACTCAGCAGTGGGTGTTACTGGTTGAATAGATAGATAGATAGATCACCATTTGAAGCCCAATATTTATTATTCCTGAGCTAGGTAGATATTCGGGGCTTATGCTGGTCATCACTGTGCGAATTATCCATTCAGAGCTTTTAATATCGGAACAGTAATTAAGTTTTTTTTTTAATGCTTTATTATTTTTATTTTCAGAGAGAAGCTGAAAAGTTCCTTGCTTGTCAGACGGAAGGAAAGAACTGATGAATACACACGTGCATTATTCGCATTTCGCCGGAAACATGATATTATATTGGTCAAAACCAAGAATTTAATCCTAACCATATCGCTTGATTAATATTCTTCCTTCCACCTAACTTGGCTGGAAGTTAGGATGGAAGACATATTTATTTAATGTTCACGTTTTGTTACATAACTTTTATGCTTATTTATGACAGAAAGTATATTATATTAATTTATCGTTTAAAATATTTGATGTATTTATTTATTTAATTCTGTGGCTGGCAGAATTTCACATGTGCGAACACATATTTAATACACTAGGTCCCTGTTCGTTTGCCTATATAATGTAAGTAGTAAATAATGATTTTTTGTTTGTGTGTATCCGGTACTGATTGTTTATGTAATAAAATATAAATAAACAATATTAACTTATTACTCTTTCATTTTGTAGTTGAATGCGGGTTCTATATATAAGTTAAAAGGACTGTTACAGATGAGTATACGTTTATTAAAATCTCTCAGATAACTTACACAACTGACATATTTCCATTTTGAAGAAAGTGAAACTTAAGTAACATTCAAATAAAAGTATATATTAAACAGTAGAATAGTTTAAACATTGTAATTGTCATCGTTCTTCGATATGTTAGTAGAGAGTAGGTTACCTATAGTATGATAGGTACAGTTGTTACGTTCATCCACTAATTGACTCAAACATAAAAGTATATAAGTATATTGAAAGATAATTTTAATAATAACAAGAACTTTCAATGTTTATTCATTTGTTATATAGACTTTATAATAGATTTGCCATTCACAGCCCAAGAATATTTATACAAGTATAGTGATAGATGTATTTCAGTCACTAATTCAAAATTACTTATTGTATAATAACCTAAAAGTTAACTGAAATCAGGGACGGAAAGAGAACTGAGCAAGAATCGTAACAAAATCAATGCTGGTGTTATAAAGGACTTCACAAACTAATGTTATAGGACGATAGTATCGCTACAATATTCGATTTGGAACACAGCTTCAGTGATAATAATATTACACATTCATAGCAATAAATACATACATACAAGTTACATACTGACATGCTTTAGGTACTATTTGTACATAATAAACAGTTCAGTAGCACTCCATTATATACCCCAATTTAACAATATTTGCATTTTTATATTCCAAAAGTATTTCCAAAAGCATGTCAACATATATATAGAAACGACACTGAAAGTATATTATTTACAAAGACACCAATTTTATAAATATAGACGACAATTATTAAATTATATAAAGGTTAACATTTTGCATGATTCAAGTAAATAAACTGTTTATAATCATTGGAAATTTCAAATGAGTAACGAACAAAAATGACTTAATAATTGTAACTGTATATATAATTATTACACAGTGAGTGACATTGGTGTACATTTCAGAGACTCAATCAAATTTCGTTTTCACCGTTTTATCGAAAAAGGTATGAATTAGAATAAAAAGTAATTTATCAACGTTAGAGAAAATAACAAAATCATCAATACATAACAAAGCTACATCTAGATACAAAAAATAAATTATTACAAGCATAACATACAATCACATAATAAATTTGCTAAGCCCAAATATGATGTTATAGTGGTACATTTGCACTATTTATCTATATATTTTGATCAATCTTCATCGGTTCTGGTAATATTATATGCACATCTCAAATCAACGTTCAACATTCATTTAAAACTAAACCTTATTCTTATCTAATTGCTATAATTACGTAGTGATTATCGTTCCTCATAAATTCCTTTTGTCTCATAGACTAGTTCTTACACGATGGTTAACATGATTGCTGCGTTACCCCTAGGCCATCTTATAATATATGAACTTTTCCTAAAACTATAGTCTACGGAATATTTAAATCTAAAGATTATCATTTTTTATTATCGTCTACAATTACATTCAATAATAAATGAATAACGCTTTATTGCGACTTGTATTACCCGCGTATTACAAAAGGCATTTAGACTAATTGTATTCCATTGATCATTGTAATAACGTACCTACTAGGTACAAATTAATCATGTTACTCTAATATTCCGTACAGAGATTACTTATTTATTAAAACGTTGTCGAAAATATTCGCTACAAAATATAATTAATTCTATCACTGTGTTATACTGACAGACATTCAAACTTTTTTAGTGATTACAGTGGGAATGTGCAAGGTAGATTTGCCGTGAATTAGGAAGACGTGTAAAGTGTGTGGATGGTTAATTTATTTTGCCCCCTAGGTTTTCAGATAAAACAGCTAAAATCATAAGGAACAATATTTTAAATAAATGATGTATATCTAGTTATTTTTGAGCATTAGAACCCGCTTCTCTGCCTTTGCTTGTATATAGGCAATGTTTACCTGCAGGTACCTATTACATATACTCAGTGCACTTACAAGTACCATATGTTAAGTATTAATTAATATTACTATTCCGCTCTTGCGCCTCTCGCCTCATGCCGGCCATTTTGTCGCTACCACCTTCCGTCCACTTTTTGTTGTATTTTTAATTAGGTTTCAAAGAACCAACGTATAACAGCAAAACTATTTTATCTACTACAGTCTTTTTCTTTCAATGTTAATTAGCGCTGATAACTGTTTGTAACCTTCTTATTCTGTTTAGTTTCAATGCAGGGTGAAGTTCATGCCGTAATGTTTGAGATTTTATAGACACTAGTTTCACCACGAAAATCAGGTTCACAGCGGAAAATACAGATTCCTGGATCTAGAGGAAAGTGCAGTAACCGGGAAAACAGAAGTTTCACAAGATTTCAGTTCAGGCTCTCTTAATCGTAAAGGTCAATATTGTCTTGAAATCTGGGTTAAGTGGCAGGGGAAGGTAGGTTAGTGCTTGCTCAGATCGGGCAACTGTGCAGATCAGATAACTCTAACGGTGACAGAAGTGTTGGTGTCCCGCCTGGACAGTTTCCTGGAGCTGAGGGGGGGTAAACGCGGGTCGGCTCGCAGACAGAAGATGTAGGCCAGCGCGAACAGCGCGTACGGCACCAGCACGGCGGCCGCGATGTGCGCCGTGGCGCCGGGCGACGCGGACGCGGAGAATCACTTCTCCTCGTCCTCGTCTCGGAACAAGTACGTCGACCTGCACAATTAGTAATGACACATCAGACACTACTATGACAGACTTGTGTTAGGCAACTCGACGTTTTGACGATAAAAAAAAATCTCATAACGACTGGGTCATCCCGTGATAAAAAGTAAGAAATCGCTCAAGTGGAATCATATTGAACCCGTCCCTCTGAACTTAAGGTGGAGGACTCCATATGCCTGTAGTTTATCGCAAGGAAATCTGCATGCCCTAAAACGGCTTCACTCAACAAACTCACGATAAGGAACTCCGATATCTCGTCCACATGAAAGTAGTCGATTGAATTGCAGAAATAATCTATAACTCATCATATATCGATATGACGAGAAATGCAATTCTACAGAAGACTTTATAATACCTATCAGTGATATGTTCATGAGCAGGGGTTACGAACAGTTTTGCTTCACAGTCCCTCAGGAAACGAATGAAAACATAATGAACTCACCAGTAAGCGAGGTTGAAGAGCGCGAAGACCAGCGGGAAAGTGATCCTGGAGATGACGTCTATCCGCTTGGAGCGGGTCGGGAACTTAGACATCCACAGTCGGCAGCAGTTCTTCCGAGGCGGCTCCATGTGCACCTCGCACTGACGCATCTTCGGATCCACCGCGCCGCGGACCAGGGGTTTCTGTTGTTGCAGACACGTCAGGGAGGAAGAACAAAGTGCATTTTGGAAGCTTAGGTTACCATCCCCTTGAGCTCCAACCCCGTTTAACCAAGAAATTTTGTTCTGTACCTACCCATTTATTTTCAAAATGTTATCTTTTTTTTTTGTAACTCTATGATATTTGTGTCAAAGCTACTGTTTACGCTTCTAATACATGCCTCTAAATAAAATTGCAATCTTGCACATTTTTGAAATAATTGAAGCAAGAACATGAACACCAAATCAACTCTAACATATCACGCATTACGAGTACTTTATTTATATTATATACACAAGCTAAACAGAACATAACGTGTATGAAATTAAATTTAAATCCAATATAGAGCTCAATAATCTACCAATCATATCGCATGCGAGCTCACCATAGCGAAGGTGGCATTGCTGTCCGTGTCCAGAAGATCCGATGCCGCATCCATGCTGGCTGCCTCCATTTCGCGTCTCGCTTTCTTCATGTTCTCCCGGTGCATGTCTGAGCGAGACGCATAATTCACCAGGGCAAACTCAAGTAGCGCACCAAACACGAAGGTGAGGCAAACGCCCGTCCACACGTCAATTGCTTTAGTATAGGAGACGGGCGGCAGAGAAGCATTGATGCCTGAAGACTGCGTTGCCATTGTCAGGAGTGTGGTCACTCCTGGGTACGGAAAATAGGATTAAAATGAGACAAAAATAAGTGTCAACAAAGTTATTAGGTTTGCTTAAGCAACACTGGTGACTTGAACATTACTGCTAGTTGGTAATATGGTTAAAAGATTTTCAAACATTCTGAAGACCAATGTTTGTATGGTGATCTAATTGTTTCGTGACCTACATGTTCCAACTAATCTTCTAATTTCTGGGATTTTTTTTTATTGCACAAGTCTCGTGGCAAACAAAGCTATTTAAAGGGTGGCCGTAACGCTAAATTGTAGAATACTAGTCAACGAGTTGTGCAAGATAACTCAGAAAACTTTGCAAGAGGCGTGCAATAGATCACAAAGTAAAAAGATATAGGGTAGAGTAAAAAATAAACAAAACGATATAAATTATTTATTAACATAATAAAAGCCAACGAATAAGCATAGTATTTTAGCTTTGTAAATTACATAATAAGTATTTGTATTGATTAAATATTTAACGAAACTTAAATAAATGCATATAACCTTATAGACATAACCAAGCTTACGATAATAATAGTAATTTTCAATTGATAATTTGTTTTTCAGGGGTACTCATCCCACCTCAATTAATAAAATTGACATTTTACCGAAAATTCGTTACATACAAGAATTCCACGACGCAGATGAGTCCCCGTGAAAAGCAAAATTAATATGCTATTTTTGAGAAAGTTTAATAACAATTTAGCTTCGTAACTAAAAATAAGTAATTCACATAATAAACTTATAAAACACATTATATAATTTGCTAAAAGTATCCATAGTATGCAGGCTAGTCAATCAAAATAAGATAGTCATGAGTTTAATTGATGATTCCGTTTACCAGGCTCAAGCCTCCTTGGGTGGAGCTTTCTTCATAGTCAACGGTAACGCATTCCAAACTACGGCAAAGCAATCGTGACTTAGATAGGTGTCAACTAAAAAGAGTTGTCTAATTGGCTACCCATACCCAACAAAACCCTGGCCGGCACGGCGGCTTGGTCGAGCCAGAAGGAGAACCAGGAGACGATGACGAGCATACAGCACGGGATGTAGATCTGCAGCAGGTAGTAGCTGAACTGGCGCTTGAACAGCAGGTCTACCTTCAGGCAGCTGTATTCACCTGGAATATTTCTTACCAAGTGAGACTCTGGCCGGAACGGCCCCCTGGTCGAGCCAGAAGGACACCCAGGAGACGATGACGAGCATACAGCACGGGATGTAGATCTGGATTAGGTAGTAGCTGAACTCGCGCTTGAACAGCAAGTCTACCTTTAGACAGCTGTATTCGCCTGGAATGCGGACGACAATATAATTTATAGGGCCGAATTGGGGGTGGATTGTTAGTTTTGCAAAATTTAGGTCTTCGAATCTCGAAGACAGAAGTGAGCAGTCGTCATTAATTGATGGAGCCTTCTGGGAAAGTGAAATCAGTGATGCCGATTCGGTATAGCTTCACTTAATTTGTAGAGTAGGATGAATTTGGGGGTATCGTTTTGATGGTTTGATCACGGGAATTTTATAATCCACATATGAAACAGAACGATCCTTTTTTAAAAGCTTGACCTACGTACTTTACTTATAAGAAAGGAAGATTTATTATCTCCCAGAGCCTCATTCCTTGAAAGCAGTTGAAAGCGTTTGTCTCCTTACCTGTGTTTGTTTTGCTGTTGCAGTAATCGGTAAGGAACTTCTCGAGAGTGAAGCGTGGTAGGTGTAAGTTCTTGACCACTTGCACGGGGTCTCCCTCCTTCCACAGGAACACGAGATCGTCGGTAGTCCACCCGTCTGTGGAACATTCATGCTCTAGTCAGCGGAAACCAGAACACGATGGATCACCTTGATTGTTACTTACATTACTTAGAACCAACTTTCACTGAAAACAAGAATCTTTACGCTATCATGGAAAAGCATTAACTAATGAGTTCGATCAAGATTCTTTTATCAATAATTTCATTAGTACCTACTTATTCAATAAGTTACCTAACAAATAAAACGGTGTGTTGCTACTACTAGTAATGAAACAATTTTATGTGCGCCTTAAAGGGGCTCCTAAAATAGATTTCCTATAGCTAAAAATATTTGACTTTTGTTAATTTATGTATTGCACATGGATTAATAAATCTGGTTTATTCTCTTTTGATCTTTCTTCAAGTATAAACGCGGAATTGTATTGTTGTGTTCTGTTTTCCTGCGCCGTTGTAAAGCAGTGCAACCGGTCACCACGATTTCGGAATCGTGGTAAAAATATAATTATATTAACATAGAAAACCATTGGTGCAACATTGCATTTGAGCCTATTTACCTTCGACATCTGCACCGTCTGCACCACAGTACCTTGTATAATTCTAACCATCCAAATATGAGACCGATTTGCTAACGTGAGGCGCCACCTCACGTTAGCATTAGATGCACTAGTCCCAGAGCATTTGCATTTTTTGTGTGATTACATTACTACCTACCTATTTAAAAGTATTTTAGTCTTGTATTTTCTATCTTATATATCTTTGTCTAACTTAATTTTTTTTACCGTTACCAACCAAAAATAGTAAACACCAAATCAGAAAAATAAAAAATAAGACTTTAATACTCACAACTGGCCATCCGCAGCGAGCATGTCTGCTTATCAAGAGGATACAACTTCAGGTTCATGGGACAGGACAGCGTCAGCGAGATTCGAATGCTGTACAGCACATTTCCGTTTGGGAAGATACGGATGTACACATTCGGCATTATGATGTTGTGGAAGTGGCCCTCTTTCTCGTTCGAGAAGAACAGATCCGGCATCCACACCCTATTGGCTTCCGTCAGTGTCAGGTATTTCAAGCGCCCTGGAAATGTTAGCATTCTCTGATATAAGGAAAAAGAACGGGCTAAGTATGACTCATTGGGAAAACCATAAAAATAATTAACACCACTCGCATTGTTCTTTAAAATTTTTAGCCATAAGAACATTTTTATTTGGTAGTATGTCGTAGTTTCTTCAATATGTATTTTTAAAATGAAGGAATTAGCAGTAGTTGTTTTTTAAACCAGAGAGGGCATTAATTATGATACTTCTATCAAAAGAAGATGCAGATTTTAATTAAATAAGATTGATAAGAAAAGAAATACGTTAATGGCATTACCTCCCAAGTTGTTGAATTTCAGCCGCTCATCTAACCATTGTTCTCTGAATGTTAATTGTACCGAGTATTCCTGAAAATTATACAACTCCTAAATGACTAATGTCAAAGACGAAACTGCTAGCATTGAAAAGTTGACTGAATTACTTCAGTACATATTCCTTGTCAAGTTTTCAATGAAATTCGTGTGATATCTATCAAACTCCAAATTCTATTTAGTTTATTAGATGTTTGCGTTTGTGATTGTTTAAGCTTTTTCATTTATTCGACTTATCTGTTCTATTTACAAACAGTGAATTCTACAATATTTATATTTACGTTGATATCAAGCTTTCACAATTTAACAATTTGTGCCAATATAATGCTAGCTGTGTTTTGATACCTAGTGCCAATTGTGATTCATGATATACGGTCAATTCATTTGATTGACTTCTTCATCAAATAATTTCATTTCAGGTCATCGATGGAACTTTTCATTACTTACCGTTTCATCTGTTGCTTTATAAACATGACCGCTGATACTGTGACATTTTCATCTACTCAATAAAGCCAAACTAATCTATTTATTAGTGTTCGTGTAACTATATCTCTTAACGGTTTCTGAATTACTCCATGATACGTGTGTGATATGAAAATGGACATGAGCTAAATAACCCATTTCTAAATTAATTCCATCGATGGCCTCGGGTTTCGACTCCCCAAATTCATATTGACACAAATTCAATAAACATACGTAATAACTCGCAAGGGAGGAAGGAGGCTCGTTGTCGAAGGTTCTCTTATTATTAATTGCGTCATAAATGTAAAAAGACCCCTCGATCAACAGCAAGTCAAATGAATTGAAGTCACATAATATACAGCTCTATCGAATGATAAACACACACATGCTCTCGAATGTTAGCTTTTGGATCTCGATGAGCTAAATACATGTGAAACAAATATACAAATTCTTAACTATGAAGCGTTCTTCACTAGATATATATGTTCTTGTTTTTTTTTAGAACAGTAAGATACAATATATATGTTTACAAAAGCTGAAAAAGCCTCTATTGGTTCCTGAAGAAAGTTATCCTGAAACACGATATTAACTTACAAAATATTCAGAATAATTCGGCTAGATTATTCACAGACCCGAGACAAATTGATCATCATGGTGTTATCTCTGAAATGATCACATAGAGGGACAGCGACACTGATGAATGTGACGATAACAATTTGAACGTAGAGGATGATGCTGGCAACGAGCCACATGAAGGGCTGGCTCTTCAGTGATTCTAATTAAATAGTTCTAGGTGATAATGCAATCCAAAAGTTAACCTTCATATCCTATGTAGAAGCACCGCATGCGTTCAAAGCAAAGCGTAATATCAACTCACCGTCGATAGCACTCGTCGAAGGAATGCTTGTTGGTTACCTTCATGCACATTCGGCCACTTTATCTAGAGCTACATTACGTCTAGCTGTTGTTTCAGGTCGGGTGTCAGATACTGTGGTTGGGACAGCCCCCGATCCAAGCGCGAAGGCGAGTGCGGACGCGACGATAACCCCGAATGTTTACACAACACAAATTCACATAAACGAGACATTCAATACAATGTATATTACAACGTATACGACCAAAATAGTTTTTATAAATCTCCTCATCACATAGGGGAATGCGTAAAATCAAATTAATAAGCATGATTTAAAACCAATTGTACAGGTAAATAATAAAATGTGGCGATGTGGAAGTGTGGGAGCCGCGGCTCCTGGCCGTTCAGAAGCGGGTCCTCATCAGATCATTCGAGTCGTGAGAATGTTCGGCCGGTGCGCACGGAAGCCAATTGGTGGAATTTAAATGAGTACGTCGCGTTGACGTAGGTACAGTGCGCTCGATACCCAAGCTGTTGTTATTTGGTCGCGTTTGTGTGCTACGTATCTACGTTCGTGCCAATTCATCTTGTGTTTTTACAGTGAAGTACTACGACAATTCGTCGTGTTCATCTCTTTGGAATTGTAACAAAAATAATGAAACGAAAAATAATCATTTAAAACACATTTCAACATTATTAAGACCACTGTTTGGTTGGTTAAACATAAAGTAATGGATATAACAATTTTTTAAGTGCCAATATTTATAAGAAATTTCAAGTCATTAATTAAATTTATACAATTAGCGCGCGGAAAAGTTATATTGTAAGAGGTCACCTATAAAATAGGATATATGCTAAGGAAATACAAGGATCAAAAATATAACTGAACCAAATAATATACACACAAAAATATAGCATCAAAAAAACAAATCATACTTATTTGAAACGAAACAAAAAAGGAATCAAAGTAATATTAACACAGATACATAGGTACAGTTATTAACATTATAAAGTTTAGCGTTGTGCAAATACTTTTGCAAAAAATAATTGGGTTTTGCCAATTATACTATAAACAAAGCTCCTTGTAGATGCGCTTCGCCATACATTTTTAATTATCCTACTAATTGACGTTTCCAAGCCATTTATGGAAATAACGTTTTTGACTTTGTAGAATAAATTGTTATCAATATTAATTAGAAACTTTGTTTATACCAGTTGTGCATTGGTATAAAAGGTACCTATCACTGCAGTAGAGTAGAGAGTGAGAGCGCTTACCATGTCGTAATCATCTATCTGACTGATAGAGCGTAGAAACATGTTGACGCGTACTAACGTGGGCGCGACGTCTTCATGACAAAAAAACAACAAACCTCTTTAAAACCGCCGCACATCATCGACTCTTTTCATTTGGACGTAGATGAAATGTTTATGTAAAAATAATATAAATTAATTAAACTCATATTATTGCCAATTAATCATAATAATCGAATATTAAAAGCCAATGCCTCAAATCCAGTATAAACTAATATTAATTAAAACCTAAGTACCTATATTGATATAGAGAATTAGAAGAAAACGGAGTCACTCTATGATCGTTTAGAAAGCACGGAATATGACCATCACAGCGTTCTTAGTTAGTATGCGTGGCTAAAAACGATTTTGGTCGTCAACACCAAACGTAAATTTTAGATTTGGAATAAATAAAATAAAAACATGATTACACATAAATTCGGGTAAATCGCTCCACGTCACCAAAACAGGAGAGAGTTGCCCATTCATTTGACTTGTTTCAACCAATTAGATGTTTTTGTTAATAGAGATAAATACTCATCGTACTGCGACAGTGACTAGAATACGGTCCAGTTTGCCCGCAGCGGACTTACCATTGTGACGTCATCGATCTTTGATATACTTCGGACAAATATATTGACGCTCACTACTGCAGGCCCATCTAAGTACCAATCAAAATCACGGGGTAAATAACGGGGTAGCACCAACAACTACCCTAACTTAATGGTAACTTTTGATTTACCCGGGTGCCGGTAACAATTATGTAAACACACCGGCGCGGGCGTACGAGCGACTCACCTTCGAACCTGGAAATTTTGCACGTGTGTGTCGATGGCAGTCTTAATGATCACACGAAGTCAAACGGAAACATAATGTGATCAAACTAACGGAAAGGAAAAATACTGGAATCCAAAAATAAAGGCAAATTAATTTAAATACGGCCCGTTGATGGGAATTTGTGTTTGTGTAAAGCTCAAAATATAATTCAAAAAGTCTGTGACGTCACTCTTGATTCTAGTCATTGAAAATTGTACAAAGACATATTTATTGGGAGAATGAAAGAATTATTTTTTTCTGGTTGAGTTACGGAACTTGCCGACGGCCCACCTGGTGTTAAGTGGTAACCTCAGCCCATAACAACCGATGCGACTTGGCTCCTCCCCTACTAGGTACGACAAGACTCAAGTCGCATCATATGCACCCGTGACTCTGAGACGTGTAGGTGGAATGTCTCATGTGCCTGAAAACCACACCGGAAACCACAAATTAATTATAATGTATCGGATAAATTGGACAATTTATTGGAATCGAGTCCACCATTAAGGAGAACCATTAGCCAAGGTTTGGCGTTGAATGGGTATAGTTCACGATGACTCGGTAATGTATAGCCCAGCTCTACTCTTGAATGGGTCGTGCGTGACGCAGCCCGGATATTACCAATTTGTTTCAGAACACACACAAGATACCATCTACTAAGTAAAGTACAATTTCTTTAGTGATTTATCAGGTATTCTTACAGAACTTTTTGGAATTTTGATCTAACAGAGTTTATTTATCAATCTTCCACAGATTATGTAGATAAGAATGTAAGTAATTTTGGTATATGCTAAAAGTATTCTTTTGAATTTTTATTTATTTATTAGGACACCACCCGGGTAGAGGTTTATATTACATTAAATTTCAATTCCATTGGCTTTATTATAGCCAACTGTTGTTGTATGCAATTATAATAATATTGCATTTAACTAAACAGCGAGCGTGGCGTACAATAAGCATTCCGTGACATTTGTCTATGACACTGCGCTGTGTGCGATTGATTATTCCGTGTTAAAATGTTTTTAATGTCACCAAATATCGCGTGCGACGTAAAATTGTATTGACTTTTTAATAATATAGCGGTTTTATATTTTATCGAGGGGACACACGAATACACTATATAATACGAGGTTGTGATACTTTTAGTATCTCCTTGCATATATATATATCACCCTGTTTCAGATGTGTCATTTCAAGTGACATTGAACACAAAAATATATCTGCAAATGGTGAAAACTATCAAAAGATAGTGTTGATATTAAAATATAATATTTTAGTTATCGTATCGCCCGCACTAGCGGATACCAGCTACGAAAAATATTTCTTATACAGCACTTAGTTCAAATAACAAAACACCTATTAATACATTAAAAAAAAAACACTCCGATCATTCAAATAAAAAGCTGTAATGTAATCATTTTTTATTTATTAAAGCTTTGTTTGAAACTGAACATCTAGTAAAAAAGTGGTACAGGCAAACATGAATGACCAATAATTATATAATTAGATCAAAGTCAGTGTGGCGAACAAATAAGGCCGGAGGCAATATATGAAAACGACTTAACAGCGCAGAAAGTAATCATAAATCAACGCTAAATAGTTTGCCCATAACCCATAACCAATATGATTCTATTATTATTGGGTATATTAATATAACAGAAATTTTTAAACTGTCGTCTAGTAATAGGTACCTATATACCTTTAACGATAGTATGGTTTATTTAATGAAAAATCATTATTACTTTTAGTAAAATTTCAACAGATGATATTTCACTTGAATTTAGTATATTTCACACAAATTGCTTATTGTATCTTCGCGAATATTTGTGTTTTAATAAATACAGGCAAAATAATGTATCAATCAACAATTCAATATAAATAATATTATAACATACGAGACAACTATTTCTGCGTTGCGATGTCGTCGCCACAGCTGCATCAGCCTACTTATATATTTATATATAAATACTTAAACACAATAGCAAGCTCTACCGTTACCCAAACATTAAGTTCTATCACTAACCATCTTTATATCGCTGATAGTCAGTATATTTCTTACGAATAAGTTGATATTAACTATTGCCGGACCTGTCAACATACATATATATACACCGCAAATTATCGTCTGTTTTATTCCCCCTCTTAATTAGAAAAGATTGAAATGTTGTTATAAAAATGAAAATAATGATGACAAACTATTTCTTTCGTATCACGAATCACGAAGTGATTAACGATAAAGCCAACTTGAAGTATTTCTTTTGTAATTGTGTAATCGCCGTTTAGAATCTTGACTAAATATACTTATACTTACGTCTCGGGGTGATGGACGCAACGCAATGTGACTTGAGTCATCTCATGCTTTGGTGGAGAGGACTTGAGTCGTATTGCTGTTGTCTATGGGCGGCGGTTACCACTTAACATCAGGTGGGCCGTAAGTTCGTCCTATCACCTAGATAACATAAAAAATAATAATTCGTCACCAGTCTTTCAATACCGAATATCAAAATCTGCACCTGCTTTTCCGTACCAAATATTAACCGGAATTGCGCGAAATACTAAAAGTCCAACGAACAGATTGAAACACCCGTAACTTGTCAAACATAAACCAACCAAATAAATGATGGAATGAAGAACCATGAAGAATTTACGTTACTATGCTTCGATAACCACATTTGTTGACAAATATCAATACAGGGAAATAAGGGAAACGAATTAAAGAATTTAGTCGGCCAAATAATAAATAATAATAATAATAAAGTTCATTTTGTTATACATCAATCATCCGTCTTCTATAAATACTATATTTTGTAATACGCGTCCAATAGAAGTCAGAAAACAAATAGCCCTCGCTACTAACTAACAGCCATATTATTTCTTGATGCTAGGAAGGGTAGGCCCCCCCGGGTAGATACCCCCCGTTTCATTTTTTGCCAGCAGTCTTACTAAAGTCAACTGTAATCCAGCAAAATGAGTGAAAATACTTCTTCACAGGTATTTGGTATAAATCCTACCCGCGTAGCATCTATTTGAGGCTCAGTTCATTACTGTAGTCGAGGGTATCGAATGTTTGTGATGTGAATATTCGCTTGTCCGTGCTATTGGGAGACAGGGATCTAGTGCTTTATGAATGTGTAAATATGCACGTGTCTGATTACTTAAAACTATTTGGTTAATAATGATAATCTCATTCGATGTCACCCATTACGAATCGTATAACTAGCGTAACGAATTTCATCACATTCTATGCCGTTTTCGACTTGTTGAGATACACAAACGAATATAGACAGTTAAAAAAATGTTGGCTTTCCGCCACCTCGCAAATACAAATGAATACATTGCGTTTACCACACCTCCCGACCCACACCTCAACTAGTGTCAATGACAGCGACGAAACTTATTTAAAAACTATTTAATTTGTACTGCTTTTCCATTTACAATCTCTCGAAAAACCTCTTATATTGCAGGAATAGCGTAGCAGCAATGTATTCCTCACTAACGTTCATACATTATATCTTATAGGCCACTGTATCTTAATAGATGGGAGCAATTATAATTAATTAGAACGCACAAAACATTATATTTCATATTCATTAATAAGCAGGTTTTTTTGGGTAATAAAAGAATACGGCTTATGGGAATTTATGCTCATTTTTTCAGCGTTTGATTTTAGTTTCTTATTGTAAAGTAACGTTAAAATAACTGTAAATAACGTTTTATCAAGCATACTGTACAAGTATATACCACAAGTACGTGACCAGGATAAAAAGTATACGATATTTTTAGCGAAATCAAAAATACCCGCAGATTTTCCCCACTACGCATCAGAATACAACTTCGCACAGAGCGCACGATTATTGTAATAGCACATGTTTCAAACGATGAAATTATTAACTTGAAATTATAACACAATAAACATAAATGCGCTGATATCACAACATTGAATAAAGTATATTTGACAACTGAAATCAGAGATTACTTTATGCCAAAGATGAATACAGTTAGAATCATTAGAGTATTTTATCTCTTAAATTCTTTAATTATACCATAAAAACATTTAAGCAAGTTTTTTAATAACATAGAGGTATATTTATCCGTCATATTTAGCAACCTACAAATGAGCTCGGCTTGATGAGATTAAAATTTGAATTCAAATCCGATCCAACGTAAAATAAATTGTGATAAAAAGCCAATCCGATTTCAATTTCTTATATCAACAAAAATATCACCAACAATCAAGTAAGTAGCCAGGTATGTAATTACTCTGTGTAACTATTGTTGAATGAAAGGGTCTCTGATGGCCACACTAATTATTCATGATTTAACCTATTTTCTTTTATTTTTGGTAAGCCTAAGCGGCACGCGATGTAAAGTTCCATCACTGGCTTTGCTCTCAAAATATTATGTCAAAAACGTTGTACACATTTCACCTTCGACGCGCTTATATATATGCGCCTACATAGTTCAATTTATTTTTCACGCCGATCTGGTGGTTAAGCGTATCATCCCATATCAACAGCAGTACTACTTGGGTCACCCATAAAGTATGGAAAGACCCAAGTCGCTTCGCTTCCTATTCCAAGGACGTCCGTCACTGACATTTCAAGATGGAAAGTCTCATGTGCCTTAAATTTCACCGGCACCCTTCCACCCTTCCACCGGAACACAGCAACACGAGTGCATCACTGCTTGGCGGCATATTACCAGGTGTGGAGTCAATGCAGTACACATTATATGAAGACTCAAATAATGAATTTTTAATGAAGTTCTGTACAATTTCATATAAATAAATATTGGTGGACATTTCACACAGCGCCATCTAGCCCCAAAGTAAGCTAAGCATAGCTTGTATCATGGGAACCAGACAACTGATATAATACTTAAACTTTCTTTTGTAAATACATACATATAATACATATTAATACCCAGGCAAAAAATAAACATCAATGTTACAAATGTCACATAAATGTTTGTCCTGGGTGGGAATCGAACCCACGACCTACAGCGCAGAAGGTACTACCGACTGAGCTATGGGGCCAGTCCTGGCCAATCCATATTATCTGTAAATCGAGACCAAAGACCTACCGGT
This sequence comes from Chesias legatella, assembly GCA_947359385.1. Taxonomy (NCBI): domain Eukaryota; kingdom Metazoa; phylum Arthropoda; class Insecta; order Lepidoptera; family Geometridae; genus Chesias; species Chesias legatella. Next base: position 4,099,301 of record OX375779.1, on the reverse strand, counting down.
GCCGTTGAGTCCCGAGGGTCTGATGCGCGCGTCGTACCTCCCGGGTCCGAGGATCTGATCCAAGATCTGCTTCTCCTTCTCCCTGAAGTTAATCTTGCCACTGTTCATACATCTGTTGTAGAGACGGACGGTTTTATTCACAAACACGACAAGTAAGGAGTGATGTTGCCCCTCCATGCTTGCCGTGTCCGTGCTATGTCGATTGGAAGCCTACCTTGGGGGGGACATAGCCAATTTTAATTTTGATATAATTGTCACAAAACTGTGAAAAAAAAATGTGTAAAAAAAACACAATCTAACCCCATACGTATGTGTATACTTAATCCACAAAATTTTATTGAGTACTATCAAACTATCAAGGCGATTCATAAAAGTTTTTGTGGAATTTGGATATTACCTTTAAATCCACTTCATTTGAAGTATTAAATATTTGAAAATATAGTAGCTTCTGTCATTAGTGTGGTTAAATAAAGGAATAAAATGACATTGACAATTGCAATTGAACGTCTACGATCAGTTAGATTAGGAGGATAGCAACACGTATAGTTTGTCAATGAATCGCCGTGCATATTGTGTATACTTTTCACACGAATTATCGTGTGAAAAGTGGGGTCATGTGGTTGACTGTGTGTGCCACAACAACCTCTGGATTCGGGACTAGCTCGCAAGCTACCTAAATACCGTTAAAGCTGGCTAGGTGAGCATTACGAAACGAAAACTCACCCTTAAACCAATACTTCACAATTAATTCAGTACAGCTATGGAGGGAGTCTTATATAGAGATTCCACTTCAACTCTTAGTTTATATATATATATCTCAAATATTTCACATTATATATTTTAACTGATGCTTACAGTAATAACAACTGAAATAAATTTTAAAGCTGTAATATATAGACGCAGCAATTTTGAAAGGAACAAGCAGCCAATGGAAATAAAGTACAAATAGAGTTTTACCATATCATGCGACAAGCATTATTTTTGTTAAAGGTCTCGCCGTGAATTTGATTCTGCACTCTCCAACATATCCAGCTGTGAGCTAAATACTGGTGGAAAACTGTGTGACAAAACGGCCATTAGTATTCTCTTTTGTATAATTCTAATGGCCTGATGAATATTTCTTGAATTTAAAAGTTTTATTCATATAAGCGACGTTTTATCGTCCATTTTTTGTATGTCGAGGAAATTCGCCTTAAATCCAATCTTATGTGGATAGAAGGCCTTTAATATTTTTTTAAGTTAACATTCGGTTCGGTTTATTTTACGCTCCTACCGTGCATTTACATATTCTTGCATTTATATTTATACTTACTTATATTGTTATAATCATTTTATCTTGTAAATTATTTATGTTAAATAAAGATTTGTTAGATTATCTTTTAAATGCAGTCATACTGAAATAGGCATGTTAACACTAAAACTTTTATACAAGTTCAACAACTCAGTATTATCATCATCAAATGTAACCCCCTTAGTAAACCCTCTTTATAAGTGCTGTGTGAAGATAACAATTGGTAATTTTGAGAGAGTGATTTAATTAAAACTACCACAAACTACTACAGACTCATTGTACTCACTCGGTGAGATGCAGGTGATAGAGGACCAGCATGAGCAGAGCCCATAGCGGCCGACGGGAATCCATTATCAATCTGCAACAAGATAAAATATTTTGATTAACATTTTTGTGCCGAAAATCAGCGCTGGGGATCTTGTGCAGCACATGCTGAGCACAGCTTTTTTCACAAGCAATGTACACGGCAGCGATCCGCGTAGGCATTTAATTTTTTAGTTTAATTTCTCCTAGTTAGATAAATAGGTATGTAATCGGTGTTGTGTATACATAGTTTGAGAAAATAAATTATTTTCTTCTTCTTTCTTTTTCTCAAAATAACAATACTTCTGCTTCACGTCTGATGGATGATACCTGTGATATGATGATAGGATATGTCTTTAATGGTCACTCAGTCATGGTTTACTTATACCTACTCTCTCTTATTCAATACTAAATGTCGTAACAAGGTAATTGAACAATTCTTTCGTATAAAGTACCCCCGAACCCCAGTTCCAGGATTTCCTGTGAATAATCCATCGCCCCAATCAACCAGAGCTCCATCAATTCTGACATTTCGAGGAACCGCTCCATCGGTCGTGTGAATAATTCAAAATGGCCGCCGATGGTAATGCTGGCCGTATATTTTAGCATACAGAACTCATCGGTAACTATGGAAAATATATTGGAATCAAAAGCTTCGTTAGTGTGGTGTTATATAAAATATAAACCACAACAAAAATACTGATTTAAAGACTACCCGATTTTTTTATTTATAGATATGTACCTATGTAAAATTTCACCTTACGAATTGCAAATTGTCATAATTTGTTAGTCACATGAGGAATACGCCGAATTTTGAGCCTTTAGGGCCATGGGTTTAGGCTGTGCTTTGTCTTTCGATGAGGCGAACTTTGGTTCTGTACATATATGGCAAAAGGACTCGCTCACTCACTAACTCTGCACGAAAACACGAAATTACAAGACTGTTTTTTTCAGATCAGAGGTAGATTGAATCTGAATTGAAACCCATTTATATTTTTACGTTCTTTCCAAGACCAAATTTCGGGTAATTCTATCCCTATAGGGTAAACAAATGGTAATGTAACTAAAGAGGGTGTACGTAAAAGTTAAACATGAAATTTGTGGTGGTAAGATTCCCCTAAAAGTCTCCCGGCTAGACGTCTAGACGCTACATTGAAAATTCACGTTATTGTATTACATACTCGTAAGTACATCTACGTATCGTTTAGTTGGAGGAAAAGTTGTAATTTGTAGTTAATAAGACTAGCAGAAGTTCTGATGACCTCGGAGATGAGTTGGGTCTACGAAAAATTCTATACAGTTTGTTAACATATTATGCAATAATCCATTTAAATCTGTTTAAATAAAACCGTATCTGCTCTAAGACTGAGGTGGTGCGTAGAGCTCGGTGGTGCTCTCAGTGGTGCTATTCATCCTTCATTCTGCTAGAGATTCTTGGTTCTGTGGTGCTAGCTTCTGATGCAATACAAAATCCATGGTTCTAGACCTTCGTTATGGTACCTATACAAACTCTATGGTGCTAGCCTCCTTGATGCTATTCAAACTTCACGGTGCTAGCCTCCTTGATGCTATTCAAACTCCACGATGCTAGCCTCCTTGATGCTATACAAACTCCATGGTGCTAGCCTTCTTGATGCTATATAAACTCCATGGTGCTAGACCTTGATGCTATGCGAACTCCATGGTTCTACACCTTCGTGACGGTACCTATACAAACTCCATGGTGCTAGACCTCCCCCTTCCCCTCGTAGTGATAACCTCCATGGTGCTAGATCTTGATGCTATCCGAATTCCATGATTCTAGAACTTCGTGATGGTGTATAAACTCCATGGAGTTAGACCTTCGTGATGGTATACAAACTCCATGGAGTTAGACCTTCGTGATGGTATACAAACTCCATGGAGCTAGACCTTCGTGATGGTATACAAACTCCATGGAGCTAGACCTTCGTGATGGTATACAAACTCCATGGAGTTAGACCTTCGTGATGGTATACAAACTCCATGGAGCTAGACCTTCGTGATGGTATACAAACTCCATGGAGCTAGACCTTCGTGATGGTATACAAACTCCATGGAGTTAGACCTTCGTGATGGTATACAAACTCCATGGAGCTAGACCTTCGTGATGGTATACAAACTCCATGGAGCTAGACCTTCGTGATGGTATACAAACTCCATGGAGCTAGACCTTCGTGATGGTATACAAACTCCATGGAGTTAGACCTTCGTGATGGTATACAAACTCCATGGAGCTAGACCTTCGTGATGGTATACAAACTCCATGGAGCTAGACCTTCGTGATGGTATACAAACTCCATGGAGCTAGACCTTCGTGATGGTATACAAACTCCATGGAGTTAGACCTTCGTGATGGTATACAAACTCCATGGAGCTAGACCTTCGTGATGGTATACAAACTCCATGGAGCTAGACCTTCGTGATGGTATACAAACTCCATGGAGCTAGACCTTCGTGATGGTATACAAACTCCATGGAGCTAGACCTTCGTGATGGTATACAAACTCCATGGAGCTAGACCTTCGTGATGGTATACAAACTCCATGGAGCTAGACCTTCGTGATGGTATACAAACTCCATGGTGCTAGAACTCTGTGTTGATAATTAACTTCGGCGGTGGGAATTTCATTATTTTTACGGAGTGTTAAATGGAAATAAAATAAACTCCATTTTACTAGCGTTAATGGGCGGTTATGTAGACGACTGTAGCCATTTTTCTTGCGTGCTTTATCGCTTGAATCTTAGGTTAATTATCCTGAAGAAAAATTACTGTTACTTATTCATACTTTTGGGTAAATAAAGAGAACGGTGCGTTCGTTATTGCTACTTTATTTTGTTTTATTAAGATCTTCCTAATAGCACTTTATTCGTTAATAAAGGAAAACTATTCATAACGCATAAAGACTAATGTTAGCCATAGTTATATTTGATTTAGTTATCTGACGTATAAATATAAAATATAAATATAAATAATGGTGGATATTTCACACAGTGCCCATCTAGCCCCAAAGTAAGCTAAGCATTGCTTGTATCATGGGAACCAGATAACTGATATATATACTTATATACTTTTCTTTAGTAAATACATACACATAATACATATTAACACCCAGAGACACAGAACAAACATCAATGTTACAAATGTCACACCAATATTTGTCCTGGATGGGAATCGAGCCCATGACCTACAGCGCAGAAGACAGGGTTGAGCCAAATGAGCTATGAGGCCAGTCTAATACCTATACCTAATATACCTACATGTTTTAACTTGATTAATTCGATGTATTCAAAGGTAAAATACAGTGGAGTGGATATGAACCACAACCAAGACATCTTGTAACTTCTCTCAAACATTATATCCCGGCTTCAGAAATCTATAAGACGTATCGAAAGCTTTTTAGTCTGATAATTTCTAAAACATTGGCTTATTTATCACGCAATTTCTTACAGTATTTTATACCCTTCCGGGACCCTCTGCCAACAATGAATAATGTGGAATGAATAATGATGATGTATCTGCCGTCCGCCTACAAATTCTGGAGGAAACTCCGCATATTGAATAATCGCTGGTGACACAGTTTTATACAGGATGCTCGAATATAAGATTTTAAGAGCAGTAGAACTCACATTAAGTTCGTCCGGGGAAGTACTGCCACCATGCCCATTTCTGCCGCCAAGCAGTAACGCATTCGCGTTACTGTGTTCCGGTTTGAAAGGTGTAGTTGTCGGTGAATTTACGGGCACATGACACATTCCACCTACACGTCTCAGAGTTATGGGCGCATACGATGCGACTTGGGTCTTGTCGTACCTAGTAGGGAATGACCCAAGCCGCATCAGTTGTTATGGGCAGAGGTTACCACTTAACACCAGGTGGGCCGTTGGCTCCTTCCGCAACGAAATAACATTAAAAAAAATGTGTGCCGTCACGGGACGCCTGGCAGATGTGAAACATCGACATTATTTTGAAAGAAACTATACCCCATCACTAATAATGTTTATGATTTGTCGTAACCTTGAACGGACCAATCAGCGCTCATGCCGTGGCGACGCGTCGCCAAGCCAGAAATCGGTTTTACGTGCGGCTATAGATGTTTTACATCACAAAAAATATTACCGTATAAAGGGAAATATTATATTTATCAAAGGACCAAGATCAAATTTAAAAGAGTACAGACTGAACAACTGAACTTTTTAAATATTGGTGGACATTTCGCACAGCACCATCTAGCCCCAAATTAACATAGCTTGTGTGTGCCTTCTGCGCTGCGGTCGTGGGTTCGATTCCCACCCAGGACAAACATTTGTGTCACGAATATAGATGTTTGTGTCTGTGTCTGGGTATTAAAATGTATTGTATGTATGTATGTACATAAAAAAATATAAGTATGTATTTATATCAGTTGTTTGGTTCCCATGATACAAGCTATGCTTAGCTTACTTTGTGGCTAGATGGCGCTGTGTGACAATGTACACCAATATTATTATTATTGTACACTTGGATGATTTGAAATGTCATAAAAAAGCGCTTTCGCATACACTCGAAGCGCTGCAAGTTGCGCAATTTCATTGGTAAGGTAGACCGCAAACGGTTGTTATTGTACTATACGGTTACAATTTAATTGTACTATATTATATACGTACATTATATTGCTATTGTGGGCCCTGCCTGAAAACCAGCGCTGCGCTCTCTCTCTTAGGGTGTGCAGCACTATGCTGAGACAGGGACTCTTTTTGCCCACTCAACCCATTCCTTTTGCTATATTCAGTTGTGTAAAATAATATTCTGTTTCTAGTTTTAATGTGTTTTAATTATTAGAACACAAGTTATTAGAAAATTTGTATTGTGTTGTTTAAGGCAAATTAAATACTCTTCCTTTCTTCTTTCTTTCTAACTTTATCTGTGTTGTGAAGTACCCAAAAACAAGATACATTTTGCATACCATGGTAGCGAGTCGGAAACCATTGTGTGGACTCGAAACCTAATTAAGTTGTAAGATACTGCAACCGGTACTTGCAAAATGTTAGAACTACAGAACTATTTAACCGCTGCAGTGAAACTTGAACTAGTGGCACCAAATAGTTGTGTAAAATTTGATTTCTAATTAAGCCACGTTAGTCTTTTGCAATACTGCCGTCAAGCAAGAAATGCACTCAATACTGCATCCCGTTTTAAGGTGTGATTTCCGTTAAAATTACAGTCACACGAGACATTTCCGCTTCACATATCAAAGTTACAAGCGCAATAATAATAATAATAAATAATGGTGAAAATCTCACACAGCACCATCTAGCCCCAAAGTAAGCTGAGCATAGCTTTTATCATGGGAACCAGAAATTTGATGTAATACTTATATATTTTTTGTAAATACATGTATAATACATATCAACACCCAGACACGGAACAAACATCTATGTTTGTCTCACAAACATTTGTCCATTTGTTAGGTGGGAATCGAACCCACGATCTACAGCGCAGATGGCAGGGTTACTACAACTGAGCTATGAAGCCAGTCAAAAACATATATTAACAGTTAATAAATTACTTGTAGTCGCAACTGTCGCCAAAGTTTCTTGGCGCCTAAAATACTTTCGAGTAATTATTCATATGATTAAGATCATCACGGTAAAGAGATCCTTCGAAACAGTATCAAACTGACCATTATAAACCTTTCTTTACAAAAATAGTCATATTTCATGCAGAATTTCAGTCATCATATCTAATTTATGTTTACGTAACTAAACCTACGGCAGCAATTAAGGGTTGGCGAAACACGCGAAAATTGAATCAGAGCGCCTTTCCGCCATTTTCCCCCATTTCCCGCCCGCTGACAGCCATGTTGGATATTGGCTATGGCAACATTAGAGCCGGAAGTCGCTTTATGGATTCTATATTAGAGACATCCATTAATAACTTCGAGGCGGGTACCTTTACAGCTTCATTGAATATAGATCCATTTATTATTAACGCAAATACTGGATTCAAGGTCCTAAAGATCATATTTATACGCATTTTTTTTGGGGCATTATGCAACTTTAACCTCCTTACTTGATACTCATTTTTTTCAGATTCATACTAAGAAGGTAAACTGTTTAGTTGTGTCATTTTAGATTTAATTAGGGAAATATATTAATATTGGTTACCGGAGACAAAACAATCCCGCTGGGAAGATTTAGTTCCTAAAATAACGCTAACGCTAGTTCGGAAAAAGTAGCTAAATATATGAATATATATTTTAGTTTCAAACAAAAAATATTATTTTCTATATATCATAATTTATGTATTCGGATAGGTATTCAAAAGTTTACATAAGTGCAGCTATTTATATTTTTGACTTAGTAGTTGTACTTCTTTTTTACTCAATAAATCCAAATGAACGTACGTAGGTATTACCTCGTCGAAACCGTCCGAGACACGAAAATATTCGGAATTTTGGACAGTTGAACTGGTGCCAGAGATGTGTGCGAGACAAAGCGAAGCGTACACTGGCTAATCCGCCGGCTTGTAGTCAGTTACCTTACCGAAAACATTGAAGTAATGAATCAATAATACTGGTTAGGATCTAGGATTAATTCTGAACGAACACATCTAAACTATTAAACTGTTCAGTTTAGTCGGTCCCTTTATACATAAACCACATTATTTTACCCCCATTTATATTAAGGGCTATTCCTCAGATGAGAAATAAAATAAAAAACAATTACCTACATGAACTTAAATTTTTATTTTAATCTTATTAAAATTTCTCTATAAATCTCATACAACGTCCTTATTAACGAATCACTTAAGACTTCAAATGTCTAAAAAGGAGTAGGTTTTTTTCGCCTAGATTGATTTTTCCATATAGCTTTGTTTGTTATTCTTGCTGCTACTTTCAAAAGAGCTAGCTCAGTAATTTATGGCGTAGCAATGGTGGTTGGCTGCTTGTTACGTCTATGTTGCCTTGATAACCCATGAATAAAATACGATTGGGGCTCTACCTATCAAAACAACCTACAATGCAATATGAAAAAAAAAAAAACATTTTACACTCTGCAGATACTGTCAAGATTATAAGCCGGTGCGAAAGTTATACATAAACCTATAAATAATTAATATATCTATTATTATGAAAGCTCCAATAGTAGGTATTAATGAACTTAACTGAAGCTAATTTTGGTTTTCAGACAACCTCCTATATTACCCGCGTAATTTCTTTAAACATAATTCAATTTAACCTCTAGAGAGTAGTATTAGTAGACCAGGAATAGAATAATAGCCCAGATTTTTACGTCTAATTAATTATTGGAAAGTTAAAAACATACCGTTAAAATCTAGCCCAACTTCAAAACTTTCAGCCAAAGTTTCAGGTGCACTTTATAAATAGTCTGAATGCAACGGAAGCTTGCCAAATATTTTCCAAATGCACATCTTAAAATAAGCCAGTTATCGGACACTGCACCATTTGTTGTACATTTGTGTACACTTTATACACTACTGGATACGAACCGACCTCTTCGGATGCCCAATAGAGACTGCGGTCTGGTTGAATAACGGTTACGGCCTTAGCCACGTGTGCTGCATTATGAGAATGACAACTTTGACAGAACTCTTTCCCGCGGTTATTCCCTCATGAAATTTCAATATAGACGTTGCTTATGAAAAGTGGTACATAACTTAATTTAGAAATAAAATTAACGCACATGCTTACATCCCTGATCCACCGGCTTTTACATACATATACGCATAGGTACGTGCTGTACGCAATTCAATCAGTCAATTGCGTACCCATTCGCAGCCATATTATACACGATGTCTGATTGCGAAGAAGTGCATTTATGGATTTTTTATGATAGGTTTTTTCATGTGATACAGTTACGGAACGAGCCTACGGCCCACCTGGTGTTAAGTGGTAACCTCTGCCCATAACAACTGATGCGACTTCGGTCCTCCCTTACTACGTACACAAGACCCAAGTCGCATCGTATGCGCCCGTAACTCTGAGACGTGTAGGTGGAATATCTCATGTGTCTTTATTTCACCGGCGACCACACCTTTCAAACCAGAACACAGTAACGCGAACGCGTTACTACTTGGCGCCAGAAATGGGCATGGTGGCAGTAATTTCCCGAACGAACTTTGCGTGAGTTCTACAGCTGGTATTTGTGTTTAGGACGTTTTCGGAATATTTCGTAGCAGTGTGCACGCGCATCAAGGTGCCGTGCACTCAAAGTTGCGTTCATAATTGTTCGGAGTGACGTGTTATAGGGAATGTCATCGAACACAACGTGTTTGTACGCTGCAATGTGACGCTGCAACTCCGCTTTACGCAAGGCCTGTCTCACGGGAGCTGTGCAATGCGTCACATCAAGCATTCGTGCACGTGCAGCTCTGCGCGTATGCATTTGGTGTGTTTTAGCCTTAATTATTCATTTTACAGGTAAACCAAGTATTTATAAATAAAACTAAGTCTTTTTATTCGACTGGGATTTTCATCTCAGATTAAGTTCTTATTAAATCTTAAAAAAATTAAGAATAAATTTTAAAATAGTTCATATTTGGTACATATGTAATAAACAAATAATAAATAAATTAAAATTTACGTTTTAGCAATTGGCTTTATGCAAGAAAGATGTTCTGTCAGACATATTTTTAAACTTTATTCTTTCGGGTAAGTAAGTACATATTTATTTGTATTCATAATATGTCAGCGCTCTGTTCATTTTTGCCCTTTATGGTTAGTGGTATAAGTGTTCATTAAACCTAGATTACAACGAATTCTCTGTATACCGTATCACTTCACGCATAAAGTCTGAGGCCCGTAAAGTTAAATGGAATAACTTAGCAAAGCCACATACAATATGTATCTTGTTATAACGTCGGTCTCTACATCTGTGGTACTTTGATTCGTAAAGACTAACTAGAAGTATTTATGGGCGACCTAGGCTGGAGGCTGCGGAGGAGCGCGCACGCGCGCTGCGCCGCCCGGGTCACTGTTCTAGGAACCCTACAGGTACCGATTGATTTATCGCTCTGGATAACCTGAACAGCCATTTTGAAAGGACGCCATTTTAGAATTTCAATTACATATTAATATATTCTCACGAAGTTAGATTGTAGGCACCTGTATTTGGTACGGGTAGACACAAAATATGGAGATTAGAAACTTTCTAAAGTAAGTTAGATCTTAGTAACCAGATTTAATAGCTTGATGTTTGATGAAACTTTTAAGTTTACTGAATGTTGAGAGCTAAAAATTAACTTGGATATACTCGTAATTGTATTTTCTGGATATGAGGGTAGTTAACGAATTACCAAACGTGTAAAATCATAGATAAAAGACCTGATTGGAGATATATTCGAGTGTGCCCTTTTCAGAAGAAGTCATGTTATACCACTTTTGAACATTATTTCGGATACTAAATTGAAAATAAAAGTTATTTTCGGAAATATTTTTATAATTGTACAGTGACTTATGTTGGTTTTATAAATAACTAAGTATTATTTTGAAAGAAACAACACTTACCAGTTCTTACGCGCCCATCTCCAACCACAACCAACCATCAAAATACTTAAAAATGGAACGTTATAAGGCCGTTTCCGTTTATTTATTTTTATTTATGATATTTCGTCGGCGTCCCGTGCTCGGGCATGGACCCGGGTCGACTGAGCCTGGGCGGGCGGTGGCGCTGGATCGATCTGTCCGCGCAGCATCCCTACTGAGATGACGGAGGCTTTCGGGGTCTGCGATTGTACGTTGCTGCTTTTGACTCTTATTCTTCTTCTTCGAGTCACCGGTTCTGTCGAACCAGTGTGGTGAAAGGATTGTAAGTGTGCCTCAAATAGGCTCCTTTCGTGCACTCGACACATGTCTTCGAATTTTTAGTTCTAGGACATGTCAGTTTCCTCACGATGTTTTCCTTCACCGTTTGAAGAACGTGGTATTGCGCACATAAATCTTTCAATCGAAAAACTCATAGGTGCACGTCCGGATTTGAACCAGCGACCTCCAGATTGAAACTCGGGGGTCAGTACCGCTAGACCACTACGCTCTTTGACTCTGATTTTGTGGAACTAGATAGACAGGTAACTGTATAAAGTTTAAGTAGATGTTTGTTCTGTGTCTGAGTGTTGATATGTATTATATGTATGTCTATACAAAAAATTATATTATCAGTTTTCTGGTTCCCATGATACAAGCTATTTACTTAGCTTACTTTGGGGCTAGATGGATGTGTGAAATGTCCACTAATATTTATTTATTGATTTATTTATTATGTATAGGTATGTGAATGTCGTGTCGTAGACGGCAAATGGACGTGAATGGACGTGCAACTTCAGTGCAGTGCCCAGGCCACGACTTTGTATCGGTACCTAACTTCAGGCGTGCCATCTCTTAGTTCCTACACTAACACATATAAAAAAAGATAGACATGAACAACTTATCCTTATAATTCGTCTACGAATAATATGTAGCCTACACAAAGTCAGCAATGTACGTAATACGTTGAATTTCTCACGGCTTCAGCCTAGCTCTATATTTATGGGCCACACCTGACGACGCAAATAATATTGGCATAATTAGAGAGCTAACTTAGTTTTCAAATTTATTTATATTCACACCTTCCTACCCGAATGGTAGTTGAGCTGCAATGGGGCTTTGTCATTGCGGTTTTCGCGATCATCTGGAACTTAGACGTGACAAGGAAGAAAGTTGCCTTTAACGTCAAAAGATGTCCAGCCATTTCAGAGATTATCCGGAACAAACAGACAGACAGACAGACTGAATGACAAGAATTTAAAAAAAAATGCACTTAGTAAAATAATAGAACAAACAGACACTTATTGTATAGATGAATAAACCTTTGGTACTCCTTAACTAGCTGTAGAACTCAAATCCATTCTCTAACATATTTGATATGGGTACGTCTTCATTTGACAGTTCATTTAATTTTGAATAAGTAACCCGAGTCTGTTATTTTAAATAATGAGTTCAAAATAGTAACGCAACACAATTTCAAATGTTTATTTCTAGCTTTCAAGAAGTCTCACAGGCATATGCGTTATATCCAGATTAAAGACCATGTATTTTAAATAATACAAGTATTATTTCAAAACGACAGTACCTTGATATAAGGCAAAAACTTGATATATTTGATGCATACAATTAGGGAATTAGTGTTATTAATTTGTGCACTTTTTTGTATTATGTGCACAGTAAGAATAAAGAATTGTGTGATTGGGTAAGCTCTATATATTTTGTAATTAATAAGCCGCGGAGAAATGTCAACCCTAACTATTTATATCAATAGAGTTTTTAAAATATGCTTCTTTATTGCAATTGCTAATTTTGACGCAATAACTACCCTTACATATTTTTTGTATGTCTATCTTCATTTTAAATACCCTTTTGATCCGTCGTTCATACAATATGCGCCATGTATGTAAACGGCGCGGCGCCGGCGCGGCGCCGGCGCGGCGAGGCGGTATGGTCATGTGAGATGGTGGAATCCTCGTGAAACACCTATGATGGTCCATTACAGTAAAATAATAATATTGGTGGACATTGTCACACAGCGCCACCTAGCCCTAAAGTAAGCTAAGCATGGCTTGTATTGTATCATGGGAACCAGACAACTGATATACATACTTACATACTTTTTTGGAAATTGTGGGAACTGGGTGTTAATACATATAAACACCCAGACACAGGACAAACATCTATTTTCCTCACACAAATGTTTGTCCTGTGTGGAAATCGAACCCACGACCTAAAGCGCAGAAGGCAGGGTTACCAACTGAGCTATGAGGCCAGTCAGTACCTACATAATATTTATATAATTCAGTGAAACCAACTGAGGTATCTAATTTATTTATTGAATTAATCAGAACGGCATTTACACCAATTAATACATTGTAAAAACCGTTTCTAACGATCTGTAGGTAGCTCAACTGATCCAATTCAATACCAGGTGGAATTGAAAACACTGGCGGCATTGCCTCTCTTATTGTATCATTATTATATCTTGCTGTTTTTATTTTAGATCAGTCTGGGAGCACAAATTGCATTGGGAACTCGTAATTGCAATTTTTGCGATAAATTGCCAATTAGGGAATCAATCGGGATAGAAGTGGGTTGATCGGATGACGTCACTGGAACTGGGGCAATATGGAATTGCAAATGTCGGGTCGGTGGACGGATTTAACGAGCACCCGCCGACATACCTGCAGATGTAAATTTGTAACTTCACACTGATATAACAAGCAGAACCTAGATTTTATTATAATAATAAATCTATACAAATAAATAAAATTGGAGTGTCTGTTTGTAATATAAAATAACCGCTTTTTACTAAGTGGATATGGATGTATACACGGTACATATACCAAAACAACATATTTTTTTTAAATTACTGTCTGTCTGTCTGTTTGTTCCGGCTAATCTCTGAAATGGCTGGACCGATTTTGACGGGACTTTCACTGGCAGATAGCTGATGTAACAAGGAGTAACTTAGGCTACTTTTCCGAGGGGTAAAATAGGGGTGCGTGTTAAACCGAATTCCACGCGGACGAAGTCGCGGGCAACAGATAGTAAATAAATAAAAGTAATAGAAATTAATTTATCTAACAAAAATGCTGCTCGTTCAAACTTCTAGGTCAAAGGAACTACTGATGTAAAAATTCTAAGAGATAGAATTACATCAATTTTTATTTAATCAGATATACTTTTTTTACATAAGTAGATACCTAAGTAAGTAGAAATAGAATTTCACCAAATTCGTCCGGAGAAGTACTGACACTATACCCATTTCTACTGGATTAACACAAGCTACTTTTGATCGCGGAAAAGCGTTATGTTTCCTTGTGATGACTTATCCACCGCGGGTAACGCCGCGGGGCGCAACTAGTCTTCAGTTCTTTTTATAGTTTTTGTAATGTGATAAAGTTACAGAACGAGCCGGCGCGCTGACCCACCTGGTATTACGTGGTAACTTCGGCCCATAACCACCGATGCGACTTGGGTCGTCCCCTACTAGGTACGACAAGACCCAAGTAGCATCGTGTGCGCCTTTAATTCTGAAACGTGTCGGTGGAATGTCTCGTGTGCCTGTAATTTCACCGGCAACCACACCTTTCAAGGAACACAGTAACGCAGACGCGTTACTGCTTGGCGGCAAAAATGGGCATGGTGGCAGTACTTCCCCGGACGAACTTGGCGTGAGTTCTGCTGCTCTTAAGTAATTCTTACGGTAACGATCACGTTGCCTGTGAAGTAAAATCTGCGGAACAATATAATTATGGTGGTATTTAGCACTATAACTCATCAATCGTGTTTTGCTAACAATGGGGTTGACGCAATCCCTTTGTAAGACACGACAACAAATTCCACAGGAAGTTCAGTCACTATAGAGGCATCATTTTTCAGTAATTGAAAAAGTTTCCGAAGAGTGTATCCATGCGTTTTAAAATCGGAAAAAATGACCTGCGCCTTAGAAACATTTATTTTTCTTCATTTCTATTAAAACTCTTTAAGATATGGATTGGAAAACCCGACTGGGTCAATTTCAGCAAACGATTTTCTTTATTAAATCTGTGACATTTTTATTTACGGGTTTTCTGTAAGGTTTTGATGAAAACCAAAATAGTTTATTTTTGTTTTAAAAGTTTGCGTCAAATATAATTACCAGTTAACGACATATGCGAGACTGATTTATTTAAAACGGCACATGTAAAAAGCGCATGGATAAAGTATAGTATAAGTTTAATTTTAAGTTTATAATAATAGTTGCTTTTTTATTTCAGGCTTCTTACTATTAAATACATTGGCCTATATAAATATATACCTAAGTGACGTAGACGTGACCTAGTAACGTACATATAAAAACTTAAGACTGCAACATACGAAGGGGACTTTATTTATTTGCCGCTTCCCTAAAGCGTCGTAGACGATCCAGAATCTTTTAGAAACATCTTTTAGTTAGCTGACTTTAAGCCAGTTTCCTTCATGGACCCTAGCCGCTGATATAAAATCTCGATTGAGTCAAAAGCCTTCCCGTAGTAATGGACTTCAATTCTAATTTTCTTCTTATGCCAATTTCGTCCGGGGTAGTACTGCCACCATATCCATTTCTGATACCAAATTGTGATGTATTCGCGTTAATGTGTTTCGGTTCGAAAGGTGCGGTTGCCGGTGAAATTACAGACACACGAGACGTTCTACCTTCAAGTCTCAGAGTTACGGGTGAATATGATGCGACTTGGGTCTTGTACCTAGTAGGGGAGGACCCAAGTCGTATTGCTTTTTATGGGCAGCGCTTACCACTTAACACCATGTGGACCATCTTTCCGTAACTTAAAAATATAGTTAGTTTTTGGGTTCAGTTTTGACCTTCAGACCTTAACCGAGACTTCAGCAGCACCATAACGTGCTTGTTTTCCCTGCAAAGAGCTTCATTGCATCCGAAGGGCCGATTAGTTTCGTCCATTAACCACAGAGCTGGTAATTCTGTCAGCTGTCCGTGGAGTGTAAGACTCATGGTGCACGCAGCGGTCGGGAACGAGGGGCGCGGAGCGGTCGGGGAACGGACAAATTTGACACGTGGAGAAACTAGGTGTGGCGCAAACATACACAACTTTTTTTATGTCTTGTACGTGATAGATACCTTATGTTAAGTGGTAACCGCCGCCCATGGACAACAGCAATACCACTCAAGTCCTCTCACCAAAGTAGGTACGAGATGACTCAAGTCGCATTACTTTGCGTCCATCACCCGGATGTTACGTCTCATGCAGCTACAATTTCACCGACACCCACTTCCTTCCACCGGAACTCAGCAACACGAGTGCATCACTGCTTGGCGGCAGATTACCAGGTGTGGTGGCAGTACTTCTCCGGGCGAACTTAGCACAAGTTCTACTGCTACTTTGCTCATTTCGCACCACCCGGGGGACACGTGTAGAGATTCAGAGGGTTATCACCTAAGCGAGCAACATGGGCACCCCATGGCTTAGTGGCTATCTTCTATATCAGCTTTATTATGATTGCATAACCTGTCCGGGCATTGTTTTACTTGCAAACTTGTTGCATCTGATGTAGCTGTGCACCGTGACACACACGATATCTTCTTAAGTCTTAAATGTAACTAACATAAATTTAATCCCTTTTTTAGATGTTTCTTGTGTGTGTGTTCTTCCTGAGAAAGGTCGGGTGTGACTTGATCGTATTTTCAATAATACCTGCTAAATTACCTACCCAAGCGAAATCTTTATAAAATATTTGCAAATAAAGTTCCTGATTTTGACTTATATATCGTCAAATACTATCTTTTATCCGCAGCTTCGCTTTTCTCCGTGGCTCCAAATATGAGACGTGGGTATAAATATAATCCTACTAATATTATAAACGTGAAAGTTTGTATGTATTTATGATTGATTGTTACTCTTTCACGCTCAAACGGCTGAATGGATTTGGATGAAATTTGGTATCAAGATATCTTATATCCTGGCCTAACACATAGGCTTCTTTGATCCCGGAAAAGTGCAGTGTTCCCGTGGGTTGACTTACTCACCGCGGGGCGCAGCTAGTAAATAAATATAATAGCAATTATATTAATCCTATTAAATAAGTATATTAGTGGTTATATTATTTTGACATCTCTTGCAGCTTTTACATTATACCAAGCGCCATTCCCGAGGTGCCCTAGTTGTTACGTCACCTCCGCTCCTGACACGCTCCCGACCCACCACCGACGAGAAAATAAGTCGACTTCTGTTCCTGACGTGCTAACATCATGCCCGTTAGTCGTGGGTTCGATTCCCACCCAGAACAAACATTTGTGTGACGAGCATTGATGTTTGTGTGTCTGGGTGTTAATATGTATTTATATGTATGTATTTACAAAAGAAGTATGTACTCGTATATGTATTCTCTCAGTCGTCTTGTTCCCATAGTACAAGCTATGCTTAGTTTGGGGCTAGATGGCGATGTGTGAAATGTCCACCAATATTTATTTACTTATTACCTGTTCATTACTTGACTTTTCTATGAAGTGAAAAGTTTTACGGAACGAGCAGATTTAAGTGATAACTTCTGCCCACAGCAATGTGTCTTGGGTCCTCCCCTAATTACGTACAACAAGACCCAAATCGCGTCGTATCCGCCCGTAACTCTGAAACGTGAAGGTGGAATTTCTCATGTGCCTGTAATTTCACTGGCAACCACACCTTTCAAACTGGAACACATTAGCGCGAATGCATTACTGTTTGGTGGCAGAAATGGGTATGGCGTATTTTATGTACTTCCAAACAAAAAAGCTTTACACAGTTTCAAACAGTCGTCAAAAATAGCAATAATTTCGCATCTTCTTATAATTTTTCTTTGTACTGATAGGCGTTTCTAAGTAATTTATTTAAGCATACAAGGGTATACAAGTTTTGACTAGGTATTGTACAAAAAGTTTCAATAAAAATTCTCAAGCCTCCGAATTCAAAGCTAGTATTTTAATATTCAAAAAAGCTCAGTGACTCTGAAGAAGGTTATTATGAAGAGCTTACTCAGCAAAATGAGCCGCCCACTCTTTAGAAAAATACCTTCACCACGCTCCATTATTCATCGAATATGTAAAATCATTAATTTTCCTCCCGGATACGTAGACAGCCTTCATCCTGGCTTTTGTTGGCGTTTATATTCATACGATATTGAGATCTATTGTGTTCTCAGGTGCTTCAATACCCTTGCACACTTGAAAATTCAGGGCGCATTCTTTTATTGTGCACGCCTGCCTTTTTCGTATGAGCAAACCCCTTGGAGCAATATGCGGTGCCGTTACCTTTTTTATGTCGGTCGTGAAACGGTAGAGAATAGATTTTGAGACGTGCTGTGAATATAAGAAACATTTTTATATTTAAATATACCTAACAAAATGATTAATCTTAACAGCTATATAAGTTATATTATTATTTAAAGTTATATTATTTATTATTAAGCTATATTCGAGTTGCCACTAGAGGGCGGTATCTGTTTGTTTACATTTTGTGAGGCTCCCACTACTTTCACTGATTAAAAATAGTAAAAGTGTACATTATCACCATTTTTTTCATACTATCTGCATAAAGCGTGACAAGTTATTAAGTGCATAGTAGAACGATGTGTTACTTGTGAGAATATACGTGTTTTAAAACTGTGAGCAGAATACTCGTTACATGCGGTAGTTACAAAAACTTTTTTTTTTTATTGTCAAGATACCGTCAGTTTGCTGGACAGTGATTTTGTTGTTCTGTACCTATTCGGCAGTGAACATAATAATAGTGTAGTTCATACGTGATAGAATTCAAGTCAGGTTAGGGCCGATTGTAGAAGCAAACCACTGTAGAACACTTTTACAGACTTTTAATATTACCCAATATCGTTTACCGGCGGGTATCGGTTAGACTACCTTTCTTCTCGACGCTTCCAATAATAGTCCCTCGACTACCCATCGTTTACTTGACATCCGTTTTTCCCCCACCTCTTGAACTAGTGGCGCCCCCATGGGAGCCACTAGCACGACACTAGTGGCGCCCTCATGGAAGTAACGTCACTGGTAGGCACGACTTGCGAGTAGACGATGTGAAGTTAGTTACGGTACACAGTAGTTTATAAACTTTTTATCACTACATAGCATGTTAAATATAAAAGACGCTTACAGATTCGTCCATCCTGACAATCAGTCACGACCTCGTGATGCTGAATAAGACTTATTTATTTACATACATTGCTTACACTTACTTTTCATTCAAGTCAAAGTCAAAAACTTTTATTTCCATAGAATTCATAAAGAAATGGCTTGGAAGCGTCAATATTATTCAAAACATAAGGTCACGCGAACTTATCGATAAGTTTGATGCCTGTTCAAACCCTATCCGACCCTCCATGGGGAAGAACAGACAAGAAACCCCTAATGGAGGGATTACTTTTTTTTCGCGAGCGCGATCCTTGTAACAATTGAGTGCTTAGATCTATGTTACATATATGACTACATAATATACCAAAATAAGATGTTACAGGATGTTTTGTGTGTAAATTTTCATATATATATACTGTGATGACACTGTAACGACATTTATTTCTTTGAATTTTTCTTTCAGTGTCTCTTGATTTCATTTTATAAATTGAACGTATAGCTCTCTTTTGTAAAACAAATATATATATATATATATATAATATATAATATATCAAATATTACATTTAGTTTATGTATACGGTAGCAACAGATATTTCAAAAATATATTTAAATCATAGTATTCACATCAATATACGTTTAGTCTTTGCTATTATAATAGATAATTAGTAGCTACTTTTATAATTTTGAATTTAATAAATGGGTAACTATTTTAACAAACTTTTAACGTTAGCTTCCCATATTAACACACAATACTACATTGCTACATTATTGCAATCATCACCATCTGAGCCTGTAATCATCCACTGTTGGGTATAGGCCTTCTTTTTATTTTGCCAGTCCAGTCTGTTCTGCGCCTAACAATACTACCATATTTATTTTCATTTATTATCATTAAATTTATTTTATGTATACAGTAGCAACAAATATTTCAATAACATATTTATATAAAAGCATTCACACTACAATGATGACAATATTTCGTTTACTCTTTGCTATTATAACAGTTAATTCGTAGCCACTTATACCACTTATATTACCTATGTAATTTTGATTTTAAACAAAATGGGTAACAATATTAACAAACTTTTAACGTTTACTTCCCATATTAACACAATACTATATTGCTAAAATACAACAATCATTATCATCTGAGCCTGTAATCATCCACTGTTGGGTACAGGCCTCTCTTTTATTTTGTCAGCACAATCTGTTCTGCGCCACTCCAGTCCACGTAACAATACTACAATACTACAATCATCATCATCATCATCATCATCATCATCATCATCATCATCATCATCATCATCATCTGAGCCTGTAATCATCCACTATTGGGTATAGGACTCCCTTTATTTTGCCAGCACAATTTATTCTGCGCCACCCCAGTTCAGGTAACAGTACTACAATACTACAATACTACAATACTACAATGCTACAATGCTACAATACTACCATACTACCATACTATCATACTACCATACTATACATTTGGTTTTCCCCAAGCTCACATCCCGGAAAGGATTTAAGCTAAATAAACGAATAAAACTGAGATAAGCTAAGCTAAGCTAAGCTAAGCTAAAGGAAAGGCAATTTTACTTTGTTATTGTATCGTATTATTGCGATCAACGCATTTTTTTAATTTGTTCATCATTGCAATATCATATTTGGTGTTTTCATTCATATTGCGGGATTCGTTCCATTGTCTTCAACAATTTCGCCAAGATCTTCCGTTTCATCAGAACTTCCACCACTGTCGTATGACCCCTTTTTTTTCTTAGCATCTTGCCACTTTTACCAAATCTCCCACTTTAGATTTTCACGGTTTACATCGAACTGTTCCTTTTACTCCCTTTGAGTCTTTCTTATGTGATTATCAACATTTGTTCTAATACTACTTAAATTATTGTTACATTACAGAGATAATCAAAATTTATGGTGATCGTATTCTACCTTCACCCATACTGGTCAAATTCAATCCAAACGACACTTCCGCAGGCGAACGTTTTATTCATTTGTTAGTTGTATTATTTAATCCCCATTGAACGTCTAAAACCTTACTATCCGAATCGGATTCATCTCTGCCTTGATTCATTGCAATCAGAGAATCCAAAATAGTGCGATTATACCTGCCCGTTAGTCGCGGTGGGGCAATGGCATTCATCACATGTTTAACTTCTACGCTATTCAAAAATGAACCCAAAGATCTGTTTGTTATCAGTCTGACGAGACAGCCAAATGTAGTGAAATATTCTTTAAATGTTTTTATTGTTGTAAATGTTTTTGTAATACTAATCGGTTATAGTATAATAAATTTGCTGTACGAATCAGTTATAATAAATAAGTATATTTTATTCCTGCTCTTATTCGAGTTGAATGGTCCTAAATGATCCGCACGAAGGCTGTGAAATGGTCTTGTAATTTTTGGTATCGGATGCAATTATCCTTTTTTTTTATCTGCAGCCTTACTATGAGCGTGATAGCATATTTGAAATCTATACAATTAAATAAAATTGGAGTGTCTGTTTGTAATATTAAAATAACCGCTTTTCACTAAGTGAGGTATATAGATGTATACACGGTACATATACCAAAACAACATTTTTTTTCAATTTTTGTCTGTCTGTCTGTTTGTTCCGGCTAATCTCTGAAATGGCTGGACCGATTTTGACGAGACTTTCACTAGCAGATAGCTGATGCAACAAGGAGTAACATAGGCTACTTTTCCGAGGGGTAAAATAAAGGTGCGTGATAAAACCGAATTCCACGCGGACGAAGTCGGAGGCAACAGCTAGTATGTCATAATAGGAAATTGATTGTGACCAGTTAGTTCAAGACTAAAATCAGAGATGACGTGATTGTGAAATAATACTGTCAAAAGTTTTGTACATGAATTATTAGATTCCGAAAAGTTATATTACTATGGAAAAACAATTGTTTTAGTTACTCTTTCATTGTCATTAATAATTTTGGAACTTTTAATGAATATCTGGATAACATTGTTTTTATAATTATTACAGTTTTCTAAGAAAACCGTGTCCATTTTTAAAGTCAACGCCAAATTCAAAGTCAAGCCTTTTTAAAGTCAACGTGACATATAATATCATTATATTGTAAACACAAGGTATCATAACTAGCACAATGCACAACCATCAATATCATTCAATATAAGGAAAGCTCAAATGTGATGTTATTTAATGTATGGTTTGTTTTTATATAATTGTTTTTTTTAATTTTTAGCATATGAATGTGCAATGTAATAGTAAAATTGAGTTTTCTATTTGAGTAATTACTTACTGTTCCCTTTAATTTCTATATATATATATTACTTATACTACTAATATATATATATATATATACTATACTATTACCATATGTATTATACTAAAATATCAAAACTATGAATCCAGTATTTCTTCAGTTAAATTTTAACGTTTTTACTTCAATAGAATTCTTCTACGTTGTTAATTGATCTTAAGATTGTAGTCGTTATTATGTTGTGTTAATGTTATTTTACATGTGTTTCGTTGCATGGATAGCAAGCCCAATCCCGTGTCACACCATATTTATATACACCTGTGTCAGTTTGTAAGGAATAATTTAGAACAGTATGAATACTGTAAATCAAGGCGTCTGAATAATTTGATTCGTTGCCCTTTCAATAGAACATCATTGCTTAATAATAGTATTTTTTTGTATGGCGCCTACAATTTATAATCACCTGCCAAGGTGTATAAAAGAGAGTACCTCCAATATTTTTAAATATAGTGTAATAAAAGTATTGTTCAAAAAAAGTGTATTACAGTGTTGATGACTACCTAAATGATGCTACTATCGATTTTACCATAATATGTCATTTTAATTTGTTTTTGTAGTGTTTTAATATATTCTTAACTAATTTTGCAATATTTATAATGGATCATATATTTTAGTTTAAATGTATATTGTGTGTACTTTGAATGTTGCATGCTGTATTGCGGACTATGGAGGAGCTTATTATTAATTGTGAACTAGATGTATACCCATTTACGCAATAAATTTATCTGAATCTGAATCTGTGTAGGTAATGTTTATTAGTAATATTCGTGTCATTACATTTGCTTGGCAGATATCTCAAGCTCTGACATTAATTTAAGTACCTGTGTGAGTTTAATTATCAAGGATATAGTATTGTTACTATTCAGTGTAAACCTATGTAATGTTGTATTGACACTATTAACAATTAATATTTCTGAGTTTTGAGTTTTCTTATAAACAGCTTTTAAAGTATTAATAGCACCCACTTGCTATGTCGTAAGAATGGAATAAATGTGTATACCTACTCATGAATTTATATTTTATCAGCCCACACTTCTTTTCATGATATATAGACATATTTAAGTAATAGCTCTATATAAATATACGCTTATTCTCACAAGCGCACTCCAAGCATGACTGTACGTACGTATTACTTTGTATGTATTTATTTTAATTTTTAGGAAGCAATATGATTATCTAACGTTAGCAACTGTCTTTTCTAGAGAAAAATGAACAACGTCGTCATGGCAAACTAAGAATCTGCCATCATATACCCTTAGTTGATGAACGTTACTGATATCTACTGATATCAATATATAACACTAGTGATTGTATAAATTCGCATTTGAATCACAAAACACAAGCTTAGCTTGTGATTCACAGATGAATCTACGTGAATAGGAACTATTATATAATACATAATTAGATAATTATCTTTTGTTAACATTTACTATTATTGGCAAATAAATAAATTATTATTATTATAGTTACCAACTATTTGAGTCCACTATCAGTAACCCTGTACACACTATAGTTTTGAACGTTATCCCTAACATCTTTGCTATTAATGGCAAACAGTATTTTTTTTTTTATAACGCGTTCTACCTCACTATCGGCGGATTTCAAAGTTTTAAGCCAATCATTTGAGAGGTTAATTATGCGAGGCACATCTATTTCTTATAAACTTTCTAAAAAGAAGTTACGTTTTGTTTAGATTGTTCTGATTGTTCACCAAGTTAGTTGATCTAATGTCGCGAAATCTCTTTGCGCCAGAGTTATAATTTTGAATAACAACTTATCTTCACATTAAGTTTATTTTTATTAAGTACGATTTCAATTTGTCTTGGTTGCTAAATTGAACCGCTTCAGCCCCGAGGCGCACCGATCTATCTTCTATTCCATATAAAATTAAGTTTTAATTTATTTTATTCAGGCAACTTAACTACCAAACTAAGCAACTTAAGCAACCTACACTTTATTTTTTTATTTTTTTATTTTTTTTACCAATTGTCAATTTGTGCTATAAAATTTGTGGTAAGGAAGGTTTTTCTATTCTCGTTGCATGCGGAAGGTTTTCCAACATCTTTGTAAACTGAGACATTAATTTTCTCGAGAAGGATCATCATTTTGTAGACATACCGAAGGTAGCCGACTCGCCTACTAAGGTGACGTAAGCAGAGTGTCCAACTGGTGGCCCCTACTCCTTTCTTGACGGGCGAGCGACTGCGACTGGGACTGCGACCGCGTCTGCGACTGCTGGCTCCTTTACGACCGGGTGGTGTATGTAAACGGCGTCTTCGGTGGCTCCGTGTCCTGTGTATCCACGGTGAACACCACCAGTTGATACAGGATTGAAAATTCCTTTGGACGCCATCAGTGATGTTGTCATATCCAGATCACCATCCATATTCCCGTTAAGCTTGAACAAATGGTTAAGGACATGAATTGTTCAAGGTATCGCTTTAACCTAACATATACCTATAATTGTTTTTCTGTAGGCTTGTAATAAACCACCACGAAGCTGACATTAACGGACGGCAGTCCCGGACTAGTGTCCCCGCACAAAGGTGAACGAACGTTCAACAGATTTATGATGTATTCATTGTGTTTGTGACTACCAAAGTAACCCTGGCTTCTGTTGGTACACGTAGATGAATAAATCTACTCACAGAAACGATAGTTAACGACACTGCCAGAGAGTAACCCTAGCCATGTGCCGATGCCGGTGCACGAAGGTTACTAAACAATTACTCAGAGCAATATCATGTAAGCGTAGCTTTAGCCGTGTGCGGGTACACGAAGAAGGCGCATGAATATTAAATGAACAAGCACGAATACCACGTGTAACAGACACTACCTGAGGGTAGCCCTGCCCATGTGGCGGTACACAAGGGGTGATAAAATATTAACTTACAACAACATCAAGATGACGGCACTACCAGAGGGTAGTCCTGGCCATGTGCCGCTTTCGCTGGTCATCCCACTTCTGACTTGATAGAATTCAAGTCAGGTTAGGGCCGATTGTAGAAGCAAACCACTGTAGAACACTTTTACAGACTTTTAATATTACCCAATATCGTTTACCGGCGGGTATCGGTTAGACTACCTTTCTTCTCGACGCTTCCAATAATAGTCCCTCGACTACCCATCGTTTACTTGACATCCGTTTTTCCCCCACCTCTTGAACTAGTGGCGCCCCCATGGGAGCCACTAGCACGACACTAGTGGCGCCCTCATGGAAGTAACGTCACTGGTAGGCACGACTTGCGAGTAGACGATGTGAAGTTAGTTACGGTACACAGTAGTTTATAAACTTTTTATCACTACATAGCATGTTAAATATAAAAGACGCTTACATACGAAACCAAACTTTTATTCTATGCTTGGTTAATCTCGTCGTGTTGTTATTGTATGAAACGTCAACTAGGAGTGATCGTCACTTGCGCCATCCACCCAAACATTTGTCAACCTTCTATTAGTGTTCCATTGGTGCTGCAGGTTGGCAGAAGCTGTGCCTACCACCACGACGAATAGAACTAGCTTTTTATATCAGTAACTCTTCTCACCAGGGGTCAACCACCTCACCTGATTTTATATATTTTGTTCACATTCTGCCATTATGAACTGTAGCGGTTGTAGAACTACGACTTCTGCGGATCAAAACATATTGAAATGTCACTGCTGCGATGAGACATATCACGTCGAGTGCGTAAATATAACAATTCAGCAGTATAACGAGCTGACAGATGCATTTTTGAAAACTTGGACTTGCCCCTCATGCAATAGCAAAGTTACGAAACGTATTCGATCTAATACGAACACTCCGATACATAATAAGCGCCTGTCCGCGGTCGCGACGTGTGATGACTCAATGGACGTTTCATATAACGCGGCAGAATCTTCGATGCCGGCGGATGGTTGCAGCAGGGATGGACTAAGGGACTCCAAGCCTGTGAGTAACATAGACTATGGCACTTTTATGCAGTCGCTGAATAATCAACTCCAGGAATGGCGTAACGAGACCAACAAGAACATGCTAGGCATAAGAGATGACATCAAGAGCGTACTATCTGAAATACGTGACGAAATAAAATCGTTAAAAACCGAACAGACCGGCATAAAGGCCAACATCTCCTTATTATACCAAGATGTGACGCACCTAAAAGCCTCGGTCCAGTTCTGTACAGCAGAGCACGAACAACTAAAAAAATGCATGGAAGACGCGGCCAGTAGGAGCATCGAGACCGACCCCGCCATCGCCAACCTCCAATACAAAATGGACTCCCTCGAACAGCAGGCGAGACAATGTAACCTGGAGCTGTGCAACGTACCTGAAAAGAGGAACGAGAACCTTCTGGGAATCGTACAGGCCGCCAGTGTCGCCCTCGGCGTACAACTGCCCCCGGGCGACATCGTCTCCGTGCACAGGGTACCTCACGCGCACAATAACTCCAAGCCGAAAAATATTATTGTAAAACTAACAACGCGTATTAAGCGTGATAACTTTCTAGGCGCATACCGCAGAGCTAAAACCCTGAACTCGGATCAGCTTGCCATCTCTGGTACCCCGACAAGAATATACATGAACGAGCACCTAACGTTGAAGAACAAACAGTTGTTTCGGAAGTGCCGTGAAGCCGCAGCGATCAGCAGCCATAAATATGTATGGATCAGAAATGGCTCAATTCTCGTCCGTGAACGGGATGATTCACCGGCCTTCATCGTGCGGTCTGAATCGGACCTGGATAAAATCAAACCTAAACCTAAATGATACCCATGTTTTCCAAAACATCGATAGTTTTTCCTACAATATTACTTTACATGGACTTATACAATATTTAACTGTTTATTTATATACTGCGCTTATTAATATTATTCATTGTACAGGACATATCGTTATTTGTTTACAGTCTTTTTTATTGTTATTGTGTGTTAAATATTACAACTCCTACCCTTATTTCCTAAAATTCTATTATAATAAGCACTCGATCATATGTATACTATATTTTGTAATGGATGTCATGAAACTGACTATAAAACTATCGCAGACGGCGGCGGCGGCGCTCGCTCGCTTGGCTCGCTTGCTTACCGGCGCCCGCGCCGGCGCCGGCATTGCGTTAGGATGGTCAAAAAGTAAAAGAAACATGTTATTAGTTACGCGCTTAATACACTCTCGTGGCGGCACGGGCGTACATATACACTTCTGCTCGATGTCAATAATTAATTTTACTTACAGCACGGACATATTATTCACTAATTTGCTATACCTTTGTACAATATTTATATATAAACACGTATATGGCAGCGAAATAACTAGGTAATGGATAACGACCTTATAATTTATTATCAAAACTGCAGAGGACTACGAACCAAATTGCAATCCTTTTACATGAATCTTCTTTCGTTTACCTATGATATCATTGTACTTTCTGAAACCTGGCTTATACCAGAAATACATGATGGCGAATTCATTGATCAACGCTACGTCGTGTTTAGATGTGACCGAAACCGGGTGGCTACGAATAAGCAGGACGGTGGGGGTGTTTTGGTTGCGATATTACGAGGCCTTAGACCGACGTTGTTTAAATGCCCTAGTAACACCATTCACAAATCCTTGAATATTGAACACTTACTTGTGGAGATTCCGAGTAAAGAGCGTAATAAGCGGCACGTCATCAGTGCGGCCTATATTCCTCCCTGGATAGACGCGGCGACATATGAGAATCACTTTGATTACCTTATAGATAACCTAACAGATCCCGATATTGAAAATATTTATATACTCGGCGACTATAACTTACCAGACATCACTTGGTCCCCTTCTATATCCAACGACGCCACTTGTACTGGACTCACCTGCTCTGACTCCTCCGCACGCGGTTTACAATTATGTACCTGTCTGTCAATTTTGAATTCTGTACAATACAACACAATAACGAACGTTAATGGTAAAATCCTTGATTTGCTAATTTCTAACTCGCCTTGTAAAGTATCGCCTCAATTAATCGCTCTTGTATCTCCTGATCAATATCATCCTCCTTTTATTGCTAGTCTTAAGATCCAATTGCCTGAACATGCTATGAAGAAAAAACTTTTACCCAGACATAACTTTCGCAAAGCAGATTATATCCTCATTAACGATAAAATTCTTAAAATAGACTGGAACATACTCCTAGGAAATCTGCCTGCCACTGAAGCGCTTGACAAGTTTTATAGCGAAATTAACCGCATTATAAATCTACATGTGCCTCTAGTTAGCAATAAATCAGCAAACTTTCCGGTTTGGTTTTCCCATTCCCTAATTAAAATCTTTAAAAAAAAACAAAAGGCTTGGCACAAATGGAAAAAATATTCCAATAACATAGATTATAATCAATTCTCGGAACTAAGAACACTTTTTAAACATAAATGCGCTAGGTGCTATGAAGACTATATGAAATCCGTTGAAAACAATATCACCACTGATATTAAATACTTCTGGACTTACATAGCGAATCGTAAACCTAAATCTGGAGTCCCGCAAACAATGTGCTATCAGAATAATAGTTCTGGTGACCCTGAAATTATATGTAACATGTTTTCAGATTACTTTAAATCAGTATTCGAACCACCGTCGCCTACGCTTAAACAGTGGGTACCGCCCCCTAACTCTCGTGATAACTGCGTCCTCGTCACTGACTTGTACTTCGAAGACAGGGAAATCCTTAAAGAGCTTAGTCAGCTCAATCCTTCTAAAGGTCCTGGGCCAGACGGAATACCTCCGAGTTTTCTCAAAAATACTGCTGGTAGCATATTCAAACCACTGCACATAATATACAATAAATGCATTTCTCTTGGAGTTTTTCCTGATGTCTGGAAACGGGCATTCATCACTCCTGTACATAAAAACGGTTCTAAGCACGATGTTGAGCAATACCGTCCGATCTCAATTTTGTCTGCCTTGTCGAAGCTCTTTGAAAAGCTGGTGCATAATAAAATCTATCCTATTTTACATAGTGCTATTATAGAACAGCAACATGGCTTTGTAAAGCGCCGATCTACAACCTCTAACCTTATAGTTTTCACAGAAAATCTTTTTGAAAAATTTGATGGTGGTATCCAAGTAGACGCCGTATATACTGACTTCAAAAAGGCCTTCGACAAGGTAGACCATGAACTTCTACTTTATAAGATCGCGTACAATGGTATCAGGGGTAATCTTCTGCGTTGGTTCTTGTCCTATATTTTAAACAGAACTCAGAAAGTAGTTCTAAGCGGTTACCATTCGAGCAGCGTATGTGTTACTTCTGGGGTACCCCAAGGGTCAATTTTGGGCCCCCTCTTGTTCATAATCTTCATTAACGATATCAAGAATTGTTTCATGAACTCCCAATTTCTTTTGTATGCGGATGACTTAAAGGCCTACAAAGACATCTACTCTTTAGATGACTGTAAGTTGTTTCAAGATGACTTAGATAGATTGACTGCCTATTGTAATATTAATAAATTATGTTTGAGCCTACCTAAATGTCATTTCATAAATTTCACCAAAAACAGAAATATTTTCTCCTTTCCATACAATCTCTGTAATGCACCCTTAGACAAATCAAATTCATTAAGCGACCTTGGAATAGTCCTCGACTGTAAGTTATGTCTGGATGACCACGTTGGCAATATAATCAATAGAGCCTTCAAAATGTATGGCTTCGTACTTAGGTCATCCGCTGAATTTAAAAATCCCTCAACATATCTTTATCTGTACAAAACATTGATTCGCTCTCAACTTGAATATGCAGTACCTATTTGGAACCCCTTCTACAAGAAATATATAGCTGCAATAGAAAAAGTCCAACGCAAATACCTGCGTACTATGCACTTTAAATGCTTTCGACGATATCTCTCATATCCCCAGTTGCTCACGAAATACAACTTCGTAACCCTCGCATCAAGACGTAAATACCTAGAAGCAGTTACACTATATAGTATAATTCATAACAATTTTGATTGTATATATCTAGTCAGGAAGCTATGCTTCACTGTACCAAGAACATGTACTCCACGTGAGACACGTGCTCGTGCCCGTACGCTGTTTGCGTTAAATACTTGTCGTACCAATTCTGGGCTTCGAGCCCCCATTAGGCGTATGGTCGAGTGCTATAATAAATATTTCCTAACAATAGATATATTTCTCTTTTCCCCGTACCAATTTAAGAAAAAATTAAATTGTATTCTGTCCAGTAAAGATTTTGACTTGTATAATGTGGAATAGACGTTCTCAGTTAACTTTAAATTTTAGTTGTTTAAAATTATTTGTACCTTCTATAAACACATCACTTGTTTAGACACCTTGCTCTAAATAATGAATATGTTTGTATTCCCTCTAGTTGTAACACTATCTTATAACCTGTATACCTTTAACATCATGTGGATAACGTAGTGGGCTATGTAATTAATAGTTTTTCTTAGTTTATGTAATTCTAGTGTTAATATATATTATGTAGCTGTTTGTTTTTCCTTAATAAACAAAATAAAATAAAAATAACGTACGTAACTTACGTATGGAGATTAATTAATATTTTTAAGTTATATTTTTAAGTACTTACTTTAATTATCCTATCCTATCCTATTATTAACCTATTTATGTATGTAGTTACCCTAATGCTATTGAATTATACATGCATTTTATTTACAATTCATTATGCATTTTCATAAAGATGAGTCATTGTATCATTATAAGTAATAGGAAAAAGCTTATTTCACTCCGAAATTCTACTCAACAGTAAATCCCAAATTACCTAACCTTGCATAAAGCGATTCTTAAAACTGTTTCAAAATGACGAGTAGTCTGGTATTATGTCATGTGTTGACTCAAGTATGTTCTTGACATCATTGGCTATTCCAGAAAGTGCTACAGATTGTAACGGGTATTATCAATTGCGCTATCTAACACTACATTTGTCATTCGCCAGCTTACTTACTAAATTGTATACCTAATGAATGCTTAGTCAGTTTAGGACACTTATTTGCTACTTATAGAAGTGTAACGCATGTACTGTGGAAACTAGATAACTGGTAAAATATTTATATATTTTTTACTTAAGAATAGTAATTAAACACGCAGAACACAAATAAACGTCTATATTCGTCACGCAAATGTTCGTCCTGGATGGGAATCGATCTGACCTTCAACGCAGAAGGTAGAGTTATCTACTACCAACTGAGATCAGTCAAAGCAAAAGAATCCTGCGCAACGCAGCGCTGCCAACAGATTCGCAGCGTTGGACAGACGGACGGTGTAGGCTAAGTACTGGAAGCTTAACAGGGTCCGACATTCACATTCGTATTTCTAATCCTCCTTCTACTTTAAGCAGCATAAGCTCCCTAGTTCCTCTAGTATATTAAAAAGACCTTCACTCTGGACTGAATATCTTTCATTAACACTAAAAAAAGGCTGGAAGAGATGAATTATATGCTGTATATACTATACTATATACTGGCAGTATTCTTGACAAATAGGAGAGGCATACATCAACAAGATACTTAACCTACAATTTTTACCGCCATTTTACGTAGCATCTTCACCGCACTAAAATATCACAGGATAGTACATAATCTAATTTGTGTACCATTGCGTGCTTAATATTTTATTGTATTTTTTTTTGTTAAAAGTTTTTCTGGTATATGCAATAAAGAGTTAATCTATATATCTATCTATCTATCTACATATATATCTATCTACCTTAAAGCTACCTGTTTAGTAGTGCTTAGAGAACCTTGTCAGCCTTAAACTGTACCTAACTGAAATGATCGTAAAACGTTTTAGTTACGAGCGGTTCTTGCATCCTAAATAATAAAATGAGAGCCCTGTTACGTTTTACCGTAAACTAAATATATTGTGGTGTTTAGTGAACAAGTAATTGTAGCTAGACCTAGTTACCTTGACTTTGTATCCTGATTTTGTATTGATATGTATATTTGTATGTTGTAAGTTTAGAGAGTAATAGATACGTTAACTAGGTTCTTACGCTGAAATCAACAACATTTTGTCTGATTTTTGTAGTTTTATATGTTCTTAAAATCCTTAAAATAATTAGAAACTAAGCGTTAGAATATTTTTAAATCTGAAAAACAGCGCTGAAAAAATGCAAAAGAAGCCTGTTTTTAACCTCTATAATAATTTAAATAATTATGTATAACATTATAATTTTTACTTCTCCTACGTACTACAGGGTAAAAAGATCCACATAAAAAAAAGTCTTCCTGATTTTTCGACGAACTTGGCACAAGTTCTACTGCCTTATAAATTATGTAAGTGGTCATCCGTAGCGCAGAAATTCCGGTTCGATCTTTAATCGCTCATTTGCAGATCAAGAAAACAAAAATCGTCGAAGGACGACCGACACTCCCCACTGATGCGACAATGAAAGTAAAAGCAATCGTCGCACGGCATCGAATTCACTGTCCGTACTCCGAGTGCGCGTGCATCACGCGTCAACCAAAAATCCCGCCAAAATCGCGGGTTATAAAAGTTTCGTTCGGTATCCCTAATTTTTTTTTTCCGTGCGTTGAACTTGAGTGCGACTTCGCCGGCCCGAGAGTTTCGTAAGACGTGGTAGAATGTTATTGTGCCGCGAGTGAAAGTGGTGTGACGTAAGCGTTACATTAGAGCTGTTATTATGGCGGATATTGGCCGAATCGGGAAGTGTCTCACTATTTATGGTGAGTTTCATAGAGATATTGTTATGACTAAAAAATAAAATATTATCGGAGCAGGAAGTATGTTTAATCTCACTGAATCAGCTGTTACGTAAATAAAATGACCGCTGAAACCAAAGCCTCCTCTCCTTTCACTCGACTGACAATAGGTTACAAATCTGAAAACCACGTCTGTATAGATTTGTAACGACGTGATGACGGGAAAGGCATACCAAAAACAAATTGAACCAACATTATTATAAGTTCTTAAAATATACATAAAATATTTTAATGTTTGAAATGTGAACATATAAAAGAACAGTCCGCTGCTGGCAATGACGAAGAGTATAGTCTGTATAGTCCAATTATGGGCCCCGAGCTGTACAATTTATTTATTAATTTTCAAAAATAAAAGAGTTTCATCACTTTAATTCTAAAAGCCTTTTTTTAATGAAATGTTAAGGCCCCAAATTTTATTATAGTACCTGGAAATTTTGGAGCTCATAAATTTTTGCTTTATCTTTAACCGATATAATAAAAATATATCCGATGATTTCGGTACTAACGCAACTTATTCTTATTTAAGCCGTTAAAATGTTACTTTGTATATTTGTCAAAAAAAAACGAGCACTGTAGAAAACAGTAGCTTATTTTCAAATTAACACAGATAACCTTAGAAACTTGAGTCTTCCTCGATACCATCTGCATAACCTCGACAATACCTTTCTCGTAATTTCTAAACAGCAAAGCACTCGTATCAACGTTGCATCTCGCCATTGTTAGATGATAGTGAATTTGACAAGAAGGATGATTTGTGGTTGATTGTGACCGACGAGAGAATATATCCATTCCACCTCGCATTCTATTTCTGGAGTAATATTCTGGTTACGATTTCTGAGGGTTTTATTAATTTACCTGTTATCTGGCAATTATATACTTTCCACAAAGACCAATGCAAACTTTTTACCAAACTAAACTCTATTCATAGACTGTTTACCTAAACGAAACAATAAGCAGCAGTAACAAAACAAAAAAGTTTTTTTTAACTTATTCTTTTTTAAACAATTTATGTTACAATTAGAAAAAAATAACTATAAATAATTTTTGGAATTTAAGGGCAAGATATTACTTTAATTTATTTTAATCGTACTTTTTTTTTTTATTGTTTACGATTACGTATTCCCAACAGTTTCCCCCTAAGTATATTCGTATGCACTGAGTGTAGTGACTCAGTAATAACCTTGATAAATCAATGACACAACACATATAATCGAGTTACGCGATCGTTACGATAATCGATCATGCGTTGAATCGATATATTTTTTATTTAGAGCGGCGGATTTCTCGTAGTTACCGAATTATGCTGTCACGCGGTTGAAGATTTAATTACATTTATGGCGTTAAAAATAGTGGTGTGCGAAATTTTAGTACCTACTTATTGCTTAATGTTTTATTATATAATTATGATCAATATGATCAATAAAGTGTATTCTATAATGAAAGACAGAAATTAAATTTTTAGTCCGTCCGCGTAAACCGGTTTCATACACATATGAGTTCGATCAGTCACCTTTAATAAAGAATCCAAAAGGAAAATAAACATTATCAAAGACCGACCAAACCACAGAGGTACTCGACTTGATGATTCTAACGGTCACCCATCCAAGCATCGACCGTGACAAACATTGTATAACTAAATACATATCTCCATCTATTTGAAGTGAAAACTTCTTTAGACGCATTTTGCGCTCTTTTCTGAATATTTAATGAAACTGTTAACCATCAATGTTAGAAAAACATTAATAAAATGTTCAGAAAATACTTTCAATTAATTTACGGCCAATACATATTTGATGTAAACAGGTGAGTACAAAGTTTAAATGAGTTAGGAATACACGAGTTCGTTTTTCTGTATAAGTTGACATGATATTGTCCTGTATCGTCATTTACTCCAGCGCCGTGTAAATGTCACGACCTATGACATTTTCCCTTAGGGGGACACGTAATGTATAAATGTATTGTGTTTTTCATGTTATGTTGAGGCAAACAAGCTTACGGCCCGCCTGATGTAGTCACCGCAGCCTATTGACGTCAGCAACACCGGGTGCAATACTGATGCGTTGCCTACCCTCGAGATACCTTTTTATATTTCTCTTGAAGGTGTCCATGTCATACCTTGCCGGAAAGACCTCAGGAGGTAGCCCATTCCACAGCCTACAAGTGTGCCGTAGAAAAGTCCGAGTTAGGTTCTATTCTCGCAGAAATATACATTTGAGAATAGGAGCAGATGACTGCAGTGCGCGAAATATACAACTCTACTATATTGTCAGATATGTATTAAGATTTCAAGAGCAGTAAAACCAACGCCAAGTTCGTCCGGGGAAGTACTGCCACCATACCGATTTCTACTGTCAAGCAGTTATGCAATCGCGTTTTTGTGGAAAGGTGAGGTTGCCGGTGAAATAACGTGAAACATTCCACCTTCACGTCTCAGATTTTAGGACGTGTACAATGCGTCTTGGGTCTTGTCATACCTAAGTAGGGGAGGACCCAAGTCGCATTGCTTGTTATTGTTGTTAAGTGGTAACCTCTGCCGATTATCACTTAACACCAGATGCGCCATCTGACCGTCCCTTAACTGAATCCCTTTAAGAAAAGGCCTTTCATTTGTCATTAAAACAGTACCTCTTGGTTGTCACTAGAACTGGTCTGAAGAGCAGTAGAACTCTCGCCAAGTTCGTCCGGGGAAGTACTGCCACCATGCCTTTTTCTGCCGCCAAGCAGTAACGCATTCGCGTTACTGTGTTCCGGTTTGAAAGGTGTGGTTGCCGGTGAAATTACAGGCACATGAGACATTCCACCTTCACGTCTCACAGTTACGGGCGCATACGATGCGACTTTGGTCTTGTCATACCTAGTATGGGAGGACCCAAGTCGCATCGGCTGTTATGGGCCGAGGTTACCACTTAACCAGGTGGGCCGTCGGCTCGTTCCGTAAATGTATTACATAAAATAAAATAAAAACACTAAAAACACTACAAAGTTACTGAGGATGTTCACATATCCCCACAACTAGTAATATATAGTAGGTATATAGAATCTATCAACCTGATTTGCCTTCATCATAGATCGTTAGAAGTTAGTATTCCAGCCCTAGATAGGTAACGAATTTACTGATGAAGATGCAAACTAAGTTCTATATTTCCTGACATTTTCATTATCTTCATTCGATTCATTTCCACTTGCAAATATCAGTGATTACCATTTGAAAGTTCAAGATAATTTGGTCCTTTTATCTCGTTACGGTACAGTTCTATTATTATCTAATAACCATAAAATACACTAGGAGCAAGCGGGGTTCTTGTTACACTTTAACCTTGACAACATAATCTTGGAGTGCATAAGACATTACAAGATACTTTGTGTGTCGCGCAGCAAAGCGAAATAATAATTTTATCATATTTTTTTAAGGTGGTCTGGAAGAAATCGTATCATATGATAAGACCGCCTTTGGATACACAGCAATTTTCGCAAACTACTTATGTATTAACACCTGTGTCATTCCAATAAAGAATTATTATTTTTATTATTTTATTGGTAAATTAAGAACAGGAAATATGTCGCATTACTGTAAATTGTAAATTAAATACCTACTCCAAGCCAACATGAGGCCACTCTCGTGCCCTGGAACCAACAAATCGAAGCCAATGACATTCACTGATCGTGTTTGGACTTTTATAACCTATTTTCTTGTAAGGCGGTGTCTTTGTGATGAAAAAATTGGTAGTCTGGCACCGAATTATGTATGGGAAGCTCGGAACCAGAGAATTCATATTACGTTTAAACTTAACCGTATAGCCCGTATAGTAATGGTAGC
The DNA here is from genome assembly GCA_947359385.1 of Chesias legatella. Lineage (NCBI taxonomy): Eukaryota > Metazoa > Arthropoda > Insecta > Lepidoptera > Geometridae > Chesias > Chesias legatella. The sequence goes on along the minus strand of OX375779.1, from coordinate 4,062,198 downwards.
GTTCACAGGTTCACAAACAGACATACAAATAGCGTATTACCTACTTGTATAACAGAACCTTGTTACCGCGCCGTAAACTTGCTTGACTAAGTAGGTGATTGTGTTTAATGGTTCGGAACTGTTTTTTTAGGGTTCCGTTAAAGTAACTCTGCGTATTGTGATACTCCGAAATATACCAGCCGTAAAATAAAATGTATCTTTTAGTTTTTGGAGAAACATTTGCTTTCTTTCACTTTCGCTGTCTTCGCAATTCTTAAAACAATCATACATTTTTAATGTTTTTTAGCGATTCACGTTAACTCGTTGTTGAGTTAGACTTATTCAAAAAAATTCAAAGTTCATAAAACAGAGTACAGCTGGGTTCCCTGGTGTCTCCGTTAGGGGAGGCGAGGAATTTCTACCGTCACAGCTCCTCCGAGCGAAGGAGAGACCACAACATAGTACAGTTTTCACAATGTATACGTGTATATTAGTGGAAAATGCCCTAAATTACTAATAATTATTTAGTTTATTATGCAACATTGACATCTTTATGTCAATCACGTCCTTATACACTCACCACCAATTCTACATAAGATACCTAATTCTTAAAGCATTGTTGTTGAAAGATGGCGCCCAAAGTCTTTTTAAAGAATTCTTAAATTGTTAACATTTATATTGAATTTCTTTATTTAGAATAATTGTTAAACTTTCCAAAGACAACGCCTGTTTTGCAAATCCACATTATATTATACATAATTAGTTCAATTAGTGACAGTATTGGACAGGCGAAAGTTGAAGTCGCTGTCCTGATTCGTTCTAGTGTGTTTGTTCTTGTTGTGTCGACTAGCATTGTCTCTGGTTCTGCGCCGGTACTCCGCCTCACTACGCTCCGTCCACTGTCTCACAAAAGCTATGCTATTGATCATATGAGGTTTTGTATTACTCTTTTAAGGTTATCCCTGGGGCTTGTAGAAAAATCCAAAAAGCTCAAACACGATGGCGCTATATATCTTGTTTAGTAAAAAAAAAGAAGCCCTCCTTTATGGGCTTCTAGGCTGTTCTTCCCCATGTAGGGTCGGATAGGGTTTGAACAGGCGCCAAACTTAGCGATAAGTACGCGTGACCGTATGTTTTAAATATTATTGACGTTTCCAAGCCATTTCTTTATGAATTCTATGGAAATTAAGTTTATGACTTTTTTCACCTTGACTTAGTTGGGAATTAATTTTATAATAGCAATGAAGTAAGTTAAAGTTAAAGCTTGTAAAAACATGGATAGGTACATACTTAAATTATAATTAAATATATCTCGAACGTTTGGACCCATGACGAGATATTCGAAGTCATGTGATTTTTGTGCTGAGAACATTGAACCAAAGTAAAGGTGAGAGATCAATAAAGCATCACTGTAAAAACTGCGCGGCGGAGAAGTAATTGTTTCTCGAGCTGAATCCAGGGCGAGAAGGCTAGAGGCTCGTATCCGCAGCTCTAAGGGCTTACAGAAGATCAGAATGATTAGAATAATGAAACGCTGGACGTAGGTAGCTACTGGCAAAAGAGTAGGTATAACGGGGAATCTTTAGGGTCCTATTTTCAGTGCGGAGGTTCGACGTTCTCAAAGTGGCGACGGAAAGCATCGTCAGAAATCCTTCATCCTTAAACGAACAATTGAAAGACATATATTAATGTGGATATTCTCTATGTTCTCATCGAAGAGTATGACTGAAATATCTGGCTTTTTCTTCTACCAGTGGATACGGGACTAACAGAGAAACTTACAATTAACATGAGTTTCAACGTAGCGCATCGCTGACAGAATTTAAATGGCGTCTAGTAAGAATTTATTACCTTTTACACAACACTGGCCCTTGCGATGTAGGCTTTATAATATTTATTATTCTAAGTACATAAGTTTTTATTATTAAGGTTACCCGTAAAGTCAAGTTAATATCCTTATAACTTAACCTTATAATTGACGAACATAACGAAGTTTTCAAACTTTATACATATTAGTAGATTTGATAGAGAGCGCGGTGGTCTAGTGTTACTGGCCCCGAGTTTCAATCCGGAGGTCGCTGGTTCAAATCCCAACGTGCACCTATGAGTTTTTCGATTGAATGATTTATGTGCGCAATAACACGTTCTATCAAAACGGTGAAGGAAGACATCTTGAGGAAACCGACATGTCCGAAAATTAAAAATTCGAAGTCATGTGTCAAGTGCACGAAAGGAGCCTCTTTGAGGTGCACTTAAAATCCTCTCACCACACTGGTTCGATATAATAGAACCAGTGACTCGAATAGAATAGAGTAGAATTGATACGAAGCCAGTAAACAGTATTTCAAATTAATCTTAAAGTTTATTTTTACACGCACGCAAATCAATGACCCAGCAAAAAGGTAACATTAAATATCTGATAAGTAACGTGATATTTTAAACACGCTCATCTCGGACTTGAATAATTTATTGCTATCGATACTGATCTTGTGTTGTGGTAAGCTGAATATTGTACATTTTGTTTATGATTCGGATACACAACGACCTGGTAGCTGAGCGAAATGGAATTGGCACTTAAAATACATGCCAACCGGGAAACCTTTTTATTTAATAATAATTTCGAAATACATACGTTATCTTTAAGTATATTATCATGTTTTTATTTCTACGTGTATCTTTCTGGTATGATAATAAAATGTTACGACAAACATTGGGCCGGTAATGGCCCGAACAGGCCAGAAATATTCGTCCAAAAATTATTTTCTTCCACCGAATGTTATTTTATGGATCCGGCATCGGTAAGCATTTGAACCATTGTGCAATAATTCATTTTAAATAGGGATTTCATTGTCTAAATTAATTTCAAATATATATTTTTTTCTGACATGCTTTATAATTCAACTTCATTTCTATATTTATTTCATTTTATAATGGTTGTGGTATTTTTATACTTTTCATTAAAATGTTTCTGTTTTATTTAATGATCTTTGTTGGTCGAATAAATGATTATTATTATGTAAGCTCCATATTAGTGCTGAGCTCATCTCACTTGGCGAGAATATTAAATACAGTCGCTTTACTTGGAAACGTAACCTTACCAGATAAAGAAACAATAAACAAGATGGCCGTAGCGCGTTGTACCTATGTCACAACATGTTATGACACGGCAGCGGCATGCCCATAGCGCGCATGACACATGAGATTGCACGCGTTGCGACCAAAACACGTTGCACAACACTAACAGGATGTGGAGAGGCACATTCAGTTCAATAGTGCAGTGCTGACGGATGTTGGCAACACTGAACTTGGCTGCAAAAAGTTCTGTCTCTTATCATAAGAATGAGAGAACGAGATCTATATTTTAGTCCTATAATTCAGTGTTGCCAAGTCAGAACTGTCAGAGTCATATTTTGCTCGAGGATTTTTCAGGATTGATATGTCCATTTTCGATTGAAATAAAACAAGCGAGCATATAACACTGTCTGGCAAAGCAAATTATTACACCATTAACAGGAAATGGCAATTAGAGCAATAATGTCATTTGAATTTGCACATATTACGACGAACCATTCAAAGTAGGTATCGTATCAAATGAATGCAAAGTTTGTCAAGTGCATGGAGCCTCTTTGAGTACACACTTAATTATTTCACGAGACACGATTAGTAGCAGATACAAAAATTGCAGTGTACGTTCAGCTGGCGTTGTTAGAGCGAAAGTAAGGTAACACGTGAAAGCAAATCTTGATAGCTATCCGATGACAGAAATGTGCAATCAGGACATAATTGCATACAATGCAGTATGCATGCAGTAGTAGGGGCTGTATTACATTGTGTTCAAATATTATTTCAAGTTTATTTTTTTCTAGAAGAATCTCTTGTATTGAAGCTGTAAATAAGATTATTAATATGCTTTTTCAATTGTAAACTACGTTAGAAAAAGTCTGACGATGAGACAAATTCTCAGGATTTTTTACAGGTTATCATGCTTTTACTCCGGACTTCTAAATTTTTCATCTGGTAACCTTGTTCACAGATGACTCAACCAAATTTCCCATATACCTTCTTGTTTGCTTTAGGACATACCAAGTTAGTCAAACTCAGGTCACGTTACGCTTGCATGGTTACGTGATCAAAACCATTCGCACAAGGCAGCTTAACGGATGCAGAAGTGGTCTCACTCAAACTCACAATGGCGGAACTCTTGACGCGAATAATGCCGTTGTATTCCCGAATGCACTAAATCTAGAACACGACCTAGCTGCTCAATCGACACCATTTCATTGCAGCGAGAATTTAGGGCTACCCTCGTTAGAACGTAATCCTCCTCATATGACATCTGCAAATTCATCGCATTTCAGGCACATAAGACATTTCACCTTCACGTTTCAGGCTTACGGGCGCATCAGATGCGACTTGTCATACCTAAGTAGGGGAGGACCCAAGTCGTATTGATTGTTATAGGTAGAGGTTATTATTAGTTCATTTCGTAACTTAATCACATAAAAATAATGCAGACATACTCGCTGCGTAAATTTTTCGGTTCTTTTTTGAAACATAAACTGACATTTATATATTAGTGACTTGACACCTCAAAACCAGGTGCTTATTCACCTGGTGTGGATTTCTCATCCAGCATTTTATGTAATCCGTGGGGTATCAATAATTTATTAGGACCCCTGAATCTGCCAAACCGGATTTGGCTCAGGTGGTAAATTACTGTCAATTTGCTCTCACTGTGTGATAACATAAATTTTATTTTGTAACCAAATTGGTTCACCTTTTTATATTATTTGTGGGATTTTTATTTCTTTAAATTTAATTTATAAGTAGGTAGTAGTAGTAATTTATAAATAATGCATACATATAACGCATATCAACACCCAGACACCTCTATATTCGTCACACAAGCTTTTGTCCTGGGTGGGAATCGAACCCACGACCTACAGCGCAGAAGGCAGGGTTACCAACTGAGCTGTGAGGCAGTCATACACGTAATGCACCATCTTCTTCTAATTATAGTGACTGAAAAGAGACAGCATATTTAAGTTCGAATTCGAATTCGAGATTTCTATCTGGTTGCCATTCGTTTCCATCGTACATTAGTAGTGATAATTTATTCCTTAAATTAACTATTATGGATGCCATATTTCATAGATATTATTGCACTGAGAATATCCTTTGTAACAAAATTCCATTAAATCTCGTAAATAAATAATCCAGTAATTGTTGCTCTTCAACAAAGGGGAAATCGAATGTATAATTGAATTGCCATCCGTCTTCAAAACCCAGTCACACTGACAGATGGACATGTGTAATATGATTGTAGGTCACCGAACAAATCGATTCCACGGACCCTTATTCATCGCAGCTACCTTGTGTTACGTTATAAAATGAAAACTCACTCCAAATTCGTCCGAGAAAGTACTGCCACCATGCCCATTTCTGCCGCCAAGCAGTGACGCATTCGCATTACTGTGTTCCGGTTTGAAAAGTGTGGTTATCGGTGAAATTGCAGGCACATGAGACATTCCACCTACACGTCTCAGAGTGGCGGGCGCATACGATGTGACTTGGGTCTTGTACCTAGTAGGGGAGGACTCAAGTCGCATCAGTTGTTATGGGCAGAGGTTACCACTTAACACCAGGTGGGCCGTCGGCTTGTCCCGTAACTATATCACTTAGAAAAATGCCACATCTATATTTCAAACAAAGTTACAAAGCCCTTGATTCGTAACTCTGAGGTGTGATGGTGGAATATCTCATGTGCCTGTAATTTCCCCGGTAACCAATTTTCAAACATCTCAGCAACGCGAATACGTTACAGCTTGGTGGCAGTAATAGGTATGGTGGCAGAACTTCTCGGACGAGCATGTAAAAGTCAAAGTCAAAAACGATATTTGCATAGAATTATAAAGAAATGGCTTGGAATGGCATAAGTTCTACTGCGGTTAAAATCTGTATTGGATCAGAGGAAGCCGGCTTTTAATGAACGCGTAATAAAGATCTATAAAAGGTCTATCTATAAAAGGTTTGCTGCAAGTAAACTCTTTTTAGGGTTAAGCTCGCCTATGTATAGGTATATATTTTTTATATATGATAATTTTGTGTTTTTTTTGTGTACAATAAAGAATAAAGACCTATTAACCGACTATAGGGTTGAAATAGCTGAACTCCAGCATCCCAGCAAGCGGGTCGAGTGATGACCTGGTTTCGGGAACAATAGCCACGATGTACCGGGCGCTGTGGCTCGTTCACTCACGCTTTTCGAGAGTGTTATTCTTCTCAGTGACATTGTGATTACTTAATGGATTTTTTTTATAGTACCGGTAGCAGATACTTAGTCATTCCAAATAAGTGAGAGTAAACAAGCTGTTTTTACGAATTCGATGTTGAATAAAAAGTTTTTTAAGAAAGTTCGTGATTTGAAATTGTGTTTTTCCTCTTTTTGTGTTTTAATCAGTTCAAATATGGTCTTCTATAAAAATATGTTTTATCAATTAGTTTTTATATTGGTTAGTTAGTTACTTTGTATATTGGTGGACAAACACAACGCCATATAGCCCTAAACTGAGATAGCTTGTACTATGGGAACTGATAGAATACATTATATACATTTTTTTTATACATTCATATGAGACATATTAACATCCAGACAAAGAACAAACATCTATATTCATTATATACATGTTTGACTTGGGTGGGAATCTAACCCATGACCTACAGATAGAGTTACTACCAACACAGCTGTGAAGCCTGTTTCAAAAACTAGTTAACTCTTAACAAATTCTAAATTATATAATGAAATATATAAATAACCCTATAACGTAAATGTTGAGTACTGTTAAACATACTATATTGTGTTTATGATTTTGGAAATTTATATTAATTATGATTCTACATATTACCTATCTCCTTTCCTTTCCTCCCCATGGAGGGTCGGATAGGGTTTGAACAGGCATCAAACTTATCAATAAGTACACGTGACCTTATGTTTTGAATATTGACGTTTCCAAGCCATTTCTTTATGAATTCTATGAAAATAAAGTTTTTGACTTTGACTTTGACTTTATTAATTGTTTTTTGTTTCGTCTCATAATCGTTTATTCATTCCTCGGAGCAAGTGTTTCAGGAATATCAGAGATGTAATGTCGTGCACCGCGCTGGTGCCTCTGCCGCCCCGCTACGCCAGCGCCAGGGAGGGACCACGGCATAATGATTACAATTTTTCAATAGTGATAATTACATTTTTTCATTAAACAAAAAGCGGCCAAAAAACGTTTCAGTAAAAGGTGCAGTTTATATATAGTACCGAACGTGAATGTAAGTAAGGTAGTGAAGTTTAATTTTAAAGGTAATACATATTTATTTTATATTGATATAAAATATTTTAAAAGCTCGTTCATGGTTTTCAATCAGACTAGATATCCGTTACGGCCAGAAATAGCCTTACGAATGGACTGGAATGGAAACAGGCAAAAATTGCAAAAACATTACAGTAAATTAAAGAAAAAATTCCTTCCTACGGTTCCTAAGGGAACCTTCTAAGGTATGGACTACTGGACTCATACTGGACTACTTTCTGAATGAGGCTTTTTTTATGAGCTGACGGCCCACCTGGTGTTAAGTGGTAACCTCCGCCCATAACCGATGTGACTTGGGTCCTCGCCATACTAGGTACGACAAGATCGTATGCGCCTGTAACTCTGAGGCGTGTGGGAGGAATGTATCATGTGCCTGTAATTTCACCGGAGGCTGCCTTTCAAAGAGGTTTCATAACGGCGACCGCGCAGTTCGCTAACACCACCGGGCCACAATGGCGGTTACGCAAATGCGCGGGAACCGATGACATCACAGCTTTCACTCTCGATCGCGGTCAATGAGCCAAGATGGATTAGCATGACTTGGTTGTAGATTAGTGGGACATTACCGCGAATATGCGAAGGTCGAACACTCTTGTAAGCATTTGGGATATATCTTTAACTTTGCCATGCAACGCCTGGAGTGGGAACTGGATCTCAAGTGAGGATCTGGTATGAGCAGCATACATAGCTGCTCCACCTGGTGAATCCCACTAGTTACCTACTACCTCAGTTCTCACAACAAATGACAATTATTTTAAATATTAGCAATGGTATTCATAAATGAATTACGAATTCCTTAAATTCCGCCTCCAACTTCAATCCAATTATAAACATCCAAACAATTATTCACAAGTTATTGGAAAACACTCCAAAGCAGGAAACAACCCAAAGTTGACCTTTCAAAATTTGTTCCGTTTTAGCTTATTGGCCGGAATGGACGCCACTAACTTATGGGTAGTAGCAGGGTAGGTAGGCGGCAGATTACCAGGTGTGGTGGTAGTACTTCTCCGGGCGAACTCAGCACAAGTTCTACTGCTACTTTGGGTTGCTCCTTTCACACCACTCGGGGGACACGTGTAGGGATTCAGAGGGTTATCACCTACGGACGCGAGCAACGTGTTCTAGGATAAAAGTCGTGTTTAAGTGAACGTATGAACGTTATGATATTTCCTCGCTTGATTAGCCAGCTTTCCACCGGCCTTCAGTTACAAATACCGGGCGATGCTATGCTAACGACACGTATTTCCCCAATAAAATCGGTCACGTTATGAAATACAGTGTACGCGTTACGTACTTATTACAACATAGACATGATTCAAATATTTTTTTATCAGTTCACTGACGCCAGTGTTCATAGAACTATGGGTTTGTGCCCATAGACTGGTTCAGGAAGCACATGTGTTTATATTTTTGACCTGCCACACAGCTCAGTTGGTACCCTGCCTTCTGCGCTGTAGATAGTGGGTTCGATTCCCACTCAAGACAAGCATTTGTGTGACGAATAGATGTTTGTTCTGTGTCTGGGTGTTGATATGTATGTACCTATTTACAAAAAAAGGATTTAATTATTATATCAGTTATCCGTTTCCCATGATACAAGCTATTTACATAGCTTACTTTGGAGCTAGATGGCGCTGTGTGAAATATCCACCTATATTTATTTATTATTTATATCTTACTAGCGACCCGCCCTGGCTTCGCACAGGTGCAATCAAATTACAAATTATATACTCAAACCTTCGTTTATCGCTCTTTTTATAGTGAGAACGGTATCGAAATCCGTTGCGTGCTTAATAAGAAGTACCTAAGACAAAGTCAAGGTCAAAATCAAAACTTCTATAAAGTTTATACAGAAATGGCTTGAAAACATCAATAATATTCAAAAGATGAGGTCTCGCGTAATTTTGACGTCTGTTCAAACCCTATCCGACCCACCATGGGGAAGAGGGAAGAAGGGATTCCTTTTTTTCGCGAGCACGTAAGAAAGCGAAGATTCAGATAGAGGCAAATGTCGACTTAATTATATACTATTTAGATATTTATCTGGGAAGCACAGACGTTACCAAATATAAGTTCAGGGCCACCACCGCTTTTCTACGAATAACTGCGTTAGCGGAGTTATTCGTAGAACTCACATCTTGTAACGATTACGGTAATGTACTCTGTTTTTGATAAGCATCGCTTTCTTCCTTTCACAATGTCTTGATTTCAATGAATGGTGAATTCCAAACTATACACGTGTCGGTGAGGGGCCCATTTAGTGACACATCATAATAAAAAAGAAGATATAAGTTTACACAGAATATGTAACAGGCTGACTACACATCGGACGACACCGACGCCGCGCCGACGCGACGCGACGCCAGCGCACGTGAAGCGCTTTCTAACTGACTGTGAGTCACGGATAGATTAGCCGTAGATTAAACATCAGATAAATTCATTATTACAACAGAGAGTCAAGTAGTCATTTTAAATGTTTATGTGTAATGACCATTTACATAAGTTTATATTCATTTCATTCATTACAAAAAAAACATAAGATCTACCTACAAAAAAATATTTTAAATTTAGAATGGAACAAATAAATTTACATTAAAGGAAATACAGAAAACATTCAATTAAAATAAAATAAATTTAAATCCTAATAACATTTTATAGCATAAATGATTGAACACCTCTTTGAAACAAAGTCGATAGCTTCGTTTCGAACTACCCTTAAGTAAGCCATTTTTCTAGAAAATTATGAAGTAAGTTATGTTGTAAATCAATGAAGCCAAAGATGCCACCCGGAAGATGCTTTTTAGCAACGAGCACGAAACGACGTTGTCGGGCAACAGATTTAGATTCGTCTCATCACTAAGTAAATAAATACATATCTACTCATTATTTACATAACAATCGTAACTGTTATAATGCGGAATTAATTGGTGCAAAAAGGATTGGCGTGGCGCACCTACTCGCGAGGGTATATCATTATCTTAATGATAATGCCCGAATTATTATATGAAAGTTAATGCATTCAGAGAAAAGTCCGTTCATACATACCCAGTATTATTTGAAATCTGATTTAATCATTCCGTGTTACTAAAAGTTTATGCGAATTCCACGCAGAGCAACCGACTGAATAGCACCCGCGTGAATAGCACCTAAGCTATTCCACGAATTGCCACATAGCAGCTCGTGATGCTGTATTTTATTAAGGTGTGAATACCAGTGGCATTAGAGGCACGCTATATTAGGAGTCCCATCTTGTGTGTTTGAGGAAGAACTTGTCTTATTGCTTTTATTATGGCTCGTTCCATCACCTCAGTCCAAATATAGAAAAACCAGGAACCAAATCTGAAATCTAAGGGTCGTGTTTCTTAAATTTCTTTGTTAGTGTGTGCGTCCGCTCTGTCAGGATCACACCATTAAAGAATTCTAGAGTTATGGTTGGCAGGCTGTACGTTCTTCGTCAATCAGGAAGCCAGCCTCAAAACATATTAAATATTGATGAAAAAAGGAGAAAATTTCATGCATATAAGACAAAAATTAATTCTTATTGCCCATTGATATTTAATTGATTGTTTTTTTGAATATGATGTTATTGATCCTGCTTTCACTGCTTAAGCAACTGCCTAAATGGAAATTATTACTTCGCGTAGGAGTTGTAGGACAACCAAAAAGAGTCGTCACTTCTTCGGATGCACTCTATATTTGGCTGATTTATTGGAAATTAACTACAAAGAAATAGTCCGATTTCACTTTTTTGCCTCTTGTCTCCTCCAAAAATGACTTCACTTGCTAAGTGTGTTTTCTCTTTGTTACAGGAATTCTACTCGTAACATCGACTTCAAAAGGCCAGTTCCCTGAGCATCACCCGGGTAGGTATGCATCAATCTCATCATCATATCATGACTATCTCCTTGCCTTCCAAACACTTATTAAAGATTCTTCTTGCAGTCAGTTTCACCCAAGCATCAGCTGAGTGGCCGAACCCTCATCTTCAGCAGAGAAATCCGCCTTGGAACGAGTTCCCTGCGGCAAGAAAAAGATCTCCTGAATTCGTCCAGCCAAACTACAACAGCAATCAACCGTACAGTTACAATACAGGACCGTTTGGACCGAGACCTGACCTTCAAAAATCTCAGAACTTCTATAACTACAATGGAAGATCCTCTTTTGTCGCAGCAGAATCGGCACAAAATTTCAACCATCAGAATTACGATGCGAGTTCCGTAAGACAAAATTATAATAACTTTCATAACTATGACGGTAGATCATCCATGACTGGAGCAGAAAACATTCCCAACGATGGAAGACTCCTCTCCGAATCAGCATTTACAAAAATATCAGAGACACTAGGAGCTATCAACACTGTAGGACATTATCTAGTCGATATGGTTAATGAAGAACATGAAACCGATGAAGAAGATCCGAATTTGAAACAACTTCCTCAAGCCTTTTACACGATTAGCAAAAATGTGTTAGGAAGAAATGTTACTGATAAAATTGCTCCCTACGTCAGAAAGGCACTACCAAAAGTCCTTCCTGATGCACCCATTACCAAAATAGCTACAGCGAATGACAGAAATGATGTAAAATCTTGTACGACGCCGGAGGGTCAAGAAGGTGTATGTGAAGACCTAAGCAACTGTCCGCAACTTCTTCTAAACCTGGTGGCCCTTCGGGAATCATTGTGTTTCAAAGATCTCTTTGTTCCTGGAGTGTGTTGTCCCAAAGACGCAGTAGTCACTACTCTTGTTCCAGAAAAGCCTGTCGTGTCAACGACAAGTAAACCTACGTACTTAGTACCAATAACGACACAGAAACCAAAACCACAGACGACGAAACGTCCATCGGCGGTGCTGGTCCTGACGACCAAGAAACCGAAGCTTACGCCAAAACCGGTTACAACGACAAGAAAGCCAACGACTGTGCCAACGAGTACGGCAGCTACCACGCCGCGGCCGATCAGGACTACGACTTTTTATACTGTCACTCCACCTGTGATAGCAAACTTCTCCAATATCGTAGATATAGAAGGTAAAAACAATTAAACTCTTAAACAAAACTTAGTTCAACAAAAATAGAAGAAACCATTTTCTTCTTACTAAATTGTCGCAGTTTTCATAATTATATTAGTGTTTCTTGAGTGGCACCGGTAGATAAGCACTAGTTGTTAATAAACCTGTTAGTGCACCAACCTGCGCATCAGTAATCTACTTTTCTCCCAATTTCAGAATGTGGACAAAGAGAAGACGAAGGTGGCCGCATCGTTGGTGGCACGGAGTCTAAGCCCGGCTCCTGGCCGTGGATGGCAGCCATATTCCTTCATGGCAGCAAGAGAAGAGAGTTCTGGTGCGGGGGTACCCTGGTGGGGAAGAAACACGTGTTGACTGCTGCTCATTGCACCAGAGATTCCAAGCAACGGCCGTAAGTATCAGATCAGTGTTTTAGTGAATGACTCCTCAATGAAACAAGAAACAACTCCAGCGTGGAATCCTAGGTAAATGTTGCCCATGGCGCGAGACATTCTGAACCGCCATAATATAAGTTAAGTTCAATTGTCTAACACCCATGTGTGACATACAAGAGTATTCCTGATATGAAGCTGCAGAGAATCTGAGGATTCCTGTGCTGATAAGAAATAAATAGGTATCGTCCAATTGTTGTTAGTTACTTGACCTAATCTAACCAGGGATTTTGAGTGATTTTTGCTATACTGTTAATGAATCTAATCAATGATTTGCCAACTTAATATGAATTGTACTGTATCTTACAATCCAGCTTCCCACCACGGCAGTTCAGCGTGCGCCTCGGAGACGTAGACCTGGCACGAGATGACGAGCCCTCCCGCCCCGTCACGCTGAGGGTCACCGCTGTGAAGGCGCACGAGCAGTTTTCCAGGGTCGGCTTCTACAATGACATCGCTATACTGGTGTTATCAGGTTCGTTCCTTAAATATTTCGTGTTAGAAGCTGGTTTATCTTTTGTCAAGTTTATTTATTATTATTTATTTTATTATTTTGTTTTACAAGATGCGGGAAATGATTTTTACCGCCGTCCGCAACCCGCCATTGTCCCAAAATTTACAGCACCGTATTAGCCATCGCTTAAGCATCAATAACATCACAAGAAATCGCTTTAACCGATAAGACCGCCCATTGCGCATTTCTGTTTTTTTTATTAGATTACTTTAGTTCAAAAAATATTTATTTTAATTTATCTATCTAACCATTGTAAATTTCTCTTTCCAGAAAACGTCCAAAAATCGAAATACGTTATCCCCATCTGCCTGCCGCGAGGTGAGCAGCTCCACCGCACGTTCGAGCGAGCCCTCGCCTCTGTGGTCGGATGGGGAACCACCAGGTACGGGGGTGGGGAGAGCTCGAAGCAGCTGGAAGCCAAGCTGCCCGTGTGGAGGAACGAGGAGTGCGACAAAGCGTACTTCCAGCCCATAACCGACACTTTCCTATGCGCTGGATATGCGAGAGGAGGTGTGGACGCCTGTCAGGTTAGTGAGGACTATCACTTTTACAATACTAAACAAACCGGCGTGAAGTATTGAGTCAAGAAATGACTAGTTCCATCGACTCTTAGCCACGGGTGGGCTGGGAGTTATCTGAGTCCCACAGTAGAAGCTATGCTTAGCTCGGAGCTAGATGGCGCTGTGTGAAATGTCCACCAATTTATTTATTTATTCAATTTCGTTTCCAGGGTGATTCCGGCGGTCCGCTGATGCTGCAGCTGAACGGGCGCTGGACGCAGATCGGCGTGGTCTCGTTCGGCAACAAGTGCGGCGAGCCAGGCTATCCCGGGGTCTACACCCGCCTAACGAGATACGATCACTGGCTCAACCACAATTTAATTTAACATTGTATAGTATTCTAAACTAATTAAACTTGATGATCGACCGAAACAGGCCATGATCGTCGCCTCCAAAAGGAATTGACTAGTATTATCACTGCCTACGAAATAATTCGCAAAATATGAAATTGGATGGAATATTAGTACTACGCAAGATTATACCTTCAGCAAAGCCAACCTGATAAAGACTTATCCATGTCGCAGTGCATTTATACACTGCCAGTGGCATCCAATACGATTCCGTGCTCCTTGCGTAATATGTGCATTAAGACCGATGGCAACATTTATAAATAATCTACACAAAAACCATTGTGTACATTGAAATCATTATTATACAAGAATATATGTATTTCCTTAGAATTAAGTAAAGAATCTACTTAGCTATAGTAGAAACTACTGTAGGTACATTTCTATAGATTACCTCCAAAATTACCATGTTTAAATGTAAGATTTTTTGGCCATAACTTTGGATTGTGGCAAAACCAGCCTTCCAACTCATTCTAAAAAACTCATACTAATTTATTTTCTTTATATCTAAACGAAGTAAGTGCGTTGTGATAAGAAACTGACTGTTTATTGTAGTTAAGTGATAGGTAATAATGTAACGTAAATAAAAATAATAAAACCGAGTATTTTATATTTATTTTACCCTCCTTATTATAAAAAGTAAGTGCAGAATATTGAATCTTATTTTTATAATATTTTAATGACAGGCCTTACTGCCCATAACAATACTACAATATACACCCGTATGTATATAAGTGTGAGAAGACCAAGTCTTATTGTATAGAACTCGCCACCCTCATGTGCTATTGCATTTCATAGGCTCTACACCCTACACCGGAACAGCGATATGAACAATAAGTACTCTGAATTAGTGCTTGCATTGAGTGGCATTCAAGAATTTTAGTGATTATAGATTACGGTTTTTCAAGTGACCATTGTTGACCAACATCTAAAGAGCCTGCCGTATGACGGCCGGGACAAGGGATAAAGGACCGGATCTAGAAAGCGATACTCTTAGACACGACACGCAGTTTCTTCTTTTTGCAGAGCCCTAGTCACCGATTTTTTTAGATCTCACTCCGAGATCTGGAGTTCTTCGTTATTAAACTTATATTTTATGGCGATGGCATAAAAACTTTCAGCAAGGCCAAAGATACCTTAGCAGGCTCTATAAAATCTGACGCGAGGCAGAAGGAAAATAAGTCGCTGACAGTCACTCACTTGGTAGTCACTGTCAAAAGCAGCTG
Source organism: Chesias legatella (assembly GCA_947359385.1). Classification (NCBI taxonomy): domain Eukaryota; kingdom Metazoa; phylum Arthropoda; class Insecta; order Lepidoptera; family Geometridae; genus Chesias; species Chesias legatella. Next base: position 4,046,756 of record OX375779.1, on the reverse strand, counting down.
GTGTGTTATTGTGTGAATCACGGATTCGTATTTATATTATTATTTTTTTTGCTTAATTTCATTATCGTAATCAAGAACCAAAAACTCTTGCAAGTTGGGCAAGAATAACTTTTGAATGCCAGTGTAAAACATAAGCCGCCATTGTTCTGTGAAGATCAGATAACAAGATGAAATACTCCACCTCTCCAACACCAAGTTTGAGCAACTATCCACGAAGCACTTCGCCCTTGCCAGCTCCCGCGAACTACCAGCCGACCACGGCCAGCGCTGCGGTGAAGAGATACAAGTATCTAAGGAGATTGTTTAAATTTAACCAGATGGATTTTGAATTTGCTGCTTGGCAAATGGTTTACTTGTTCGTGGCGCCACAGAAAGTATTCAGGAATTTTAATTACAGAAAACGTAAGTAGTCGAGTTAGATAATTGAATAATAGACTTTTATGAAATCCTGCTCGTTGCTCTCTCATTTTTCTTCACTGAGACAGGGCTACATGTATATAATAATACATATTAGGTTGATGAAATGTAGTCAGATGTAACCCTGTCATACTGTAGTGCAGATTATTTTATATTATTCAAAACTAACATGTAATGGATGATGGCACCATGCAATGTCTGGATTGGGAACTGGTTATCAAATGTGGAACAGCAATGATTTTGAATTAGAGGATAGTTGACATTTGCTGTGGAGTGTTGGTGCATGTGTTTCACGTAAAACCTTTAATAAAGTAATCTTTAGGTTTGAAACCAACAATCTATGGACGCTTTGGTTAAAGTATACATGACTACCAACCGAGATGTCTACAACAGCCAAAAGGTTTTGAATAAAAAAAAACTTATAATTTATCAATGGGAATCATTTATAAAGTTATATTAATGTCCCCAACTGATGAACGGTGAATTTTAAAATCACTTTTTACCTCTTTGTGTGGTGGTTCCAAGCCATTTATTTAAGAATTCAATGGATATACATTTTATCGATATGTCTCATTTATTTTTTACATAGCTGGCAGTAAGGAGTCAGCAAACTAAATATCTCAAAGCATTATGTCTTTGCTAGACTCATGACTCACCACTCCCACTTGATGTACTGTAATGATTTACTTAATTTAAAAACACTATACAGTGTATTGCTGTTTATTTTCAGACACAAAATCACAGTTTGCAAGAGATGATCCTGCCTTTTTGGTTTTACTGAGTGTGTGGATGCTATGTAAGTACACATTAAGTTGCATATAATATTTTCTTATAAAGTTTGCTCGAGACCACAAAATAATGCTTCATATTGTAATGATGAGAGTAGTAATAAGTTGTATAAATCTATTTATTTATAGTTTACATACATAATTTATTAAATACATCCCATAAATTGTATGTGCCATGGTGAGGCTGGCGCTGCAGGTTGAAGATCCATCAGTACAGAGTTTTCAGGATGGCAGATAGGTATGTTAGCTGAACTAATGGAAAAAAAATCTTCAAATAATTATATTTCAATTTCAGTGTCCTCCATATGCTTTGGTCTGGCGATGAGTTTGTCCGCAGGCAAAATAGTGTTGTTTACACTATTTGTGGTGTTCGTGGACTTCATTGGGATGGGTATTCTAGTCTCCGCTATTATTTGGTAAGTCAGCATTAATAATGTCTTGGTGATGAGACATGAAGGTGGAAGTCTCACGTGCCTGTAATTTCTACAAAATCTACACCTTTGAAACCAAAACAGCAATGGGTATAGGTTTGCGGTAGAAATAGGTGTGGTAGCACTACTACCCCGGGCGAACATTCCACAGTTCTGCTGGCTTTTTAAATTTAAATTTATCCCAATAAAAAGGTAAATTTATATTGAAAACAATTATATAAAATTATTTGCAGGTACATAACGAACAAGTACTTGAGGAGGGACCCCCTGGGACCGGACGTGGAGTGGGGGTACGCATTCGATGTACACATCAACGCGTTCTTCCCCCCACTCTCTTTGCTCCACTGCTTTCACATCATTCTGTTTATAAGTAAGAATAACTTACACCTTTTTTTATTCACCTGTTTATTAGAAGTAAGAATAACTTACACCTTTTTTTATTCATTCTGTTTAAAGTAAGAATAACTTCTTTTTTTTTTATTCGTCTGTTTATAAGTAAGAACAATTTACACCTTTTTTTTTTAAGTGAAAACGTTGTTATGGCTTTCACAATACAGGCATGGCCGAGTGTGAAGTATGCAGATTTAATTGTAATGTTAGTTTTAAGTTACTTTGGGAGGCACAGGATATCCTTTTAAACTTATTACTGTCCAATCTTGTAATTGCTGTAATCTGATGTCAATAAATATATTTCTTTCTTTCTTTTTGAACAATTTTACTAACAACTGACCTGTGACCGCTCACTTGATAGTAATTTTGCCTTTTGTGCTTTAAGTCGTGGGTTCAATTTCCACCAAGTTTATGCATTTGTTTGATACAGATGTTTTTGTCTGTGTAGGTATGTATAACAAAAAAAAGTATTTTATCAATTGTTTGGTTCCAGTATACTACGCTATGCTTAGTGTGGCGCTAGTTGTGCCTGTAATACACCAGCCTATTAACTGGAAATTAGCAATGCACAGTAGTAAATTCCACTGTCACTAAAATTACATGATAATATATAAACAATAATTTGTTTCCAATTTCAGATATGCTCGGTGAAAAGGGCTTCCTGTCCTGTTTCGTGTCGAACACGTTCTGGCTAGCTGCTTTCATTTACTACATGTATATTACATTCCTGGGATACAGCAGTAAGTACCAGCCGTCTCATGTTCCGAGGATACTGACCCTATGAGCGATAGTGATAGTGTCTATCTACCACGGAAACCCCGGATTGGTAGATCAGTAATAATAAAAATAATATTGGCGGAAAATACGCACAGCGCCATCTAACCCCAAACTGAGCATAGCTTGTACTATGGGAACCAGACAACTGATATACATACTTATATACTTTTTTTTGTAAATAAATACATAATATCAACACCCAGACACAGAACAAAATCAACGTTACAAATGTCACACACGTTTGTCCTGGCTGGGAATCGAACCCACGATCTACAGCGCAGAAGGCAGGGTTACTACCAACTGAGCTATGAGGCCAGCCTTAATGTCTGATGTATAATAAGACCAATGTTGCTGAGCCCTTTATTTCCAGACCTGGCGGTGGTTCAGAACGCGAGGCTGTTCCTATTCCCGCTGCCGCTACTGGTTGTCGCTTACCTCGCGACGCTCCTCCTTAACTTCAACCTGAGCAATATGATGATATACTTCTATCAGTACAGAGTGCTTTAACATCACACTTTATTAGAAATACATTTGGTTAGGTATCTAATAAAAACAAATACAGAATTATGATATGTACTGTGACGTCCAATGAAATTGATTTTAAAAGCTCTGAAATTTATGTTGTATTTTTTACTTCGTATGAAATAAAAAGATTGACATCGTAACTGTGCGCCGGCTTCAGACGATTGTGTCTGTTTAATTAAACCGATAGGGTTCTATTACACACCAGATTCTAGCCTTGTTGTTATTAATTACAGATGTACTTATACTATACATGATTATTCTTATAATGCTAACCTCAACCTCTTGCCAATATCATGGTTTTCTAATACTCGAAAGATTTTAGGATAATCGCAGTCAAAAACTTTTATTTCCATAGAATTCATAAAGAAATGGCTTGGAAACTCGGAAATTCTTCTGTTTCTAACGCCATTGACCAAGGGTTTGCTTGCTTGTTGAATATGAGGAATAATTCTGAAGGTCTGCATGCCCAGTTTCATAGAAACATGTTTTTGGTTATGATGTACAATTTACCCATAAATAAGAGGTTTTAGGCATATTACCAATATTCCGGTATATATCATTCTGAAATAAAATAATTTGTATTTATTTTTATACTGATATTTTATTGTATCACATCAAGTACTGAATACTGATTAAACTGTAAATAATAGGCTAGTACATAGTTAATTCATATGCAATAAAATTATATAATCCATATTGGTGTATTAATAAATCCTCCATCATACAAAATAATTATTCATTTAATCATCATCTAACACGATCACTTCGTCCGGGGGTATCAGTTTAGGTATGTTGAATACCAGCATCTTTTTAGTTTCCTTCTTCTGTTTTGAAGCTGTAGTCTTGGTGACGGTGAGCGACGATGGCAATTTGCTGATGGACGCTTTGATTTCCTGCGCACTCGGTTTGGGTATGTTCTTTTGTCGCTCAGCCAACTTCTCCTGCAACGTCTTGCCGGGACTGAGTTGTTGGTGCGGCATCGGCGGCTTCGTATGGACGGCGGAGCTCACCGCACACGACGAAGACATGTGCGCTTGCGACGGCAACGAGGAGCTGCTGGAGTGCGTCGTACGCGGAGGAGGGAGTGACACTGATGGCACACCGTACGAACTCAGATTCGCGGTCAACGATGCAGGCAGGGTCGACAACACCGTCCCCATACTCGGCGCCAATATCGACTTCGTAGACGGTGCTGACGTTGACTTTCCCATAGAACTTAATGTTTTGGGATTGCCCGCACTAGAAGTAGAGGCGGATTTCTGGTGGGTGCCCATATTGGAAGTCATTGAAGACGTCTTCTGCATGCTCCCCATTGGAAGTGACGAAGCATTCTTAATAGTGAAACCTGACAAGGGAATCGATTTCGATGCCGATGAATAAGATTTGGTGGGTTTAACCGGCGCATTAGCTCGAACATTCATCATTTTTGGAGCTCGTTTCTGCTTCTTAGCCGGAGGCATGTACGACGATAGAGTTTGACCCAGAAACTGTCTGTAGAACTCTGCTTGGAATGAGTTCTGCAGTGAGCTTTGTAAAGACGATTGCAGTGAATTTTGCAGCGATGAATATCCAGCCAGTGCACTGATATTGCTCAAATAAGACAGTGATAGTGCAGCAGCCGTCTGCTGGGATAGGATTGGATCATTCAACATTGGAAGATAATTCTGAAATGCAGCCGTCATTTCTCGAGTGTCCATTTTTGGAAGATCAGTTGTCGGTGCTGATGCTGACTGTTTTGAGTCAGATTTGGCCTGTATGCCTGTAGGGTTATGGACATGGACTGTAGACGGTTTGGCATTTTCAAAGAACATTTGCTTTGACGCCTGTCTCTTTTCCTGCTTTTGGCTTTTATCCTGACTCGCTAGCGTCGCTTCATATTTCAACTGCTGAATCTGTTTCTGACAATACTTCATGCTTAAATCGACCAAATTCATGTTTTCGGTTATAGGGTCAGCAGTGACAAGCTTAAAACCTTCTGTTAGCAAATTTGTGAATTGTTTCGAGTTCGGTTGTTTTTGGGCTCTTTGATAGGCTCGGTAGATGTCCAGCATCAAACTTTTCAGCGCTTGTTGTTCTACGTCGTTGACTTTCAAATCTGCTTGCTGGCTAAACTTGGTCAGCTGTCCTTTCAAAGATTGCACACAAAGAGAAAATGCCTGCTGTGCCAATTCTTCTCGGTCTGAGTCACGTAAATACGTCTTATCCGGTTCTGGAATTCTTTGTAGCTGCATGCTCAAATCCAACAAGGTTTTATGGTCATCAATTTCTTTCAAGATCTCCATCGTCAGAAGAACGGAGCGACTCATGTGGAAAGCGAAGCCCCCAGCTCGATCGACCTCAGCTAGCGGAATTTTCCAAATGTTGTTAAAGAAATTTGTATGTTTGCGCTCGCTAAAAAGACCTCCAAGCTTTTGACCGGTTCTAGAAGTAAAATTCGATAGTAATAGATCTCGACATCTCTCAATATCTTTTCCCTTTTTGTAATAGAAGTGGTAATGTGCTACTCTGTAAATTGCTTTGTAATGCGGCGGAAATCTGCTGGCACAGTCTTCTAAAGAGTCTAGACATGCTGATATTATTTCCATTAACTCTCCATCTGATAGAGGTTTTGTGTCATTTGAATTAGAAGACGCTTCGCTGTCTCTACTAGAATCACTGCTGCTATCGGAAGAAGAATCACTTGAGCTAGAATCCGATGAAGATGAAGAGGATGCAGTGTCTTTTACGAATGTTTGTGCCTCCGTTTTATTTCCTTCAGGGCTCTTGTCTGTATCTGCTATTTGTACTATTGCTGGCTTATCAGTATTCTGCTCAGTTTTTTCTGCTAAATTTACTTCCGAGTCCGTTTTTACTTGTGCTGGTTCATTAGGTGTCTCTTGCTTATTTTCTTCAGCAGGCTGTGCTCCTTCTTTTTCTTCTTCTGCTGGCTTTGTCGGCTTCGGGGACTTTAATCCTATTTGAATAGCCTCTTTTGGAACTTCAGTCGGTGGAGCTGGAGCAGGTGCAGGTGATCTTTCAGTATCATACGACGCTGATCTTCTCACTTTTGCTGCTGCGGCTTCCAGTTTCAGTCGCTTAGCTTCGTGACTTTTCTCTTCCCCTGCATCACTTATAGAACGTTTGAAAATATTAGCTGCATGAACAGGCTCTCCAGATTTCGTTTCTGGCGCCGAGTTTTCTGTTTCTGGTACAATATCTTTTTTGGGTTTCTTAGTAAAAGGCCCATTTCTCCATTCATCTATGTAATTTATGAACACTTTCCCGACTGAAACTGGTATCGGTTTATTCTCATGTTGTTCTATGTATTTTAGAATCGAAGAATGTATTCTGTAGTGCAATTCTAACACTTCAATGCATAAATGTGTGGGTGAATTGTAATTGATTTTCAGTGGATATGTTGCGTCAGTTTCTTGTAAACTTTTTACGCCTTTCATATAGTAATCAAGGTAAACGGAAGGAGGTTTATTCCGTTTCTCGGCAACTTTTCCAAGCATATAATAATGCAACCACGAATCCTCATTTGCCTTTTCATCGTCATGACTACTGTTGAGATCATTGAGTGCCGTCATGAAACATTTTTGTGTAGTATCTAGCATGTCTTCTTTTTGCTTTTCCAAGGATTCAAAGTCTTCCATGCTCAGTGACTCACTAGCTTGCTTCAAGAGACGAGAGCAAAACGAATGAACCGTGTAAACGAACATTCCATATTCTATCCAAACGTTACAATGAGTGGGGTCCAACTCCAGAGCTCGTCTAAAGCATCTGATAATACATTTTGCAGGATTTAGTATATCCTTGTCATTCTTTAAATTCTTACAGGAATTCAATACCCTCTCCAAATAAACAGCTTTTGCCAAAGAAATTTCAGCCCACGATTCTAATCGGTTGGTATTTACAATAACGTCTAAAATATTGTATTTTACAGACATTTTGTATTCCTCTTTTTTGAAATAGTAATCACCCAACAGGAAGTAGATATCCTTCATTTTGAAAGGCAATAGCGACAGCAACGTTGGCAGTTTATTTTCGACTCCTTTGATATATTTTTCAATGTCTGTCACATGTTTGTGTGGGTCGTGTTCTACAGGCAAAAGCGCTAAAATTCGATGGAATAAGTTTTCTGTATCAGCAGATATGACGGAAACTTTTCCCTCCAGCGCAGGAAGCTCTGGCGGTTTGAATATTTCATATACTTGCTGAGCTCTCTCCCAAGTCAAGTTATGTGGGGTAACATTGTGATCAATGAGATATTTCAACTTATTCTTTTTGCCTGGATGGCCAAAAAGGCAGTAAACACATTGTTCCATGTATTGAAATACAGTTTCTAAACATTTGGTCAAAGCTGGGGTGCGCAATCGTGGGACGACACTATCCAGAATAAAATAAAGAAGTTTTCCATCTGTCTTGCAGCACCACCCTCTGTTTCCTAACTGTTCATGTGCAATAAACAAAACTAACAATGGATTAGGAACTTCGTCGCAGTCTTTATCTTTGTCAACTCTTCCTCTTCCTTGGTCCTCTTCTCTTTGCAAGATGTAATGCATAATGATCCAAGGAATCACTGTACCGAGTGGCATTTCAGTTGCATTTGTTTCTATTTGATGACCAATGATCCTAATTAGATTTTCAAGGGCTTGACTTAGTTCACTGTGAGAAATAGAATCTAAGCAAGACAGACCTTCCGAGGTCAGAATGTGTTCCATAGAACAAAGAATTTTAACCACAGTCAAAGTCCACTTGTCATATTCTGGTGTTCCACTTGTGTATCTGAAGTAATGCTTCAGAGCTTCATGGAGACAAATCAATGACCATTTGAAGCAACTGTCCACATCATCTAGAGCCCAGTATGTGTCTAGTATAAGTGACATCTGTACAGCAAAGTCTACAGACATTTCTTCTTCTTGATTTCTAGCCATGGTCTTACAATGTTCAAAGGAATCTAACACAATAGTAAGAACTTCATTATAGCTGCCCCTTTCATACAAATCCATAACTGTTGACAATTTCTTATTCCTCTCCAAGAACTTGATATTAGCTAAGACTTCAGATTCATTTATTGTTGGTTCAATGGTGAAGTTGACTATTTGTAAGCTGTAAGTGTCATGGTGTTCTCCCATAGCCTCAAATTCAGACAGCAGTTGATAAAGGCAGTCTAATCCCATCTCATCGTTTTTGTTGAGAATATGAATGTGTAGTTTGACCCAAAGTTGTCGCAAAATAAGTTCCAAGCAATGCTCACCACTAAAAATGTAGGGTTTCAGATAAAGTGTTATTCCTATGGCTTCTATTACAGACAGTTCATGTTTAGGCTTTTCTTCTGAATGAAGTTTTTCATTGACAGAGAACTCTTCAACCAGAATGTTAATGTTTGCATGATGGATCAGCTCTTCTTTATTTGTATCTGTGCATGTTGGAACATCAATATGATTATTGTAGCAATTGTTAGCTTCAATAAACACTTTTGGTAAACCTTCTGGCCATTTCACTCTCCATTTATTGGCTAAGATACCAAGAAACTCTTTCAGCATGTCAATTATATCTCTTTTATTTTCTGTGTATTTATTTATGAACTCCTTAACATCTTTTTGCTCATTCTCAGTTCCGAAATATTCCTCAATTTCCTTTTTCTCATGTATGTTTTCATCGAATAGCTTTTCCAAACTTCTTGCATCCACTGATTCTAGATTCTCTATTTCTAGATTTTCTTTCTTTTTAACAGCTTCAGGAGATAAACATGTGGGAACCATTCTTCTCAATGTTTCATAAATATTATCATCAAGGCGATCTTGTCTGTTTACTGGTTTTTTACGCCCAGACCTCCGCTTAGTGCACCAACTCCACTGTTGAAGAAAACCAAGATCACTGCCTCTTCTTCGTACTGCAACCTTTTTTTTGGGTTCTGGAGTAACTTCGGTACTTTCTGTTGCAGGTATATCATTAGGAATTATTTCCACATCACTTTCTACTTTCTCAGTATCTGTTGCAGCTTTGTCTGAGCAATTGACTTCACTTTCTGATTCAGCAATATCAAGATTTTTCTCTGTATCTCCATTTGATTCTTTATCATCTTTTATTTCAATTATTTCCACTTCTTGAGGCTCTTCGCTTACTTCAATAGCTTCCTTTTTTTCCTGTTTCTCAAAGAGTAGTAAAAGTGGGGATGCATGACTGAAATAGTTCTCGGTCATATAGAGGTGCATGTTTACTAGAGAATCTCCAACTGAACACCAAGTAAACTCGGTAATTGGGTTTTTTAGTGTCAATTCAGGCAATTTATATTTAAACTGTTCTGCTCGCTGCTGCTCTAGAAATATTTCATGTATATCATTAGCTTCTTTTAAGAGCACCTCAGCTCTCTCTTCGTCAATGTCACCATCATTTTTTTCATTCCATTTGTATATAGGGTTTAAATACTCCATGAAATCTCTAATGTAAGGAAATGTTGTGAATATATGTTTCCTGTATGCCAAACCTCTTAAGTAGCCAGGATCAAGTTGTAATGTATCATGAATAGTGGAGATGCACTCTTCTTTATAATCCAGGCCTAGTAACAGTGTGACTATCTTGTCGAGACAGGGCCAGTGTTTGGGATTGCGCTCTGCACCCCTTTGAAATGCATGAAGCGCCATCTCAAAACGTTTAGCACACATGCATAACTGTCCCAGTCTATGCCAGAGGGTAATGTCGGTATCATCTAACTCAGCGGCAGCACAGTAAGCCTCTATAGCAGCGTCGATTTCATTCGCTTCTCTCAGCATAGACGCCAAGTTTTTGTAGCTCAAATATTTCAAATTGAAAAGTGGACCTGTAATTTTCTCTCCCGGCTTTGGTTTTTCGACATCGTACAGTAGCTCCGTATCTAATAGGTCTCTAAGGAGCTGCGTGGCATCCTTCAGATTTCCTTTTCGCTGGAGTTCGAGTGCCTTTGCGTACTGCTGTAGGGCTATTTGTTCTAAAGCTTCTCTGGTGACCTCTTCATCGGAGCCACTCTCCTCTTCGGATTCATCGTTTAATGCCGCGATTTTAATCATTTTTCATGTGAATTACTCATGTATATATATTAATATTGGAAAATTTTAGCATAAACCCACAGAACACTACAAAACTAACAAAGCCGTGAAAGCCGACTCCGACTGCCGATTAAGGGTGAGTCCGATATATTAGTATTCGCTAAGATATCAGTGATATGTCGTGTATTCATGTATCAGTAATCCCACGAAATCTGGTATGCTAATACTTAATATTCACTCTACCATATTAGCGGGCGTTTAATATCGGTCGTATAATATCAGTATTCTACTCATATTCACTTTTCATTGGCTGATATATCTGTCGGCGGGCTTCGTGTAAATTATGCCTCACTCTGATTCGCTAATATGTGATACGTGATCAGAACAAGCGAGACAAATAGTTACGTAGGGAAAGTGAGTCTTTTGTGCATTGCTTAAGGACTATTTTGCATTGGACATATTTTGTCATGTAGGCGCGTACAGCGCCTCAATCAGTTGTTAATAGTTCAAGGGGAAATAACTAGATGGCAATATATTAAATTTGGCATCCGTGAGAGTGAATAGTACCTGTCCAGGAACAAAATATTTAGAAAAAAAAAGTTAAAGTGACGGTTCGCCATTCTTGTTTGTGAATTTGTGATCGAACTAAAATGAAGTATTTTTTTTGTTTCTTTGCGATATTTGTAATGAACATGGTACATTAAATTAATCGTGAAGATATTTTATGTTCGAAATATGTATAATGACGACGATCCCGAAAGGTTTTCATAGAATAATTTGGTCCGAAAAGTTACATGATCTCGACGCTATAATTGATTGTGATTGTACGTTGTTGAAAATTTATAATAGTATCTTTGTAAAAATAAATGCTAAATATAAGATAATGCTTCACTATCATTACATCTAGACCATTCAACAAACGAAATATACTGAGATGCGTCTGATGGATGAATGGATGGATGGTTACGTCGCCCGAGGCCTCTTGCTTGACCCGGCGGGAAGTACTTCTATATTTGTTTTTTTGTGAGAAAGCTTAATATTTATACTGAGATTCTGATATCATTTTAAAGGGCATATCGTGTACTCTGTTACATAAAAGAATTATTCTTTATTCTTTATTCTTTATTGTACACAGTAAAAATAAACATAAATTAACATATATAAAAAATATGTACAAAGGCGAGCTTAACCCTAAAAAGAGTTTTCTTCCAGCAAACCTTTGAGGCTAGAAAACGTTTGTTAACAAAAGGTGGGTATGATGTGTTACCTACTTACACAAAATAATATATATTTTATATACAAATAAATACATAAATACAATATCAATATACATAATGTTAATAAATTAATAAAAAATATGTATTATAATTACATGTTGAGAAAGTGCTCTTTAACTTTTCTTTTAAATATACCAAGCGATGGACTGTCTTGGATTACATGTGGAAGGCTATTCCATAGCCGAGCTGCTTCTACGGTGAAGGAACCACCATACCTACTAGAAGAATGAGAGGGGATTTTAAGAAGAAGTGACACAGATGACCGACTTGGCTTACCACGAGGGACAAGGAAATCAAAACGCTCATGGAGATAAGAAGGAGAACCTTTTTCCTATTAACTTTCATATTTTCTTGTAAAACTCGAAACAATAAGGATACACGACATTTTTTTCGAATATCCCCAACTTTAAGCTTTATTTTCTTCTTTTGTCATCAATCTAAGTAATTTATTTTGAAGTTCATTAGATTTTCGATTCTTTGAACTTTTCGGGTTTTAATCAACTGTGGCTACAGTAGTTTCTCAGTAGTACCTAATCGTTTTTGTAGACTACTCGCGCGGTTGTAGAAAACGAATGTGACGTTTAATGCGCGGACAGGTGAAGCGAAGCGAGTGTCGTTTGCGCGAGGTGGACGCTTGAGTGGTTGGGCCGGCGGGATATTTGAAATGCAACTTACTTCAGACAAACATGTTAATAAAAAAATATCATTGACTTACTTACATAATTTACATTACATTTTACTTACAATGTTTTATGTTATGCCTATTACATTTTTCTTTATTTATTGTAATAAATTGATTGAATAATTGTTTACACCCACATTTTTTTGTAAACTTTTATTTAACTACCTAAAAGTGTTTGATCGTTTTTTTTTATTGATTCCAATAATTCAACAAAATCCGATAGATTAATGAAAGGCATACATAATAGGCATTAATATTAATTTCACAATAAACGTGATAATAATATTAAGGTAGATGGGTATTCATAGTATTAGATATAGCCACCAATATCATGAATATCAGTGATATCCAATATTAGTTTAGGTATTATAATACTTCTCAATGAATATACTGGTATCAGTGATATTGTAAAATATCGGTATTAACTCATCTTTACTGCCGATATTTTTGTTTTGTTTTTTTTTTACTAATGGTAGTGACAGATCCGGCGATGGAAAATTTAGCGCTTGTAGATTATTCAAATTCTGCACCTGGTATGTATACTTACATAAAGGTAGCCTTTTAATTCCCCAAAAGGTTAGGCATTTCCCCATTTGGTCAATTTACACCACGTGACCGCACACTAACGTGGAACTACAGTCTTGACAAGTGATGAGCTCATCACTACCATTGTTGCCCCACGAATATGAAGGTAACTTAAAAAGTAGAGACGTATTTATATCGTTAAATCTCTTGAAATAGCATAATTGTTGCAAAATTATGCAGATACTAGGGAATAAATTTATCGCACATTTTTATGTCTATCGATATTGTGTTTAATGAGAAATCGGTAATTTACCGAAACATATAAAAAACTAATAACCTTATTGGCATAATATAAGTCAATTGATGTATGAATGTCAGTGTCACCCATTGCTTTTTTTTTAAGCTGATTTTATTTAGGTTATTTCGTGATAAACCAAACTGGGAATATAATCTGAATAAAATATATTGTTTCATTAAACCGTGCTAATTATGATTTCACAAAACACATCAAAGTGTTTCTTCCCAATGCTCATACAGAGCGCTCAAGCTCACAGGAAACCTCGATGGTTACCCGTCGCAAAGAGTAAAGTTTACCGAATTCCGAAGCGCCCTGAAGTATCTGAAGAGGAGCGCTTGGAGCTGCTGCGACTCAATAATAACTACAAGACTCAGATGCGCGCCATAAGATGGTTCTATCACGATGAAATGATCAAGGATAAGTCAACGCGGGACAGCGCTAGTTCTGAAATGTCCCTGAGGCTGGAGGCTGAAGAATGGGAAAAGTGTATTGAACTAAACGAGCAGTGGAACAAACAGGTAAAACTGCTTAAGTCCTCAAAACAACGCGCTTATCGAGTAAAACAAACGTTTCTCGAGAAAACAGTTGTTTTTCTTTTGAAGTTAAGCGGACTAAACATCTGGTGGACATATTACATGCACCCACACTCGCTAAGATTGCTTGAGCCAGGCCAATACGAAATTATCAAATTGAAGATCTAAGAAATTGATTTTGTTTATGATTTTTATCTGTGCACACTTATTACATCTTTTATCAATATAATGAAGGTGTAAAGGAAGTGTTAGGAGTTTGTTCAAATTATTGTAACTCTTAAAAATCTTGGTAAATTCCATAGAAATAGTAAAAAAACAATCTGTTATATTGCATTTGCAAATGTTTAAAGATAAATGAATAATAATTTTTGATTGTTTAATGTTTTAAGATGTGGTTGCCGGTGAAATTACAGGCACATGAGACATTCCACCTTCACGTCTCACATTTACGGGCGCATACGATGCGACTTGGGTCTTGTCATACCTACTTTGGGAGGACCCAAGTCGCATCGGCTGTTATGGGCCGAGGTTACCACTTAACACCAGGTGGGCCGTCGGCTCGTTCCGTAAATGTATTACATAAAATAAAATAAAAATGTTTTTTGTGTTATTCTGTTATTAATGTTCAGTTTACTAAAAATTAATTGTTTAGCTAATCCTCAACTGTCTCAACATCAGTGGTTAATAAAGAACTGCATCATTTAAGTGTTATAAATCACTTATCTGTATTACAGATAGCTGTTGAACGAGAGGAGAGAAGGAAGTTGGAAATAGCATCTATGCAAGAACATGCACTGAAACGAATGGATCAAATAGATGCTACTCAGAGGCAGTTGGTTGAGAAGGCTTCAGAAGAGATTAGACGAGAGAAGGTAAGCTATGGGCTAGTACCTCTACAAGTCCCAGACATCGTGCTCTTTCTAAGCAATTGTTCCCCACTGCTGGGCAAATGTTCCCCATCTTGTTTTTTAGTTTACTTTTCCTAGTTTCGATCCCTGTGAAATTTCCATGAACAAGCTTCGTGCTGAGTGACATAAAAACAAATAAATATTGGTGGTTATAGATTGTGGGAACTAGATAACTAATTAGAATACATACTTATATACTTTTTGTAAATACATATTACAAGCTTATATTGTAAGTAAGCTTATAACACCCAGGCAAAGAAAAAACATCTATGTTCATTGCACAAAGGTTTGTCCTGTGTGGGGATTGAACCCACAAGCTTCAGCGGAAAAGGCATAGTTATTACTGACTGAGCTGTATGTCCCATCAATATTGAAGTGAATCTATATTTCTGTGTAACCCATTTCATTTTTAGGAGACCTAAAACTACACAATACTTACATATAAGGCATAAACTTAACTATAAAAAAATAACCACTTAAATACAAAGTCAAAGTCAAAAACTTTATTTCCATAGAATTCATAAAGAAATGGCTTGGAAACGTCAATATTCAAAACATAAGGTCACGCGTACTTATCGATAAGTTTGATGCCTGTTCAAACCCTATCCGACCCTCCATGGGGAAGAACAGCCAAGAAACCCCTAATGGAGGGATTCCTTTTTTTTCGCGAGCACGATCCTTGTAACAATTGAGTACTTAGGTCTATGTTACATTTATGACTACATAATATACTATTACAGGTGTTTTGTGTGTCGTTGAGCAGAGCGACATCACACCATGGGGATTTGTCATTTATATAATCATTTACAGTGTAATAAGCTTTACTTACCAGACCCTTCTTTATGTATGACTTGAATTTTTGGGTCGGAAGCTTCGTTGCTTGTTCAGGAAGTTTATTATAAAAGTGTACACAATTTCCCATAAAAGATCCGTTGACTTTTTGCAATCGGAATCTTGGAATGTTTA
This sequence comes from Chesias legatella, assembly GCA_947359385.1. Lineage (NCBI taxonomy): Eukaryota > Metazoa > Arthropoda > Insecta > Lepidoptera > Geometridae > Chesias > Chesias legatella. Next base: position 4,031,229 of record OX375779.1, on the reverse strand, counting down.
ATTTATTTTTATTTCTAGTGTTCTTGGTATGAACATCACTTTTTTTCTCAAAACTAGATATGTTTTTATGAACATATAATAAATTTTCATATATATACTGTGATGACACTGTAAGGACATTTATTTCCTTGAATTTTTCTTTCAGAGTCTCTTGATTTCATTTTATAAATTGAACGTATAGCTCTCTTTTGTAAAACAAATATGGCATGGATATCTGCTGCTTTCCCCCAAAGCAGGATACCGTATGTCATAACACTATGAAAATAACTAAAATAAACTAACCTAGCAGTAACTTCATCCGTTAGCTGTCTTATTCTACGTACTGCGAATGCGGCTGAACTAAGTCTGGAGGCAAGTGCTGCGATTTGTTCACCCCACTGTAGCTTTGCATCTATAGTTAAACCCAAAAACACAGCGGAACCAACAAGATTAAGCACATCTCCATTTATTTGTATAATACAACAAACACAATCTATTTTTAACATTAATTGAATGGCACATGATCCTGTCAAATGAGTAATAATCACATTGACAGTGTTATCTAATAAATAACAAACATTTCAGGAGCTCAGCAAAACATTTATCACGCCAGAGACCCTGGACGCAGCCATTGATCAGGCCATCGCCAACCCCACCGACTACAACTTTGCCATTGATCTGAAAGGGAACCGGTATATGGGCAGAGAGACACCAGTTATACCTCCTAAGGAAAATGAGAAACTGAATGTGTCAGGTTAAAAGTTGTACAAATGATAGTAGCTAATAAATTGTATCATTAAGACATTAGAGTATTTAATAAAACTAACTCGTTTTATTGTTACTCCAAAATAATAAAACTATTTTTTAGGTAAACAACTGCACTTAAATGGTACCAAGTAATCTTATACTATATTTTTAGAGTTAAAACTACAATTAGCCCCATTATCCGTGAATTCAGTAATACAGTGGTGCATGAAAGCAGCTTCGTTGAGGGGCACACACTTTCTCCACAATCGTTCGAGAAAGCTTGTGACATGATTAGTAACTAAATAAAGATGGAAATTTCACACAGCGCCATCTAGCCCCACAGTAAGCTAAGCATAGCTTTGTATCAGGGGAACCAGACAACTGTTATAATTTATTTTCTTGTTTTTTGGGTAAACACATACATATAAATTAAATACACATTGACACCCAGGCATAGAACAAATATCTATATTTGTTCTAGGTGGGAATCGAACCCACGACAGCAGCGCGGAAGGCAGAGTTACTAGAAACTGAGCTGTGAGACCAGTCAGTCTTCAAAGAGCTGAACTTCCTTGAATCCAGCTAAGAACACCCTTGTGGTCATGTAACCTTTCACACAAAAAAATAAATGAAAATGTATTAATCCATTGGAGAGCTTCGATGCTCCTACACACTGTTTGCGTCGTGGGTTAAAATTATACAAAACTCAAAAAAGGTGATGCAATCTATGGGTACTTCAGGATTGAAAGACAGGTACAAGTTTCAACATAAGTAGCATTTTTTAATTTTCTATTTTAAACTTTCAGAAAACATGATACTAAATTACAGTATAGTAAATATTAGTATTGAAGCATTTTCCTGTTGCCATTAAAAGGATATCATGAACAGCAACACTCACCATAACTAACGCCGTAATAAGTCCGTTTCTTATTTTAATGATATTACTAAAATGAAAGGCGGTTAAATAACAAAAGTCATAATTTATTACAAATTCTTAAACAAGATTATCTTACAAATATACAAGCCCAAGTTTATCTGAAAACAGATCTAAGCAGCTGCTCTCCAAACTCATCAAGAGTATGATATAGCCACACTTAATTTTATACTTTACACACAGTCTTTTATTAGCTATTTCTGTTTTCATTTCTAACACCAGGCAATATTGCAGGACAATGAGAAAGTCCTATTCTCAAAATAGGCCAAAGCAAAGCAAACCGTCTACCACTCCTTTAGTAGGGGATGACTAACTCTCATGGCGATTGTTATGAGCAGAGGATGCCGCCACATAACATCAGGTGGATCAGGGGATCTTTCTCAATAGTCCCAACCTAAACAGTACCAAAGGCCACCTGGAATTTAAGGAGTTGTAACACCAATGAAGTGGAACGAGCACTTTCTCAATTCCTCACATTTATCACATAACTCGGAGAGTTGATTACACGTTCATCTTCTTGAACATTTTCTCCCAGTGGGGCACGAGGTTGAGTTTGTGCGCGAGCGGGCCCAGTGAGATGATGGTGGCGGCGCGCGACTCCTCGTCCAAACCCACCGACACCACCTCCTGGTGGAACGCAGCCTGCGTGCCCAGCGACACCTGCACACACTCACACTCACACAGATACTATACTATACGATTATATCTTTCATGTACACCATTTAAAAACACAACAACAATAAAGACACATTTAACAAGATAATGGTACAATGGGCGGCCTTATCGCTAAGAGCGATCTCTTCCAGGCAACCGGCACTGCAACATGATCAAATTTTAAAACAAGAACACGTCAGACATAGAATTTCAAAATTTTCATTTCGTTTCAATTAGAATCAGAAGTTTAAAATCAGACTGACTGGCCTCACAGCTCAATTGGTAGTAACTCTGCGTTCTGAGCATGGTTGTGGGTTCGATTCCTACCAAGGACACATTTGTGTGATGAGCATTGATGTTTGTTCCGTGTCTAGGTGTTTAGTATGTATTTATATGTAAATATAAAAAAGATATAATGTATATAAAAAAGATATAATCTATAATATCAGTCACCTGGTACTCATAGTATAAGGTATGCTTAGTTTGGGGCTAGATGGCGATGTGTGAAACGTCCACCAATATTTATTTTTATATCTATTTTATACATATACAGCTTTCTTACACATTAAAATAATAATAAAATATTGGCTATGTCAACACAGGTGCCATCTAGCGCCAAATTCATACTGTAAGTTTTTCCATCCATCTTCAGAGTTTTCGAGATTCATCGTAGGACTGATGAATTAAATATATCTTAGAACGGATGAATTAAATATTTTTTAGATTGAGGTTTAGGTTAGTGGTAAAAAAAATTAATTCATGAAATATTTAATTGAGAGAAAGGATAGCTGACCTCAAATTCAGTGTCACCGAGCTTGAGCGTGACGCGCCCCGAGTGGTAGACGCGCAGCTTGCCGATCTTGCCCTCTTCCAGGTCGGATATACTGCAAGTGTTGTCCACCTGCACACCACACCACACCACACCACACCACACCACACGTGAGGTGGTTTTTTATTTTATTTATTAGGTATACCAACGATTGTTATATTACTTATTTAATACAGTGTACAAGACACAACTTACAAATTGTATAATTTAAATTAATTGCACAACCAATTATAGGTTAACACTGCATGCACTTTAGATTAAACTAAAAATCTACAGAGTTAACAACATAATCATCTGCTTCTTCTCGTCCAAAAAAGCCCCATTTGCGACAGCCCCTCGATTCCAGGGCACTTCTCTCCCCATTTCATTAAATCTTGAGATTCTGGGTGTCAGTATCTCTAATGAGGTCCAGTTTGGGAGTCATCTCGAAGCAAAAGCTATACTTGCTTCTAAAAAACTTGGAGTTCTTAACCGTGCCAAGCATTATTTTACCCCAAACCAGCGGCTTTTACTCTATAAAGCTCAGGTTCGGCCGCACGTAGAATACTGCTCACACCTATGGCACGGTGCGCCCAAGTACCAGCTCAACCGACTTGACTCTCTACAAAGAAGAGCCGTTAGAATTATTGACGATCCCATACTCACTGACTCACTCGAACCTCTAAGCGTTCGTCGTGATATCGGTTCGCTGTGCGTTTTTTATAGATTATACAATGGGGAATGCTCGGACGAACTTTTCGAATTGATACCACCCTCGAAATTTTTTCATCGTACCTCTCGGAACCGGATTAAGGCCCATCCACACATTATAGAACCATGGCAGGCTCGGACAACTCGTTTCACGAGGACATTCTTACCGCATACTTGTAGGCTGTGGAATGGGCTACCTCTTGAGGTCTTCCCGGCAAGGTATGACATGGGCAGCTTCAAGGGAAATATAAAAAGAAATCTCCAGGGTAGGCAACGCATCAGTAATGCTCCCGGTGTTGCTGACGTCTATAGGCTGCGGTGACCGCTTAACATCAGGTGGGCCGTAAGCCTGTTTGCCTATTTATTATATAAAAAAAAAAAAAAAACAAAAAAAAAAAAAAAATTATAATAATAAAAGAAAGCCATCTACACAATCCAAAACATACAATTCTACAAATATTTTAACAATAAAACAGTTTATCATTTAAACAATAGAGGGAAAACTGAATCAATTTTCAATATAGTTTATTATAAACTATATACTCATAGCATAAACTATCAGTTTGGTAAATTCAGTGTTGTTCAATGTGCCTCAGTTGCGAAACTAAGAGATATACAGGGTCCAACAATAGCTTTACGCCTTCTTAGATATGGGAAGCCGGAAAAATGTTACTTCTAAATGTTAGAATTGTACTTTACTTCATGTAGTAACATGAGCATGAGTGTAACCTTCATTTCAATTTCAAATAATTTCTATCCTACCTTGAAAAATATTTTGGATAGGTAGGTACTCAATTGTTATAATTGAGTTAATTTATTTTAGAAAAATATTATAAAAATATGATAGATAAACTTTGTACATAACACCTATTGAAATACAGATATATAAAAACTTAGTTACACAAAAAAATATACCTAAAATGTACAATTCAGCGTCTGTACAATGTATTGTGTACAATCTTCAGGTTGTCCGGAAGAGATCGCTGTAAGCGTACAACCTTAAGATTGAGAGAGAAAAAGGGAAGAATAAATAGGTAATAGACGACATATACATCTAAAATCCTTAAAAGCACACGAGGCACAAAGAATAAGTTTAAAAACAACGAAATGTTGTTAAAAACAGAAATAAATCATGAAAACCAGTGTAGTTTCATATGTAGTTACCGGTGTGGGCGGCTGTTCTTCCTGGGCACCGGGCGCGGGCGGCGCCCGCTGCTGCTTGGGCGGATGATCGTCCCCGCCGCCGCCGCCGCCCCGCCCCGGCAGCGACTGGGGGAACTAGAGTGGAAACACAAATAGTTAATTTCCTAAAATCATTCGTTCACAACTGGTTGCGAAACTTGTTGCAAGGACTGACGGAACTGGAGTGAATTTCTAAAAATGCTTCGTTTAGAACTTTTTGGGAATTGGGATGTGATAAATACTATGAAAATTTAGCTGTATAAAGTTTTAGATATGGTTTATTATAACGTCGCATAGATATGTACATACCTGTAGAAGTAAAATCTTAGGTTCTTCGCTTTTGAGCAGGTTCACTATATCAGGGGTGTCGCACGACTCCTGCTTCACTTCGGGTAGCGGCTTCAAAACTGCTGTTATTGAACGAACAAAAAATAAACGACAAATGATAATTTGTGAAGTGTTATAATATTTATATACACGTGAGCTGAATAAGCTAAGTCAAGTATGTACTTGTACGATGATATCGCTAAATATTTATTATATAATTATTTCAATTTACTTTTATTAATAGTCGATTTGTGTCATGTTTTCCGTGCCACAGTACTGTACAATTTAACCGAAACAGTTATAGCTAAATAACAAAAAGCCAAGCTCACTATCCGACATAAGTATATATTTATAAATGCAAGCTAACACTTAGTAAGAACTTGAAACAATCGAATACATAAGAAATGCATCGACATATTCTGTTCAACTTATGTTTTCAATTGTAACGCGTTTTTACACGAAACGTTGCCGCTCTTAAGTGATCCGTCAAATTACCGGAAATCTGTGTAACATATTTTTGAATATTATAATGTTCCATCATATTATCTTGAATTTAGTAAAAGTTGGATCTGTTTATAGTAAACATTTATACCGCAATTCAGATTGAAAGCATTTTGATCCAGCATTTATTAAAAACAACACAATGTTATATATAAAAAAAACTGATAAATGTCCTTTAATATTGCAACAATTTTTTTAAGACAAGCTCATATGTTGTTCAAAAGTGGAATTCATCCCTCTCGCACTGCTCGTATTTACGCATGGAGTGATAGAGAAAAATGCCAGTGCACAGGTGGACTTTGAAAGATAGAACTCTATTCATCAAAGTATTTGCCAAAAAATAATTCATAGCGAAACTTATTCGAAGAAAACTGCTTTAAAAAGACAAATTATAACAGACTTCACAGTATGACATCATTACAACCTTAGGAGCAACAATATTCCGCTACAACATCTGTTAATATCTGCCGTGTGCGTCCCTTGTCCTCGCAAAACGATTCGCCAGGCGTTCAGGAGTGGCAACCACATTATCTTTATCTTATCTTTGTTTATCTTACTGCGGTCACCGTCGTCCATCAGCTCCTCTTTGACAATCACCTCTTGCTTCACGTTAACCGGCTGCATCTGTCTAAGATAGCCTCCTAAAAGAAATGTTGAGGTTGCATGCTGTAAAACTTGTCTACAATTTGCTAATCGACTCCCAATATCCTAGGTTTTCAGTTTAAGCAGATGAACACATAATGTAGTTATTTTAGAGATGTCTACTCAACGGAAAAACCTGTAATATTGTACTATTTTCCTGAATTGGCCATAATTTTTATTGAATTTGAAAAAATAATAATTGTGCCATAACCAAGTACTGATTGTTTTATGGTAAAAAAAAGATATCATTGCTCTAGCTTCTTAAATCTTATGAATCGATGGAATTACAGGCACATTCTATCATAAATATATAATAAAATGCACTTATGTCTCTTCTTAATTAATTAGGAGGCAAAAAATCATCAGTTGCAGAATGTGTGGCTAATGAAAGACCTAAAAGCGAAACAGAAGAATTAAAGCCTTCATTATCCAGTCTCAAATAAAATCTCTCCCACACTTATAAATATTTATTGAAAGAAATATAAAGTCACAGACGTACCATCATCCATAGGCAGTTTGATAGGTGCATCAATGTCCAACGCCCGTTTGAAGTCATAGCTTTGTTCGTCTTCATTGATATCGCTGTCACCCATCACAGATTTTATCTTCTGCTCTTCCAACTCCTTATCAATCTGAAAATAATTAAGCTCTAGGTTTAGCTGCCACTCACCAAAAAACAGGGCTATCCATACTAATATTATACGTGCAAAAGTAACTTTCTCCATCATCTTTTCATGCCTAAAAATTGTGAGCAATGTGGAGTCAGGGAGTTATTTCTATTCAGAGACTGTAATGAATGTTAACCGGCTTTATGTGAGCCTGTATCAGAGTGTGTTATCCTCATAGACTTCTGATGCAGCTATCATACTCCACAGGTCTGCATCTAGATTTCTGCAAGAGTGTGGATAAAATCAAGATATTACAGATTTTCACTGATATCTTGTGCTTAATGAACCCAAGTCACCAAAAAAATGAGAGAGAAAAAATAGCCTAAACTGAAACATAAATGCACATAAACAATTGCATATTGGTCCCAGTAGAGTGCAAGAATGTGAGGCTCACCTTAACAAAATTTTTCACTCTGATGGTTGGTCTCTGCAACACCTGAGGAGTGGATTCTCCTGCTTCTCTGGCGCCATAGGAAGGCCGGCTGGAATGCCTCTCCCCACCACCGAGGCCTGGAATATTGATTCAGATGATAAACATACAAAGCACTGGCATAGTGTATGAAAGGTTATTATCATGCTCATATATATAAAACAGGTGACAGGGATCAGCAATTTACTTGTATCACTTAGTCTGTAATTTTTATATATATTATTTATATATACATGTATTATGAAGGTGGACCTTTTAGAGTTGATTTGAAATTCAACTTTGACTAACGAAGGGTTTCCCAAAGTGTGCGCCGCAGCGCCGGCGCCTTGTTATACCATAGAAAGAGGGGCACCATGAGGCACTATTTCTTACCATTCTATGGAAACTAACTTTAGATATTCGCGATTACAAAATAGACAATTCAACTGGTGGGCGCTGCATGTGTCATTCTCTTTTATATATTTACATACCTTCTGAAAACACTCCAGTAGATTTGATAACGTTGGGTCCATTTCTAGGCTTATGTCTGTCCTTGCGGTCCCTGCCGCGGTTACGATCTTCTTTCTTAGACTCCTGGCTACTGGAAGTTTGCCTGGAATTTGAAAGGGCATATTACTATATACAGGTTCTAATAGTGACCTTCTTTCTCGTGGGGTGGAAACCAACTTGTAAATTGATTGTTATATACACAAACATTCCTTATGAATCAGTGTTATGGGAGAAACATAAAAACCCCTACAGTAACTGTACTGGATTAACCTATACAAACGACAGACGGCGAGGGACATTAATTTATCATATACAGTTTGTATCTCACCCTTTACTTTTATTCCGCGAAACGTTGAGATTTGGGATGAAAACTTTTTTTGGTTTTACACCGCCAAGCGAAAGGTCTCGCGGTGGTTTGAACGACGGGAGCCGCTGGGAAGGATTTATCCCGTTTGGTGTAGGTTTTTCTTCGGACATTTTGAATTCCTTTCGAGTGAACTATAATTTAACAAAATAAAAACAAAATGTGTATTTATTTTGTTGAGAATCGATCTTGCTTGACGTTAGTAGCGAGTGCGTTTACGAGGAAAAGGGCAAACGTCGATTGCTCGCTGTAGTGTTTTCATACATAAATAAACCGATCTATCTTCGTTAAATTATATAGGTGAACTGTACATCGGAAATATACCGTTTTTTGTTCTTGTTTTAAGATAATTTTCGTGTAGTGTTTCTAGGATATTTTGGTTTGGCAGTTGAATAATAACGAGAATTTTTTGTCACGTTGTGATAAATTGAATTTGAATAAAAATATATGAATCTAACAATACTTTAATGCCGGCCAGAGATGACAACGCCAGAGAGAAAGTAAAAAAAAAAAAACAGAATTGGACATTGGACAAACTTAATAGTAACTTATTCAAAATAAATTACCGTTAATTTGTAAAAAGCTTTCGACCGCCGTTTTCGTTTTTCGTTTGTGTGTGCTGAATAAGAAATATATCCCCAAAAAATTGTGTTCATCGCTTTTGTACTAAAGAAAATCGAAACCAGTATGCCTGAAACACATTTTGTTATATTCGGTGACCACCATAGGCGCCAAGCCGTGAAAAATGTGGCGAGACAACCTTTGTCTAATATCGGTAAGTTTTTGATAAGAATTTGGAATTCCTAATAGCTCGAAACTAAAACTGAACCTGCATTCAGTGCCGTGAACGAAAAATATAAAACTCTTCATTAAATCTCTGAAAAATTGAAATGGGCCTTCAATTGTCTAAAACAAATGATTAAAATAAGTAGATATTACCTACCTTACCGTTAAGGTAGGTCTTTCAAAATTAATTTTCAATTCCAAAACATATAACTGAAATAATTAGATGTATGAATAATTAGATCATTCCAATTCCGAAACAAACTACTGAATAAGTTATTTCAGTTATTTATTTTTGGCCTCATTCACAGGATAAAGGTTACTAGTCATTCTCATTTTCACAATATTGGACCTTGTATGTCACATTTGTGTAAAGGAACACAGCATATGAGTTTACAGGAGCCGAAAGAGATAGTCTATAGGTACTGTACTGTAGACTGGGGAAGAGAAGGAAGACCAACTTCATATTGGTTTTATGAAAACATAACCATCAGTCAGTTTATCCGGAGAAGTACTGCCACCATGCTCATTTCTGCCACCAAGTAGTAACACATTCGCATTACTGTGTTCCGGTTTAAAAGGTGTGGTTGCCGGTGAAATGTTTGGTGGCCTCCTGTTAACTCATACAAATATTCACTGACTTACCTCAGCTCAGTAGTAACTCTACCTTCTGTGATTCTTCTGGTTGTGGGTTTGATTCCCACCCAGGATAAACATAGATGTTTGTATTGTACCTGGGTTATTATATATATATATATATATATATATATATATATATATATATATATATATATATATATATACAAAAGTATATATTTATTCTATCACTTGTACGGTTCCCATAGTACAAGATATGGGCTAGGTGGTGTTGTGTGAAATGTTTGCCAATAATTCTTTATTTATTGTGTTACTCTGGCAATGGTGTGTTATCTAAAAATACCTAATTTTTCTTAGAAAATATGGGTAAGAGTGTCTCTTCAGGCCCCAGAAAGCCAAATGAGCCCATGAAGAAGGCCACAGAGCCTAAGAAGTCATTTCTCTCCAACACTGGCAAAGCCCTGCAGAGCACTCCGGTGAGAAAGGTATTCACTCCGCGAGCTAACAATGTAGCTTCCCTCATCTACAGCGATGAAAATGATGGTTGCAAAATGGAGGAAATCGAGTTTACCAAGCCTACTTACAACTATGGTAAGATTGGTAATATCTAAGGACACTACTTTCACCAAAAATGTGACTGAAAGAAGCATGGACTGCATGAAACCATTTGATTTTGTTGTTGATCCAAGAATCAGAGTTTATGTATGTTCCTGTTAATAGTTAATTTTAGGAATCTGAACACTCCAGTAATGCTATCTTTGAGCACTACACTTGTTATGTCTATGTATTAATGTATCTGTTTTGTTGGATAAAGATTTAGTGACCTATGAATATGTAATCAACTTTTTTTTTGCAGATAACTACAATAGGGATCTATTTGATTTCCTCCTGCCTGAACCAGAGTTGGCGAAACAGGATGCATCACCACCATCAACTCCTCCCCCCCAGACCAGACGGTACAGCATGGAGCTCTCCACACCATATAAGGATGAGTTTTTCACAGGTTTGTGAGGTTACTTCCCCCACAGAGAAAACGCTCAATCTTCGCACGGACTCCGCCGGCGGGGTCAAAATATCCCCGAAACCGCCCGTGCAGGGCGCATTTTCTCCCATTCCTCCCGACTCAACGCCCCCATGCCGAGGTCCATACTTAAGTGTTGCCCTTAGTGTCGTCCCTTGGCTAATGTTACTGTGTATAATTTATAGCATAGCATGTGCCATTCTGGATACCTACTCATTAGTATTATGACCCTGTCACTTTGTGGAGTCTGGATACCTGGCGCGCTAGCGACGTCGCCAATAAAATTTAGGGCCATACCTCACCGAGATGCCATGGCCACGTGGCCAGCGACGTCGCCAACTAGTTCTTATTGAGATGTATGACGGCTAACTCACTTGGCGACCGACTGGCGACATTGCCAAGTAGCCAGAGTAGCCAGAGTCGATCGCTCCGCATGCGGCGACTGGTGACGCTGGCTACCTGGCAACGCCGCCAGTTGTTTGCACGTGTTTGTATGCTCCGTCACTCACTCAGTCGCCAACCAGTCGCCGCGTTGAACACACGTCGTACTGAGAGCAAAATGTCGTTCGATACTGAGAGATTTATCATAGAAATTGAAAATCGGCCGTGTGTATGGAACAACGGATTGAAAGAGTACTCTGACCGCAACTTGAAAATTAAATGTTGGGATGAAATGGTAAACATTTTTAAAGAAAAAGAAGATATGACAAATGAAGAAAAAAAGCAACTATGTATCGAGTATGTGTCGAGACAGAACTGAACGTATTGGCGACGCGATTGGGCGACTCAGTCTGGCGACGCAGGGACACCAGACGTAGCCATGGCGACGTCGCTGACCACGTGGCCATGGCATCTCGGTGAGGTATGGCCCTTACACGAGCAAGCTGCGTCTCACTCACTCAGTGTCCAACCGGACGCCAAAAGGAACGCACGTGTGAGAAAACTGACATGGTAGCCACTGGCTACTCCATTTGGCAACCGAAGGTAGCCAGAGGTAACCTACTAGCCGGCGACGTCGCCATGGCATCTCGGTGAGGTGTGGATGAGTAGTGTAGCAAGCACACGCTCCAAGGTGACCCACTGATTAATAAGCACTAGTATTATTAGCAGTAGCATCTCGATTATATGACCACGCTGACTTCCACAATATAGGTTAACATAAGATTTATCAGTGATAAGAGAAGCAAACAACGCCCCGTTTGTCAAACGAACACGTGCAATCGTTTCGCGCGCCTACGCTCTTGGAGCTCCGCGTCTTTAACGCTGAAGGCACACCAGACTTAAAGGGCATTTTCAGTAACAGTAATTCTGCTTGCGTTCAGCTCATACACGCGGGAGAATTGCCAGTTTTTGCAGCTATTCTGACAGATGGACTGATTTCCCTGCTCGGCCAGGCGTAGCTCAGCCTGTATACAGTCCATGATCAGGGAAAATAATAGCACACGGCACAGAATAGACTAATTCCAGAACATTCACATAAACCTTGAAATTTAGTAAATAGAGGTTTATGTGAATGTTCTCTTTAGCAGTGTAATGAAACAAATATCTCATATAATTCAGTTTTAATGATAATAACGTCTTAAAGTAAGCAACAATATAATACAAGTACTTAGTGATACATTTGTGTACACACTATTTAATGTAACTGAGCTATGGTGTGCTGTGCTGTCCCACAATGAGTGTATGAAAACCGTATTAGGAGAGAGAAAAAGACTGACTGATAGACAAAGCAAGTCTTAATCTCTTCCCGTCACGGCAGACATATTTCTTCATGCTTCACGATTGACTCCAGGCTGCAATGAACTTCATTATTACAATAAAATACTAACTTTAAGAAAGACCGTAATAAAAATGCTGAACTAACCTTATCTCACTTCCTAATGTCTATTCTGTGCCCTATAGCCATTCTATACAATGTATTTATTTATTTTTCCTTTGTTCCAGATGATTTTTCAATGGATAGCCTACCAGACGATGAGCTGGGACTGCCTGCACTTTACTAATTTCAAACCTTTGTCAAAATTCCCCAGTGATTGATTAAAGTATTAAAATGTATTGTTTTATGTAAGCGCTAATAGAATCTAATTTTAAAATTAAAAAACCTTGGTGGCATAAGTGTGTAAATTATTGTTTTGTGTTTAATTTATAATTTGTGATTATTCTATTAATTGATAAAAGAAAATAAAAACATGTCTGATTCTTGTAAAATTAAGAATATCATTTGGCATATTTATCCTTATCCTAATCCAATAGAATAACAAATTAAATACTTAAGTGGGACATTTATTTTCTAATAAGATACTTATGAAAGATACTTATTAGTAATGAATATTTACCTTGAAATCTGAGACAGTTTCCAATATGATACCAGATAGAAAAACAACTTACATCTGATAAATTAAATGCTGAAAATGACTCCATATCATCATTTCACAAAGGCGGAGCTACCTTTCCTGTTTACATAATATTAGCACAAGTATTATCTTTACCTACTACATTAATTTTACTATGTCAAATACTTTTTGCCTAAGAACTGCACCTTTTTCTCAAAAGCAGGCATTGTTATGATAGTGTTCTCTTTGTAAAAAGGATTCAGCATTAGCTTAATATAGCACTCGTACACATCTGTGAAGAAATTCTTGATGGCATCCTCATTTCTAGCATCGTGGACCATTACGAAGCGCATCTGCAATTGGAAAGATGAGGTGCACTTTCTCATCCTACATTTATAAAACATAATGCATACAAAAATTTGATATATCCAGTCATTATTAGAGATGAGTAAGCTCACAGCTGTGTCTAGGACAGTAATATGCCTCATTTGAAACTAATTATTCCAACCCTGATACTGTCTTTACAACATCCTTCTTTTGCTTGTAGTAATAGACCAAAAACATAACTCAATCATACAAACATTGTCAACTGTGTCATATTTTCAAGAGTCCTACCTGACTGGCAGTGACAAAAGCGGAGACGAACCACTGGTTGAACTTGTCCACAGACTTCAGGTATGTGTTGGTGCCCTTCCACATGTGCTCGTCCACCAGGTCCAGAGCTGCATGAGCTATAAACTGATTGAGATGCCCGTTGTCTTCTTTCTAATGAGAAACACAAAAACCACGTTAATTTAGGTTAATTTCCCGCCAATTAGGATAATGTTACATCCGAAAAACGCTCGCTTAAGGAAGTAACCTTACATTGCACAGTCATGAAGCGTAATAATAGCACGTAATGCGCATTATGACATGTAAAATGTAAGCGAATGAAATAAGTCAACGTAATGATAAAAAAAATGTGTCCAATAAGGAAATGCGATATGCTTACGCTATGATCTCGTCCATTTGCGTTGAGGGCGTAACTATATAGTGTTCTAGCAGCAGCGTAGTTTATCTAGGTCAATAGGTCGGCTCTTGGCTGGTTATGTTGAGTTTCGTATCCCAATAATGAAAATGAGGGGCGGATGAATTGGTGAAACATGTGGGTTAGACGTACCTTTACTTCCTTTGTAACCGGAATGAAATCCATCTCAAATATCGGATTGTCGGAGTGCCCCACGATGACGAAGTAATACGTTCCTGCAGCCATAGCGTGAATCAATAAAAATCCACACAGTCAGCAAATCTATATCCGCCTCGTCTTCGCTTAAGGCCGGGGCTGCCAGTTGCAAAAAAGAAAAAAAATCGGGTATGACTGTGCGGACCGTACAACCAACGTGAAACGTCTGATGAGCGTCACTGAGTGTCACTTTCAGTGTTAAAAATCGAAATTTTATTACATGATTATATATATTAATAAATAAATATTTTCGATTTTTATTACACTCTCAGGCAATTTTTTATGATAAATATTGTGTAAATTTATATTTATTTTGACTTGAATCAATTGCTCTAAATAAACACATTGCTCACAATGTAAAACAGTTAGTTACATTGACTAGAAAGAAGCAAAAGTGCCGTTTCCCATCATTCTACGCAACCTTCTAAACTGGCTGTCATTCTCTATAAAAAGTAGTGTTTTTTTTTATGAACATATTTTTACTAAGACATGTGTTGCAAAAACATTGGACACCTCTCAAAATTACGGTCAGTACTTAATGAAAATACAGAAATAATCTACTAGAATAGCAGTAGCAAAATGAACACAGGTTTTAACTTTTTAAACTGAAATGTCGTCCAGACTTAGCCAAAATTAAATGAAGCGACATGGCAACAATTTGACTTCTCCGTAATGTCAATTTTTTCTCTTTTGGGTCGGCAACAACAGCTTTCACCATACTACTTGTAAATTTTGAAAGTAGGTATGCAATCGAGACTAACAACGTCAAACTTCTTTCATTACAGTCACATCACGTGTTGGCATAACTAAAATATTACTTCTATTTTCAAAATTCCATTTCATATTTATTTAAAAATTCCTTCAATTTTCAATTCAGCTGATAGAGATATATATAATACCTATTACGTATTCTTTGGTTTGGATTTGGATTCGATTCAATAGTTGGTCGCTGGCGTCAGATCAACACGAATTCATTTTTAGCGGGAATATATTAATCTGTTTCCACGACGTTCTGTTTTTGATAATAACTACTAGTAAACAATGGATTGTAAGTAATTATTCATATACCTATGATTTATTGTAAAACAACTGACTCATTACTTTTGTTTCATGTTTCAGATTCGTGGTTCGTACCGATTGAAAACCTATGGATTTGGCGACATAACAACTGGATGAGATACGAATTAAAATCCAATAACTACATCCTTCGAGTTAATTGCGACCAAGTCCTTATTATGTCTGAATCAAAAGTTATGGAATCCTTTAATATAAATAATAATATAAAGGGAATCTATAAACAAGACGTTTTAGTATTACATGTCAGTTTGACTGGCAAAGAAGTAAGTATAGGAAATTTTCATACATACATTTAAAGAAAATACATTGCTTTCCTGATAATCAAGGGCTATTCTTCTTCCATATGAAGTAGAGTCGATTTGTTGATACATGTCGTCTGAAGTTAAAGTTCTAAAAAAGAAGTTTGTTTCAAAGTACGACAATAAAAAAAATATCACTTATGGGAAAATATATCACTTATTCGTCGTATGTGAGGTAATTTTGTAATGGTTTATTATTATGTTTTATTTAGTTGCTATGGTTTATAAATTAACCTTTTCATGAAGATGTTTTATTTTAAGGGTTACTTGGTACCTCGTAAATTATGTCGATAAAGCCGCCTATCAGCAGAGCATCTTAATCTAAATTTAGGGACATAGTCGTGAAAAGAGGTCGTTGTTATTGGGGCATTTTAATAATAATAATAATATTCATTTATTTCGAGCGACAACTCGTATATTACAATTTACAATAATTTTACAACTAAACATAAATAATAATAATTTAATAATACATAATTTAATTAATACTATTATTTATGTTTTTCTCCATTTCCAGAAACGAAAAATAAAATTTCAAATAAAAAATAATACAACGTATTATTTTCAAAATCTAGGACAATATTTTCCTGTTGTGTGCTACGATGGCACCAAACTTTGTATACCCTCCAAGTATAAGAACTTTAATGAAGTACTTGGCAGCGTTTTGGTTCAACTGAGTGACGACCATGGTAAAAAAACAGAAATCATAATATTGTTGTAATATATTTAAGGATAAGGTAACTGCTCTCGATTTCATAACTACCCTCATGACAAATACTTCTTTGGTTATAGATCGTGTGCGTCTGCCATTACCAAATAACTACCATAATTTTGTTAAATTGTGCTTACTGGACCCAGGGTTTCCTCAAGTGGTGAAAGAGACTAAACATGTCCTTATGGAAATGCTGAAGAACAAGAAATAAAATTATTTTCAATATGTAATCATTATTATTGTATTTTTTTTAAAGTGGAACCATCTTCGTTGCGTTGTGTATATAAGGCGCTCCTAGACTACCTGCCAGTATGACATTACAATAATTATTTAGTACTTATGCCCTTGGCACCGCCCACGTGTAAAGGAATAAAGAGTAACATAATTGTTATTAAAATGTCACAATGCCCATAAATATAAAGCCTATTAACCTAGATTCATTGAACGGAAAAATTAAACAAGAGAAACTATCACGAAACCAATATACTTTTCTGGATAATATACCCCTTATATTATCCAGAAAAGTATGTTTATTGATCATTACAAAATAAAGTAAAGGTAAAGGAATTTAGGTGGTAACTGAAATGCGCGCGTGTACTTACGTGTCGACAGTTAGAAGAGAAGGCGGAAAGATCACTGCCACGTTGGCGTGCGTGTGAGACGGGAATATGGTTCATGCCAACGTTTCCCATGAACGAATATGAGACGGCGGCTACACGCGCATGCGTATTACTCATGTTGGCCCACTGACATACGGCCGAAATGGGCGCAGAACCGCAACACAGTTGATGGGTGGTTTACTTGAAATCTAATTTAAAAGGGCCTAAAACAGTGGATAACAAATATGTATATGAAATTGGTTTTCTCAGAAACAATCACCATGACTCGCTCTCTCTATGTCGCACACAGTGCGCCTGAATATTATTACATATTGGGCTAATATTACACTTACACCATTATACTGTCCCTATTTAACATTGGTTAAATCGATGTTGGGTTATTTTTATGCATCCGACTTTAGCCAAAGCGGTTAAATAGGCAACAAAGCTTCATTAATGTGATATCTTTCTATCGATTTAAGAATCTTTAATCGATTGTTTGTCAACATGGTTTTATAAATAAAAGCACTCAGTTCTCTATTAAAAAAAATATACATGACAATGACACTTGAAGCAAGGTTTTTGAATTTTAAAAACGTTTTCATTTCAACGTATTTGTTTTGTTTGTCTTGCGTTGGTAACTAGAATAATTTATTTTTCAATCGTACTTAATTATCGTCATACGTTAAGGTGGTAAAAATGCTGCCACAAAGATTTGCCTCTGGGCAGTCTATTGTCCGTAAATCGAGGTAAGCTATTATTATTGAATGTTTTCGGTAAAAATATATTTCATTGTTCATTAGGAACAGTCGTTATGTCAGTAAAATATTCCTTATAATTATAATACTACCAACCCTTATGGTGTGTGTTTATTTACGACATAGGATATTGTATCAAGGATATTGTACAGTCCTGTGCATGCATTCTTTAATTCAATTGACCTATTGTGTACCACTATTGTCAGCCTCTAATATAATACGCTGGGGTACCTTTATCTTTGATTGCCTAACCTCCGATACGTACGTTTATTTCGAAACGAATAATTATTATGACATCAAATCAGAACAGGAGACGGCAGGCCGTCCATGTTGCCGAAGCCGCGGCGGCCGGGCTCCACGGACCGGATGTCGACGGAGGTGCGTCGGCCGAGCGCCGCCGGCCCCCGATCCAGCAGCGCCGAGCCCTCGCGGGCCACCGTCACTGGACGGCTCAGCAGGGAGGCGTCCGCTACGAAACTGCCTATCAATGGAGTAAGGAGCTTGTCAATACGGCTAGAGTCATACTGAAACAAATTGATGTATAAGGTGATCATGATCAAGGGTAGGGGTAGAGGTATTATAAAAGAGTATGTCCTGATTGATTGAATGACAACACACAGCCAAAACTGCCATATTTCATATTAGTAATTGCTTGGAAACTGAATTCATCACCAAAATTATTTAGATAGTCTTGACAGTTCCCAAACCAAGTTTTTTCTGTTGTCTGTCCTGTTGGTTCTGATTTTGTTTTGGCTTAATTATTTAAACTACAATACAGTCCTAGTGACTAAGAGACTAAGGCATAAAGTTGTCAATGTAATAATATAAATCTCTCTGTTTGGAATCAGTGTGAATGTTTATGTAATTTGAAATTGTATATACTCACAAAAAACAACTTCCAGAAGTTGTTTTTTGTGAGTGAGGGGGTTAATGTCTTTTATTCTGTAACATAGAGGTCCCGCTCACAGCAAGGTGATAGATATGGACAGTCTTTGATGACTCCATTGAGATCCAGTCAGTATGCAGCCAGGCCTACGATTACTCCTCAGGTAATTTAATTGTAATGAATTTTTATATTAAATGCACATCTTACTTATCTTGTGGCAACTGGCTTAAGTATTTCTTGTATGATCAAAATACAGATGTTAATATTACATCAACAATATATTATTCACACTGGCCTCACAGCTCAGTTGGTAGTAACTCTGCCTTCTGCGCTGTAGTTGGAGGGTTCGATTCCCACCCAGCACAACATTTGTGTGATGAATATAGATGTTTGTTCTGTGTCTGGGTATTAATATGTATTA
Source organism: Chesias legatella (assembly GCA_947359385.1). Classification (NCBI taxonomy): domain Eukaryota; kingdom Metazoa; phylum Arthropoda; class Insecta; order Lepidoptera; family Geometridae; genus Chesias; species Chesias legatella. Next base: position 4,012,085 of record OX375779.1, on the reverse strand, counting down.
ATGATGTATGTATTTACAAATATAAAGTATATGTATTCTAGCAGTTATCTGGTTCCCATAGTACAAGCTATGCTAGGTGATGCTTTGTCAATTGTCCACCAATATTATTAAATATTATTTCAGAGAACACCATCGGAGGACCGTACAACTCGCTCATGGCAGGTGTCCCTGGAAAGGGTATTAGCCTTTGTAACCACGAAGGATCAAAGGTAAAAGCATAATCTATTATCAGTGTTATACCTGTGTGTGCATTTAATAATATAGAATGTAACATTTTGTTCTATTTGTTTTACTCGGAAACACCATACACACTTGTGACAGGTGTTTATAAGCAAATACCTTTGAATAACATTACTAGTGTATTATTTATCCTGTTATTTGTGTCTAAATAACTAAAAACATTAAAAAAATATACAATAGAAGTTGTATATGTTGCGCAGACCGATATCGAACACTGGTTGGCAGCGCGCGGAGATGGCGCGCGTGCAGGAGGCGCTGGCGGCGCGCGGCGCCGGGAACAACATGGCGCTGGTGCGACCCCTCACCATCGCGCGCTTCGTCGACATCGTGGACTCGCTGCTCAACGTCATCGCGTCCGACAACAAACTCAACAGTGACAACTACGTCGCCAAGGTATTCCCGGAAATATACAACAGCGCGCAGGAGCAGTAGAACTTCTCCAAGTTCCTCCGAGGATGTACTGCCACCATGCCCATTTTTGCCGCCAAGCAGTACTCATTACTGCTTATGCATTACTGTGCTTCACTCTGAAAGGTGTGGTTGCCGATTACATTACAGGCACATAGACGTTCCACCTTCACGTCTCAGAGTTACGGGCGCGTACGATGCAAATTGAGTCTTGTCATACCTAAGTATGGGAGGAGCCAAGGCATATTTTATTTATTTATTTTTTACTTGTTGTAGGAAAAGATTACAACACCATGTGTGCCTTTTGCTAGTACCGTAACTTTATCACACAAAAAAAAATGCGCGATTTTATCTTATACCTATATTTATCTTATCTTTGTATTGTGTCATACGTCTTTGTTTTGTCACTTTTGTGGCGACAGAACATAATTAGCTCTCTTTCTGTTTCTCTCTGCGTCATAGCTCCTTCTCTTTCATGTAACGAAATGTTCCTATACGTGACCCATCCTTAAAATATTACTCTCAATTCTCGTTCACATGTCGTTTACCGTATCGCCGCCTGAGAAGTTACACTTCAAAAACTGTTGCTGTACGTTGATATCGCGCTCGACGCGTAGCTGAACAGTGCATTCACTGTGCAAGGTGCTTCTACTTATACTCGAACCAGTACGCGATGAAAGGATCACATACTAGACGCAACCTTCACATAACTTAGTTAAATATAGCCTGTGCTGAAAATGAGCGCTGGAGATCTTGTGTTCTCAGCACATGCTGAGCACAGAGATTTTTCACAAGCAATATACACGACAGCAATCCGCGTAGTCATTTCATTTTTTATTTAATTTCTTCTAGTTATATAAGTATGTAATCGGTGTTGTGTACAGTTCTTTCTATATAAATGCGGTGTGTGTTTGATTATTAATTGTGTCCTGTTCTGTTTCAGTTGCCTATCCTGTCGAAACGTCTCCTGTACCCTGGCGCGGTGTCCAAGTCTTGGCTGAAGACGGTCAACACCCTGCACGCATTCCCTCACGCGCTAGCCCTCGTCGCTTATCTGTTGGACCTCGTCAATGACGTCGTGAGTTTTTTTGATGTCATATTAGTGACACGAGCTGACGGCCCACCTGATGTTAAGTGGTAACCGCCGCCCATAGACAACAGCAATACGACTCAACTCCTCTCCATCAAAGTATGAGATGACTCAAGTCGCATTGCGTTGCCCATCACCTCGAGACGGGGATGTTACGTCTCATGCGCCTGCAATTTCGCCCGCACCCACTCTCTTCCACCGGGACACAGCAACACGAGTGCATCACTGCTTGGCGGCAGATTACCAGGTGTGGTGGCAGTACTTCTCCGGGCGAACTTGGCACAAGTTCTATTGCTACTTTGGGTTGCTCCTTTCGCACCACCCGGGGGACACGTGTATGGATTCAAAGGGTTATCATCTATAGACACGAGCAACAAGGCCCACCAAAAGAGTATACTCGCTTATCGACAGTAGGCTGGTGTGTGTCAATAACGCGAACAAATAATAACTATACGCTCATCGACAACGACATACAAAACATCCTGTAACATCTTATTTCAATATATTATGTAGTCATAAATGTAACATAGATCTAAGTATTCGGTTACAAGGATCGTGCTTGCGTAAAAAAAGGAAGCCTTCCTTCAGGGGTTTCTTGTCTCTTCTTCCCCATGGTGGGTCTCATAGGGTTTGAGCAGGCGCCAAACTTATCGTTAAGTACGCGTGACCTTATATTTTGAATATTATTGACGTTTCCAAGCCATTTTATGAATTCAATGGAAATAAAGTTTTTGACCTTGACTTTATACGTATCGTTATTCGTTAGGAAACGCCGTTGTGCAACGTGCAGCTTTACACAGACAAGGAAGAGCTCGCGTGTCTGCGGCGAGAGTATATAGACAAGTGCTGGGTGAGGTGCGGTATACTATTTCGTTAAACTAACTAAAGGTTGCCTGGAAGAAATCGCTGTTAGCGATAAGGCCAATTGTATTACCTTAGCTTAAGTATTAATCTTTACAAAATTTCCATGTATGATGGTCAATAAAATATTATCTATCCATCTATCTAATCCGCCCGTTCGGACTTTAAATTAAAATAAATAAATATTCGTGGACATTTCACACAACGCCATGTAGCCCCAAAGTAAACTAAGTAAAAAGCTTGTCTCATGGGAACCAGATAACTGATAGAATATATATATATATATATACTTTTTTGTAAATACATACATATATGTATGTATTTACAAAATGTAATAATAATAATATGTATTATAATACATATTAACATCCAGACCCAGAAGGAACATCTATGTACCTCACACAAATGTTTGTCCTGAGTGGGAATTGAACCGACGACCTACAGCGCAGAAAGCAGGGTTGCTACTAACTGAACTGAGGCCTTTGCATGTGGCCAACGATTAAAGTACACATAAAATATTTTTTCAACATTCTCCACACTAATTTCAACCCCAATTCTCATCCCTTTAAGAGGTTGCCAGCGGTATGAAATAATTATAGCCCAGATTTTTGTTCAAATTTTTTGAAATGGTAACATTTGAATTTTATCAAAATTGATTCAGTAGTTTGGATAAGTAAATATATGAAGTATAATGCCCAAATTGATATAAAATCACAAATCCAAGTAACTACGCTTTTAATCACAAACTGATTTTAACGTGGGCGAAGCCGCGGGCACAGCTAGTAGTGTGATAAATTGCAACAATATTATGTTTTTAATATAAGCTAAACTATTCCCATAGTACAGGCTATGGTTAGCTTTGGGGCTATATAGCGATGAAATGCCCACCAATATTTATTTATTATTCCAGGTTCCAGAACCCAGAGTGTCAGTTTGATGACTTGAACGAGGAGTATCGTCAGGAGCTCCAGGAGCTGCTGGGCAACGACGAGGATAAAATATCGGAGCTGCAACAACTCATCAAAAGTAAGCAAGCAAAAGGGGCGTAGGCCTCAGTGCATTTAGCCAGCGGTCACCAATTTGGGCATTGACCAAATTGGTGACCCGTTTTAGGGCCCGTAACCTTTTGAGACGTGAAATGGGTTGTCACGTCTTTGTTGGTCCACACGTACACTTTTCTAGCTGGCTGTGGATACGGTGAGTTATGTCGGACAGTGCTTTCGCGTCTACAATTAATGTAAAACAACGACCTTTTCTCCCATTCCTCCCGACTCGCAACGCCCTATGCCGAGGTCCGAACCTAAGTGGTGCCCTTGGTGACGTTGTGTATAATTTTTATGTTTTCCCGGTTGAGAGCCGTTCGCTCCAAAAGCCCGTGTAAACGCTGTCAAGGGCATCTGCGGCTAAATTTCCAGCCATAAAAAAAAAAGAGAAACGAGTGACCACAGATAATACATTTGTCAGAGTACGAGACGTGCCTGGAGGACGAGGCGGACCAGGCGGCTGCGGAGGAGGAGGCGCGGCTCGTGGAGCGACGCGACGCCCTGCTGGTGTCGCTGCGCGCGTCGCGCGCCGCGCGCCGGGAGACGCGGCTCGCCGCCGACGCGCACACGGCTGCCGTGCGCGACCGCGGGGAGGCGTTGCGCGCCCTCGACGCGGAGGTGGAGCGCGCGCTGTCAGTACTCACCGCGACATCTGCTATTGATCTATTTTGTTTAATCTTGTGCTGACTTCACATTATCGTCCAACACTAAAGCACTCTGTCATTGGCTCCAATCTGGCCCAAATTTTAATCGATCCAAACAGACTCACACATGACGGGCCACGTCCCAACCTCATTCAGTATGGATGGCGTTCATAGCATGTCTGGGATATGCCGTCATTAAGGAGTCTTTCTCTTTCGTTAATTCATCCACAGGTTTATTAATCGACGTTGAAATTTTCAACCAAGCAAGCAGTATAAAATAACAGTCGTGTAGTGCTATTTTATCTTTGTGTTGTCTACACTGTTGAGCACCGATTCACCTTTGTGCAACTCCAGAAACAAGATAACGGTATCGTTACCCCACTTTGTCATATTAAAGACAAAATGTCGGGAAATAATTTGAAGCAGTGGTCGCGGCGTGTCAACATCTTCCTCGCCTGAGTAATGACCGTACTGACGTGTAGAAGGTGTGTTCGTGTGAGTTGGTCCACTCCTTCGATCTAGGTACGATTTACAGCCATCAAAGCGATTGCGCGCTAACACGGTCCAACATCGTCAAACATACACACGAACTGTCTCTCCACACGTGGAAAGTTGGACGAACATTTGGAGTGTTGGACGATAACGTGGAGGCGGCATTAGAAAAGGAACACAACTATCTATGTCAACATAGGTTATGAATTGACCTCGCGTGACTGATGAGTTATGTTGCAGAGCTGAGAGCCAGCAGCTGAAACAGGAGTTGGAGAAGCAGGAGATGACGGTGGAAGAGCGCGGGCGGCTGCTAGACGAGGTGGACTACTCCCTGCGCGTGCAGGACTCCAAGCAGGTGCTCGCCGACCAGATCGCGAAGGTACGGGAACCTACCCTCACACAACAACCACCCCACCCCCACCTGGTGAACAGTGGTCGCCGTTGCCCATGGACATATGCACTGCACTCACTACCTGTGCCCAATGCAATGCTGATGCGCTGCAGACCCTTACTAAGACAAAGTAATAGTCTTTAGGTTAGTTATTTGATATTTGCATGCCGAGTTTAAACGGTGAAGTGTTTGTATCTAACAATTTCATACTAAGACCTTTTTGTACAAAAATACTTCTAGCAAATAAAAAACCAATCATTTCATTTCAAAAAGAAACTACGTAACTACAGTTTCATAAGCAAATGCTTTCTACAGATGGTGCTCAGCAAGGAGAGTGAGCTGGCGCTGTGGCAGAAGAAGACCCTCGACAGCTGCGTGGAGTACAAGCAGGGGCTCATCCACCTGTCCGCGGAGCTGCCGCACCTCGCCGCCTGCGCCATTGATGAGAAGTAATTACACCGGTCACCCCGGTAGCTGGAGCTCTGACGAGCTTCGACCGCTTCTACATATTTTTTTATGTGGTGCTGATACTGAACGAGCAGTTGGTACATCGAATGTTGAGCGGTAATCTCTGCCCGTAACAAGCGATGCGACTCGCTTCCTCCTTTACTTAGGTACGATAACACCCAAGTTGCATCGCATGCATCCCTAACTCTGCGACTTGAAGGTGGAATGTATCGCGTGGTTGTAATTTCACCGAAAACCGTCCAGTTTCTACATAAACAAATTTTATTTCTTGTTAATCCTATTTAAAGTAGTTGCTAGAAACGATAACTGTAAAAATAAATGTGTGAACAAATGAGAATGCGTGCGGTGGTGTTTCGGTAGGGAGCTGATGGAGGCGGAGTGCGCGGAGCGTGCCGCGCGCGCCTCCGCCACGCTGCGCGAGTGCGCGCTCTCGCTGCAACGCCGCGCCGCGGAGTGCGCGCGCGCACGGAACGCGCTCGCCAGGAAGCGCGCCGCTCTCTTGGTGAGGAACCGCTCCACTCCACTCCACTCCACTCCTTATCGCATATACATATAACAATACTGTAATGTAAACGAACGAGCTGACGGCCCACCTGATGTTAAATTATAACCGCAGCCCATAGACAACAACAATGCGACTGAAGACCTCTCCACCAGAGTATGAGATGATTTAAGACGCATTGCGTTGCGTCCATCACCCCGAAACGGTGATATTACGTCAAATGCGCCTGCAATATAATAATAACTAATAATAATAATTGATCTACATTTATACAATTTATAGATAAATATGACCAATGTTTTCATTATGTTTTTTTTTTGGACATTGTGTAATTCATGTATTGTATTGACATTCACATTATATATTAATAGTAAGAATCATCTTGTATTTGTAATTATGTATTCAGTAGATGTGATTGGCTAATCCGTGTTTATTGAATTAAAATAAATAAAATGGTGTAATTGGCGAAAGGATAAATTTGGAATTCAATTGTGATAACGCAGGAGGAAACTCGCACGATGATAACGGAGACGAGGGGGTCGGTGCAGCGCGAGCAGGACGCGCTGTACGCGGAGGCGAGCAGAGAGGCGGCGGAGGCTGCGGAGTGGAGCGCCGAGTGGGAGGAGACGCGCCGCCAGATGGAGGCGCTCCACGCGGAGCAGTGGCACTACGCCACGGTCGAGCACAACCTCACCTTCTGGGAGAAACAGCAGCACGCGTAATGCATTGCCTTTATTCATTATAATCAATATTGGTGGTAATTTCACACAGCGCCATCTAGCCCCAAAGTAAGCTAAGCATAGCTTGTATCATGGGAACCAGACAAGTGATATACATAATTATATATATATTTTTACTAAGTACATACATATGATACATATTAACACCCAGACACAACAAACATTTATGTTCGTCACACAAATGTTTGTCCCGGATGGGAATCGAACCCACGACCTACAGCGCAGAAGGCAGGGTTACTACCAACTGAGCTATGAGGCCAGTCATTAATTACTAAATTCACTTCATCAGTTTGGAATATTGAGCTGTTCAAGTATGTTATGCGGATATCTATTTCGTGTCCGTAAAAGCAATTGTACACCTTCAGTTCCTGTTGCTACCCCTACCTATGGGAAGACGTAACGGGATGGTCAACATAATAGATGCATTAGTACCGCCCAGGATAACAGCATAGTGTGTATGTACAGGGAAAACTTGACCTTAGGTACCTATCGTACACGCCTTTTCCTGTTGGGGCACTGAGGAAAATATATTAATTTGAATGTTTTTTTTAACTATTGATTTCCCTTTTTAATGGCATGGGGACATTATATGAGCTGCTCTTGAATGCTTGGTACTATGTGAAAAAGATAACAGATAGGAAACATATACTTATCCTAAGAACGTACATTCATAAAAATAAATTAGTATTGTCACTCAAGACAGAACAAACATCTGTGATCGTCATACTTAAATATATACATATTATATACTGTGAATTCTACTGGTTGATACGACTACATTGAATGAATTCTCCAAGACTTAACGTTGAACATGCGATGCGTTTTCATTTCAGGTGGCGTTCCAAAATGGACGCTATGTGCTCGTACCTAGAGTGGAAACGCGAGGAAGCGCACCGCTCCCTGGAGGCCGCCTGCGCGCAACGCACCCAGCTTGTGCTCACCACGGTAGCGCTACTCAACGATAAACTGGCCCACTGTTGAAACTTTCATTATGTTTATTCATGCATCACTAGACATATAAGTGTTTTTGTAAATAAATAAATAAATACAAGTAAATTTATTGTACATTATTTTCTTCTCTTCTCAACATATGAACTATTTATTTTTACCATTATAGTTGTATAAACATATATTTATCCTCAATTATTATAATGAATAATTTATGTAGAGGTAACAGTCGCGCGTGGTCAGTGAATCAAATAACATCTATTCTGGAGTGATTTCATTCAATGAATTATTTGTTTGTAACGTTTATTTTAGTTTTAATTTTGTCCCTGGCTTTTGGCGGTCATTGTGATTTGAATCCAACCGATTTGCAGAATAAAAGTATCAATTATGACGCGTGTGGTCGCGAAATGCGTTGCGTCTTCAAGTGTTGTCTCGAAAATGAAGTTATTCACAGGTCGAAACGAAGCTTCACTTGCAAAAACATAGACGTGTTAAGGAAAGAGCTCGGTAGTGATTTATCTGGTATCCTGAAATTTTCCGATATCGATGTTTACGACAGCAACATATATAGAAGTGAGGCCGTTTTGAAATCCCACAGAAATTTCACTTTGATCCACAGCGACATCTACATGAATAATTCATGCTCGCGTATCAAAACTGATCAGCTGAAGCTTTTAGAGGTAATTATATTAAATGTATATGTTTTTTTTAAAATATAAGTTTTAATGCTGTTTCTTTATTTATTACTTAGTATGATTTTCTTTTTAACTCTAATATAAGATCCTTAATACTTACATATTTAGTCTAGTATAATTATTTATCACTGTAAAAACTAGACTACTAAAAAAATAATTATATTTAATTACATTTCTAACTATTATACATTACTTTTCTATAGTGGGACCTAGTTATTAATATACAATGAACATACATAACAAATTTGTATTGCATTATAACATTAATTGCTGCACAAATCTGTTTTTTTAACAGCCATCTTGTTTTATGCAATCATTGAATTTGTAATTGTGCCGATGGATTCTCCAGAGTAAATAAGTAAATATTCTTTATTATATATTTTTTAATGTGATAAAGTTACGGGACGAACATATTATGGCCCACCTGGTGTTAAGTGGTAACTTCTGTCCATAACGAGCAATACGACTTAGGTCCTCCCCTGTGGAACAGAAATGGGCATGGTGGCAGTACTTCCCCGGAGGAGCTTGGTATAGTATCTACGGTTACCTACGTATAATATTGGTGGCCATTTCCCACAGCGCCATCTAACCCTAAAGTAAGCTAAGCATAGCTTGTATCATGGAAACCAGAAAACTGATATAATACATATATACTTTTTTTTGTAAATACATATAATACATATTAACACCCAGACACAGAACAGACATCTATATCCGTCACACAAATGTTTGTCCTGGGTGGGAATCGAACCCACGACCTACAGCGCAGAAGGCAGGGTTACTACCAACTGAGCTGTGAGGCCTGTCAAGTATGTGATGTGATGTGATTGTAGAATGGCGATGCGGTGATACGTCAACCGAACAGTTACGATTACTGGATACACTTCGAACCGCACAAGTTCTGTGTGGACGTGACAGTTGGCAAAATAAATAAAACTATTGTAAGCAAATACATATTCAAGCTAAGAAGCGATGAAAAGAACCACGATGACTTTACAACGAATATATTTAATGCCGTTGGTGAGTAACAGTTCCTAGTGAACGTAAGTAGGTCATATTAGCATAAAATAATGGTGGACATTTCACACAGCGCCATCTAGCCCCAAAGTAAGCTAAACATGAGGCGTAACATCCACGTCTCGGGGTGATGGACGCAACGCAATGCGACTTAGGTCATCACATACTTTGGTGGAGAGGACTTGAGTAGTTCCTGTAGGTACATAGCTGCTTACTTGTAAATACACAAAAATATATTATACTAGCTGTTGCCCGCGACTTCGTCCACGTGGAATTCGGTTTTATCACGCACCGCTATTTTACCCCTCGGAAAAGTAGCCTAAGTTACTCCTTGTTACATCACACGTATCTGCCAGTGAAAGTCCCGTCAAAATCGGCTCAGCCATTTCAGAGATTAGCCGGAACAAACAGACAGACAGACAGACAAAATTGTAAAAAATGCCGTTTTGGTATATATGCACCGTGTATACATCCATATGCACTTAGTAAAAAGCGGTTATTTTTAATATTACAAACAGACACTCCAATTTTATTTATTTTTATAGATGTATAGATTATTTATTTAATTACGTTTGAAGTGTCACTAATGTATCAATATATTGTCGTCACGTTGCGTTGTAGCGATGTCGGTCTCCTGTTGCTTCCTGTTGCTGGTGCTGGCGGTGTACTTGTTGCTGCATCAGTTGCGCAACATCCAGGGGATGCTGCTCAGCGCGTACGTCGCAACACTCATGTGCAGTTACGCAGTCAAAGCCACGCAGAACTTCTACATGTACTACAGATTCAAGCGATGGGGGCAAGTTGCTGATACTACTGTTCTAAGTGAGTGAGCTACTACTATAACTGACCTCACAGCTCAGTTGGTAGTAAGTCTGCTTTCTGTGCTGTAGGTCGTGTATCCAGGTCAAACATTTGTGTGAATATGGATGTTTGGTCTGTGTCTGAGTGTTAATATGTATCATATATACGTATTTACGAAATAAAGAATGTATTCTATATGTTGTCTGGTTCCCAAGATACAAGCTATGCCTAGTTTGGGGCTAGATGGCGCTGTGTGAAGTGTCCATCAATATTATCTATTAGGTATCTGTTTCTCGCTTACATCTTCTAAACCATGCAACGGATTTTGATACAGTTTTCACTAATAGAAAGTGCAATAAACGAGGAAGGTCATACATCATATGTAAATTAATTGCGCCCGTGCGAAGCCGCGACGGCACATAAGAGTCGACTTATTCACTGATCCGCCAAAAAATCCCTGAAAATACCAGATTTACGAGTCAGAAATTTTGGACTTATGTGCAGTGTCTTCGGACGAACTTTGCACAATTTCGACTGAACTTGAAAGCATTATATAATCAGCAATTGTGTAAGGGAAGGACTGGTTTCCGACATACAGCTAACGCTAGTTCGGAAATCAGGGCTTTAACCCATTCAGTGCCGTACTGACTGTAAAATGTGGTTTATTCAAATAAAGTTTATTGTTAATATTATAACTAATTATTAATCTCACTTCCTAATTGTTTGTTTTCAGCCCAAATATTTTACTTCGCGTGTCTCTCGTCGTTTTTCTGGTTGCAAGTAATGTCTTTCGACATTTGGTGGACATTCAGGTACATATATATTCATACATCATACATACATATATATATTTTTTGTTATGATTCTCAGTGTAGTATAAAATTACATTTCTAACAAAAAATGTGAGCCGTCACGGGACGCCTGGCAGATGTGAAACATCGACATTATTTTGTAAGAAACTAAGTACCCCATCACTAATAATGTTTATGATTTGTCGTAAACTTGAACGGACCAATCAGCGCTCATGCCGTGGCGACGCGTCGCCAAGCCAGAAATCGGTTTTACGTGCGGCTATAGATGTTTCACATCAAAAACATCTAAGACAGTAAGAAGATGCAAAAATAACTTCCATTAGGTAATATGTCTTACACTGAGCATCGTTAGATTTTCTCATAATGTTAACGTACTTATCTGACAGGCCTCACAGCTCAGTTGGTACCTAACTCTGCCTTCTGCGCTGTAGGTCATGGGTTCGATTCCCATCCAACACAAGCATTTGTGTGACGAAAATTGATTTTTGTTCTGTGATGTATTTAAAAATATATAAGTTGTCTGATACTCATGATACTGCTTAGCTTACTTTGGGGCTAGATGGCGCTGTGTGAAATGTCCACCATTATGATTACTGCTCTTATTTGTGTTAAAACGATGAGTATTTAATCGTAGATTTGTACTTGTATTGTTCGCAGGGGCGTAAGGAAACTCCGCGAGATCCACAGACGCGGCATCCGCGCTAAGTTTGCGATGTACTCTGCGTACGCGTACGGGGTCCCCGCGGCGATGACGGTGGCCGCTGTGTTAGCCGACGCGGCGGAGTTGCCGTACTACGTCGCCAAGCCACAGTTCCACACGAGGCTCACCTCCTGTATACCGCTCAGTCTATTCTATTTGAGTCACTGGTTCTCTTGAACCGGTGTGGTGAAATTATTTTAAGTGCGCCTACAAGAGGCTCCTTTCGTACACTTTACAGATGTCTCATGGAATTTTTTATTTCTAAGACACGTCGGTTTCCTCGCGATGTTTTCCTTCGTAGAACGTGGTATTGTGCACATAAATCTTTCAATCGAAAAACTCATAGGTGAATATCGGGATTTGAACCGGCGACCTCCGTATTTAAACTTGGGGTTAGTACTACTAGACCACAATGCTCTCGCTATAGTACCCACGCTACCGCTCAGTACTACGTGGTGGCCGGGTGGTACGGACCACCACTGTCAAATCGAAGCGTCTATTTCTGCCGCCCAGCAGTAACCATTCGCGTTATGCTACAGGCCTCAGAGCTCAGTTGGTAGTAACTCTGCCTACTGCGCTGTAGGTCGTGAGTTCGATTCCCAGCCAGGATTTGTGTGACGAATATAGATGTTTGTTCTGGTGTTAATATGTATTAGGTATATGTACTCGTATGAATTTACAAAAAATGTATATATATATCTATTCTATCAGTCATCTGGTTCCCATGATAAGCTATGCTTAGCTTGCTTTTTTTTATGTGATTCGGGTGGCGGCTCAAGTCCTCTCCACCAAAGTACGAAAAGACCTAAGTCGCATTGTGTTGCGTCCATCACCCCGAGACGGGGATGTTACGTCTCGTGCGCCTGCAATTTCACCGGCACCCACTTCCTTCCACCGGAACACAGCAATACGAGTGCATCACTGCTTGGCGGCAGATTACCTACCTCATTACATGTCCACAAATATTTATTTGTTGTATTACAGCGAGCGTGTTCGTGTACCTGTACGTGCCTCTGATAATCCTGACGTGCACCAACTGCGTGTTCTTTATCATGACCGTGTACAATATCTGGCTGACCCATCGACGCATCCGCCATTTTGACAAGAAACTCACCAAGAAGAATAGGAAGAACAAGAATAGGTACGTGTTACGTGAACGTGGTCTGTGGATGTTTTAATGGAATAGGTTACGGAACGAGCAGATGTCCCACATAGCACTGTCTGACCGTAACAAGAGCAATACAGTTTGGTACCATGTAGAAATGTCATTTGTAATCTGTGGTAAACGATGAAGGTGCCACAGGGAATAATTTATTTGTTTATATTTATGTTAGTATGTTACTGTGTACCTAACTGTTAGTTTACCCCAATAATAAATTAAAAGTCGGTGAAAAAAATCGCATGGTTTCCATCTAGCAGTTTCCATCAGTATCACCATGTTTAAAGCCGAAGTCAAAGTAAAAATCTTTATTTCCATAGAATTAATAAATGGTTTGGTAACGTCAATAATATTCAAAACATAAGGTCACGCGTACTTATCGCTAAGTTTGACGCCTGTTCAAATCTTATCCGACGACACGAATGGTGATTGGCCGCTCGGTGCAGGTTCTGGGTGTACATAAAGCTGTCGTCGCTGACGGGCGTGGGGTACGTGGTGGAGATGGCCCAGGCGCGCACGCCGCCCGGCATGCTGCCCGTCTGGCTGTACGTCCTCATCAACTCGTACACCACGCTCTGCGGACTCGTCATCTTCTTCATGTTCCTCTTCAAGAGGTCTATATTTGTCATGCTGTGCAGAAGGTAACACTTTCCAGGTCTATTTTGTCTCACGTAAACTCATGATAAGTTCTAGAAACTATCCGATCAGCAAAAATTTGCAAGTTTTTTTTTCATTCTATTCTATTCGAGTCACTGGTTCAAGAGAATAAGTGGTGGAAAGATTTTAAATGCGCCTCAGAAAGGCTCCTTTCGTGCAAATGACGCATATCTTCGATTTTTTTGTTCTGCTACATGTCGCTTTCCTCACGATGTTGATGCACATCAATCTTTCAATCGAAAAACTCATAGGTGCACTTCGGGATTTGAACCAGTGATCTCCGATTGAAACTCGGGGTCAGCACCACTAGACCACAACACGCTCTTTTTTTTCATGTGGCAGTGTTACGAAATGACTTGCAGTATTAGGTGGTATCCTCTGCCCATAACAAGCAGGTCGCATCGTATCTCTGAGACGTGAAGGTGGAATGTCTCATGTGCCTGTAATTTCACCGGCAACCACACCCTAACACCTTGAACACAGTCGAGCGAATTATCTATACTGCTTGGCGGCAGAAATGGTCATGGTGGCAGTACTTCTCCGATTTGCTGATAAAGTAAATAATAATATACTGTTGCCTCTTTCCATAAGCTTCATTATAAACCATGTCCCATGTATAGGGTAAAATAATCCAAATTCATAGACGTTTTTGTATGTCACATGAGGTAAATAATAACAGAAAATACAGCCACAGACTATAATCACTATAATTGGGAAGTTCTCATGATAATAAATGATTCCTGTTGTTGTGTTATTTATATTCTTATAAATTTATTTATGGCTAGTCATTCATTATTTTTTGTGTATAAGTGTAATGGGCCGCCTTGACTGAGAATATGGTAATGTCTGCTGCCTACACTGCCAGACTAGCTATGGCTTGTGCAAGTACCCTGAGCCTGTATTCATCATAATACTTTTGAACCGGATCGTAGTGTAACGAGTTCGTTATTGCTCGTCGGCAGAAATCGATATACATAGTTGCAGTATTTTTTTACCGTTAAACTCTGCAGATAAATTTTCATTTGTAGATACTATTACATTATGACATTGTTATTTCTGCGCGGTAACCAACAGCGCAATGTGCGCTACCTACTTGTGTTGTGCCCTTAGGACGAAAAACTAAGTCCCTTTTGGCTCTCTAGAACCAATGTCGTTAAGTACCTACGCCTCAAATAGCTCGTTTCATGGGCTTTATGATATTATTTATGATTCGAATTTTTAGTTATAATATCGTTTTTTTAAGATATTTTCTTCAACTTTTTGAGAACTTTTTTTGGTAGTTTTTCACTTGAAAAAAATTATGTGCGGAAGCACATATTTTATTTTTCAGTGAAAATCGTTATTTCACTTTGGGATTTGAATCAGCGACCTCCAGATTTTAAGTCAGGGTCGTTATCCCCTGCTTTCTTATTAATGCATAATAAATAATACAAAATAATCGACCTAGACATCTGTGTCACAGGTTAACACAAACCCATTTCAGGCACCATCTCTCACAAAGGAGTTTAAATATACTTTTGGTTAAGCATTTTCTTGCCACTTACCTAGCTGTTTATAAGATTTCTTTTATTCTTATTATTATTATTAATTTATTTATTTATTACGACCAAGAAAGTCAACACCGATTATAATAAACAATATTTCAATTAATGCAAAATGTTTCTTAATTTTACTTTAATTACAGGCGATACCCTGCAAGCACAAATAAAAACTAATACATTTGAGCGAGAAATTATCATCTAAATGATCATATTATGTTTTAGGCTTAACATCGAGAACCGATTCACGCGCGCGCTCCAGGTCAACTCCAGCACGCGGTCGGAAGTGAGCAGGAGCGACAAGCGCTGCAGCAGAGTCCGCTCGGTGACGGAGTGCGAGGCGGACGGCGCGGGCGGCAGGCCGGAGCGGGACGAACACACCCGCTTCACCGGACGGTCCACCGATCAGTCGGATACCGACGACGCACAGTAGTCCTCCTCCGGTATCCTCAATGCTGACGGTCGTGACTCCCCCTGTCTTCCTCCGGTGTGTATCCTCAGTGCTGACGGTCGTGACTCCCCCTGTCTTCCTCCGGTATGTAACCTCAGTGCTGAGGATCGTGACTCCCCCTTTCTTCCTCCAGTATGTATCCTCAGTGCTGAGGATCGTGACTCCCCCTTTCTTCCTCCAGTATGTATCCTCAGTGCTGAGGATCGTGACTCCCCCTTTCTTCCTCCAGTATGTATCCTCAGTGCTGAGGGTCGTGACTCCCCCCTCCATGGATCCCCCACCTTATGAACAAAGTTTGCGCCATCTGGACTGTCTCCGGCAGCGTGCGTTTTGGTGTTGGGTGTGGTGCGGATTCGTTCAACAACGCATCGGACTTCCGCCTCTCGGTCTTCTCCCTTCGACTTTACCAGTTACAATAGAGCTTTTCCAAGTTGTCACCACTTTTCCAGGCTATGTACCAATGTGATATTTCACTCGTCGGAGTCAGGCGGAAGAGGCATCATTCGCAGCATTTTCTCCAGCACCACATTGAGAAAACGTCAATACTTTTGCATTGACAGTGATTGTCGCGTCCAGCGTGCATTTCACACGTCTCCAAAATATTGCTCGTTGGACATTTGGGATTTCACTGAGGTTGCGTGGTGCGCTGCTCGCTGTCTGAATCCTGCGTGAGGTCCCAGCCCTCCCTAGGCGGCATGATGCGCAAGTTTTATCCAATAATATATTTGGTCCCTAGATTCGGACTTGCGACCCCAAAGTTCGAGTAGAATCTATATGATATGCATGTATTAAGTGAAAATATAGATGATGAAAATTGAGTTTTTTAATGTGTTATTTTACTTTTACTAGAACATACCTTTCTTTTAAAAAACGTTCAAGTTTATAAAATAATGTAACCGGTATGATGTACAGCTACCATTAACTGGCATATTATCGATAACAATGTATACAAACTAGCGACCCGCCCCGGCTTCACGCACAAACAGCGCTGAGATACTGGATTTTTCCGAACTGACCATCATCTACGTTAGACTGCTTGTATATTTTAGGGTAAAAAAAGAGAAACGACTAACGATAAATAAACCATTTCATTTATTATTCATTAAAGTTAAGTATCGCACGATATCACTTTTGTATGAGCAGAGGGACGCCGTTTTCGATTCTCTCGCACAATTCCTTAAAGTCTGCCTGCATCCATCTGTGGTGCGCCTTCACCTTCTGCTTGCTTTGGCTGGGCTTCGGGGGAGAGATGGCGGGTTTGAATTCCAGTTTGGAACTGTCGTATTCCTTGTAGATTTGCATTGGCGACCTGAGGAAAGTATATTTATAACCACGCGTCTATTTAAAGTATATAGTATTAAAATATATTTAGTACAGCTTGATGGGGGGGGGGGGGGGAGGTACTCACAGCTTGTGCAGGCATTGCGGCAATGCACCGGTGAGCACGGCACTGGCGGCCGCGCGCACGGTGGGGTGGTAGTGCGCGAGCAGCGCGCTCAGCTCGTACAGCTTGATGGGGGGGGGGAGGTACTCACAGCTTGTGCAGGCATTGCGGCAATGCACCGGTGAGCACGGCACTGGCGGCCGCGCGCACGGTGGGGTGGTAGTGCGCGAGCAGCGCGCTCAGCTCGTACAGCTTGATGGGGGGGGGGGGGGGGGAGGTACTCACAGCTTGTGCAGGCATTGCGGCAATGCACCGGTGAGCACGGCACTGGCGGCCGCGCGCACGGTGGGGTGGTAGTGCGCGAGCAGCGCGCTCAGCTCGTACAGCTTGGCCGAGTGCGCGCCGCTCTGCTCCGGCGAAGTGATGAGCGGGTCGAACTCGCCCGACCCGTAGCTCTCACCGTCCCCCGTTTCCATCTGCATTGACACCGCTTTGCTTTGCTGTAAAATTATTGTAACAAATATAGTTGGACATATCTTTGTACACAGCGACATATAAGAGCAGTAGAACTCTCGCCAAGTTCGTCCGGTGAAGTACCGCCATCATGCCTATTACTGTGGCCAGCAGTGACGCATTCGCGTACTGTGTTCCGGTTTGAAAGGTGTGGTTGCCGGCGAAATTACAGGCACAAGAGACATTCCACGTACACGTCTCAGAGTTACGGGCGCATACGATGCGACTTGGGTCTTGCCGTACCTAGTAGGTGAGGAACCAAGCCGCATCGGTTGTTATAGACCGAGGTTACCGCTTAAGGGGCGTCGGCTCGTTCCGTAACTGCATCAAATAAAAAAAAGTGAGCCGTCAGCTCGTTCCGTAACTGCATCAAATAAAAAAAATAAGCAAATCCTTGCCTGCGCGAGCTGGTGCAGTAGAGCGAGGCACGCCAGAGCTCCGTTGTGGTGTAACTGCAGGGCGAGCGTCGCGAGGCGCTTCGCGAATGACTGCAGCACGCTGGGCGACACGCGACGAGCTCGGAGGCACACCTGAGTCACGGCTTCTAGGACGATCAGGGAGTCCTCGTGGGTTAGACCTGTAGGTGAAATACCAAATTGTAGATATTTCCCCATAAGCACCCCATAGCGGCTTCTCGCAACCGGCATTGAACAACTATGGCCACAGCGCTTGAGCTACTATGGCCACAGCGCGTGGGCTACTATGGCCCACAGCGCGTGGGCTACTATGGGCACAGCGCGTGGGCTACTATGGGCACCGGGTCCAGTGACTCACCAACGTGCGCAGCGAGCATGTTCTCGTAGAGATGGTTGTGGAAGAGGTTGGGATCTACGTTGAGCGCGTCCCCGGCGCCGGCCAGGATGCACAGCACGGTGCGCACGCACACCAGCTTCTCGCAACCGGCATTGAACAACTATGGGCACAGCGCGTGGGCTACTATGGGCACAGCGCGTGGGCTACTATGGGCACCGGGTCCAGTGACTCACCAACGTGCGCAGCGAGCATGTTCTCGTAGAGATGGTTGTGGAAGAGGTTGGGATCTACGTTGAGCGCGTCCCCGGCGCCGGCCAGGATGCACAGCACGGTGCGCACGCACACCAGCTTCTCGCGGCCGGCGATGCCGTCGTCCTTGAGCAGCCGCCCCAGTATACCCACCAGGTCCGAGTAGTATTCCAGGTTGATCACGTGCGTGAACCTGATACGTGTAGCGACTTGCTTTAGTAACAGTCAATACCAACGCAGAATATACCCTTTATCACCAACCCGACTTCCATTGCTACCTTATATTAAGGTAGTTAGAAAGCATCAACCGAAAGGGAATTCTGAACACACTGACAGATTTCTGTGCGGGGAGAGATTTATGTTCTTTGCTTGGCCTCCCGAGCCATCAACTCTGAAGACGCAGATATACATCTCAAAGCAGCGCTAAATAACATTCCAATTTACTATAAAGCAACGCTCTCTCATTATTCCCTCTTAAAACCCAATCTTGCGTCGTGTGACACACACAGTACGAACATAGACTTATATATAATAATATTGGTGGACAATTCACACAGTGCCATCTAGCCCCAAAGTAAGCATAGCTTGTACTATGAGACCCAGACAACTTATAGAATAAATATATACTTTTTTTTATAATACATAATCAACACCCAGACAGAACAAACATCTATGTTTGTCACACAAATGTTTGTCCTGGGTGGAAATCGAACGCACGACCTACAGCGCAGTAGGCAGAGTTACTACCAAGTGAGCTGTGAGGCCTGTCAAACGCAGTATTGTGACTGACTTGGCGAGTCCGTTGAGCGCGGCGGCGAGGAGGCGCGACCGCGGCGCCGTCTTCAGCAGCCGGAAGTAGATATGGAACACTGTCTTCGTTACTTCCGTCAGCTGCTTCCGGCGCGCCATCTCGCTCTCCTGCGCCTCCGTCTCCAGCAGCTCCTTCTCTACTTCCTTTAGCTTTTTTGCTCGCTGCCAATTGGATTATTGATAATAAATAAAAAATCTGCGATTACTCTTTATACTTTAGATATATCTTGTCAGCTTAGCATACTTATTTTTAAGTGATACGATTTTATAATAATAACAATAATAATATTGTTGGAAAATTCATAGCCCTAAACTAAGCATAGCTGTACTATTAGAACCTACTCCAGGCATGTGCTCCACTTACTGACCTGCTCACTGCGCCCCAACTTCTGGTCAACATCTGGTGGGGCGTCGGATCGTTTTATCACCTACAAGTCATAAAAATAAATTACCTTTTTCTCCTTCTTAGACAGGTTAACAATCCTCTTCTTGTGTCTTTCCTCTAGTTTCTTCTTGTGCTTGATGTCCGCTTCCTGGTCCATATCTACGTCTCGTATCCTGAGCGTCAGCAGAGAGTCGAGCGCGGCCGGGTGCAGGCGCTCGCCGCGTCGCTTCACCAGTTGATTGATCAGACGGACTAGCTGTAGACCAATTTACTTTTGTTGAAATTTGTACAAGTTTGAATTTTATTATGACATCGAAATTATCATGTCCGAGAAACTGGAAATACTAGTCTACAGAATTTTTTATTTTCATCTATTGACGTTGCAATACAAATAAGCAGGTAAAAGAGATATTTTCAAAAGTAAAAATCAAATTTTATAATCTTATACAGAATAATTGAGTATTGGCCTCACAGGTCAGTCGGTAGAACATCTGCCTTTTGCACTATAGGTCGGGGGTTCGATTCTCATCTGGGCCAAATATACATATTTACTTTATGTCTAGGTGATAATATGTATTGTATGTATGTATTTACAAGTAACAGTAGTATTGCATCAGTTATCTGGCCCCCATATCAAATCAAATCAAATCAAATCATTTTATTTTCATAAAATAATATACACACACAGTATGATGTAAGGGTTGTACAAAGATGTAGTTAGGTACACAGATCTCATGTTTTTGCTCATAAGAGCGTGCAAATAATAATAATAATAATAATAATAAATCTTTATTCATTGACTTAGTGCTAAGATTAACATAGTGATTTAGTATCTAATAAAAGGTAATAATTACTATGCCTGAACTAGGTAATCCTGTATCTCAGGCGATAAAGGCTAACACATTACAATAAAGTACCAAATTAATAAACTTACAATCAATGTACATAAATGATGTCTTATCGCTATTTAAACTATTGTATATTTAGGGTTCATATCTGACAGGCCTTATATAATCAGTGAGTTGGATGGATAGAGTAAGGGAAGAAAAGTGGATACCTCTTTGCGCTAATTCTACTCTTTCTACCATAAGTCATTTATACTAGCCGACTATACTATACTTTAGTCAGTAGCATGTTATTATTATGTGGAGTGAGCCAGCATTCCGGTAAAATTATTGTTACAATCAACATTAAGCCTGTGTAAAAATTGCTGAAATTGTATTGTGAATACCGCGAGTGTTTTGGTTTGACATAGTTATTGCGCTTATGTAAGCAGTTTCTGCTATATTGTTTACATTTTTTAAAATCACACGACTTTGACTCGGAAACAGAGAAATTATCAAGGCCGTTATTTATGCTATCAATTACAATTTTCTAAGGTTATGGCCTAGATTAAAACTATACTGTGGCGCTCTTAGGCGCCTTCATAATCTATGGAGTTAATATATCTCTGTTCGGCTAACTTTTTGGCTGGGCAATCTGCGTCCCCTGTTTTGTGGTTGCTTGGTTTTTTGTAGCGCAAGCAAGTTGCACATTTAGCTGACTCCGATCTCTTTGGGCACTCGTTTATTTGGTGACCTAGGTCACCGCAATGTCCGCACGTGTAGGCATCCGCTCTGCACGATTTAGCCGCATGCCCAAACTGTTGGCACTTGAAACACCTGGTCACCAAAGTAAAATCCCTGACAGGACAGGACGACCAATTCACGAATACTCTGTCTTGTGTTATAAGGGCCTTACGGATAGTTGCTGAGACCTCTATTACGTAGTTACAGGTCTCCGCATCCTTCTTTCCTGATTTATGACTCACTTTGATAGAGGCCATGAAATTGTCTCTGGTCATGTCCGTGATCTTATCACACAGATTCTGCTCGTAAATACACTGAAAGACCTCTTGTTCCCGGATGTCTGAGGGCACTCCGACTATCACTATTCTTGGTCTGCGTTTGTGTGGTTCATCAAGAGTTACGTCACATCTAGTCAGGTTAATTGAGTTCTTCAGCTTCTCGATGTCACCTTTGGTGTCTGTGCTGATGATAACACCCCCATTTATCGTCTTACGTAGTCCTCTCACGTGTAGCTTCATCTCCTCAGGGCTGATAATTTTTTGCACCAATTTTTTAGTGTCGTCACTGGTTTTCAATTTATCCTTGGGATAAATAGCTACAGAGCTAAGGTTAGTAGGGCGGATATAACTGTTGGTGCTATTTTTAACCATGTCTGCAAATGAGACTTTATCCGTCGGTTGGGACGACTTTTCGATGAGCTGTTGTAGGTCTTGTATTCTTTCCGATAGGTCTTGTTTGTGTTCTAGGACACTTAGGTACATTTGTGATTGACAGGCCTTCTGCTTGAGGGATTGGTACTCCACAGCCATTTTGGATGCGCCTTGAGCTACCTTTCTGCACAAATTACTCACTCTTAATTTTTGGTCCGTATTTAATTTTCCTTCCGAAGAAATGGTGCACACTTCGGTAAGGCATTGTTCAATAGAGGACATCCATTTCTGAATCTCCGTTGTAGGCACAAGATCGAGGGTCACTTCGTGTCCTGGGGATCACGGTGGCGGGGGCTGCTCAGGGCGGGGAGTGGGCGGGGGACTGCGTGCTATCCTACTGCTTCTGCCAAAAGGGCTATCCATATTTGCTTCCGTTTTCTTTTAAATCAAACCCGTACGTCTAAATGCATTATAAAACACACTTAATAAATGCACTACTATTAGCAGTAGGTACTGCTGACTCAAAACTAGGTCGAGATTTTCATAACGAAGCATAGCACAAGCTATGCTTAGTTTCGGGCTATACGTGTGAGAATGTGTTTTTTATTTAATGTAATACTGTTACGAACGAGCCGACGGCCCACCTGGTGTTAAGTGGTAACGTCGGCCCATAACAACCGATGCGACTTGGGTCCTCCCCTACTAGGTACGAAAATACCCAAGTCGCATCGTATGCGCCCGCAACTCTGAGACGTGTAGGTGGAATGTCTCATGTGCCTGTAATTTCAACGGCAACTGCACCTTTCAAACCGGAACACGCGAAAGCGTGACTGCTTGGCAGAAATAGGCATGGTGGCAGTACTTCCCCGGACGAACTTGGCGAGAGTTCTGCTGCTCTTGTGACTGACCGTGAGCGTGATGTCCCCCTTCTTGTCCTCGGCGAACACAGAGACGCAAGCCTTCGTGACGATGTCCCGCGCGCGGCCATCCCTGCAGTCGAGGTAGGGCACCAGGCTTTGCGCTATGTTGGTGCTGTAGTTGAAGTTTGGACGAGCCACCAGCAGATTCGCCATGCACTCCACGGACACCAGGGCTAGGCTCACGGTCGCTTCGTCCGGTCGCCTGAAACACACGTCAGACGGTGGGTAAAGGAATAAGAATACATTTATTTGCCAAAACATTAGGTGTGAACAATAGTTACATTCTAAGTTTTATACTAATTTCCTATGTTAGTAGTGTAGGTATCAGTGAATCTCAAGCTAATCTTGTGATAAGCTTGCGTTTTGAGATTCAGAATGAGAATTTATAAAGTCACGAGTTTTTATTATTATACAGATAACAAAAACATTTGACTTATTGCAAAGTATCTCCTAAGATTTTATATAATTATTTTTGAAATACATTAAACAGATGAGACATAAAGTCAAAGTCAAAAATTTTTTTCCATAGAATTCATAAAGAAATAGCTTGGAAACGTCAATAATATTCGAAACATAACGTTCACGCGTACTTATCGATAAGTTTGATGCCTGTTCAAACCCTATCCGACCCTCCATGGGGAAGAACAGACAGAAACCCCTAATGGAGGGATTCCTTTTTTTTCGCGAGCACGATCCTTGTAACAATTGAGTACTTAGGTCTATGTTACATTTATGACTACATAATATACTAAAATAAGATATTACAGGATGTTTTGTGTGTCGTTGAGCAGAGCGACATCAGACCATGGGGATTTATCACTTATATATATTTCTATTATATACATTTGTATCATAATAATTACAAATATCGGGTAGTTAACTATTTTTAGCCAGTTAGATGAGGGTTGTTCAGAAACGACGTGGTTAAGTCGTCTTTAAATATTGTGAATTAAATTAATAAAAGTAGCCTGTGTCACTCTTTATAACATCAGCTATCTACCAATGAGAGTCCCGTCAAAATCTGTTCAGCCGTTTCGGAGATTAGCCGAAGTCGTTTGAAATTTTTGTTATCTATAAAAATCAATAAAATTGGAGTGTCTGTTTGTTATATTAAAATAACCGCTTTTTACTAAGTGCATATGGATGTATACACGGTACGTATACCAAACAATTTTTTTTTACAGTTTTTGTCTTTCTGTCTGTTTGTTCCGGCTAATCTCTGAAATGGCTGGACCGATTTTGACGGAACTTTCACCGACAGATAGCTGATGTAACAAGGAGTAACTTAGGCTACTTTTCCGAGGGGTAAAATTAGAAAAAATTGGGGTTCCCTCGACGCCCGACGGGTAGTAACGGTTTGCCACGATGTTCTCTCACTGTGCTGAAATAGAGAGAATGCAATGCAACAATTATAAATGTTTCCATACCTGGTGTCCCCTTCCTTGCGGCGCAGAACTCCGGACGCCTTTTCCAATCTCTGCAGATACCTCTTGTAGAATTCCAGCAACTCTTTCTCGTATCTGTACAGCGACAGCGTGTCCTTTTTCACTGAAACAGATGTACACAAACGTTAATAAAGGCAATGTCGATAAAAAGTTCCAGCCTGCACCGCACCAACAGGCGACAGAAGCAGTGGATCTTACGCCAACTTCATCCGGGGAAGTACTGCCACCATACCCATTTCCGCAGCCAAGTACTCGCGTTAAGTACTTTTGGTGGACATTTCACACAGAGGCATTTAGCCCCAAACTAAGTTAAACTTATAAAGGTAAAAAAACGTATAAAGGATACCAGAAAACTGATAGAACACTTTAATACCCTCACCCAGACACAGAACAAACATCCTCACACAAATGTTGGTCCTGGGTGGGAATCGAACCCACGACCAGCGCAAGAGTCAAGGTTACTACCAACTGAGCTGTGAGGCCTGTCGTATGCCACCCATTCAAGTGAGAGCTGTGAATGGCACCTATCTATTCTAATCGAGTCACTGGTTCTCTCGAACCAGTGTGGTGAAAGTAATTTAAGTGCGCCTCAAAGAGACTCCTGTGCACTTGACACACGCCTTCGAATGTTCAGTTCTAAGACGTGTCGGCTTCCTCACGATGTTTTCCATCACCGTTTTGAGAACGCGGTATTGCGCACATCAATCTTTCAAGCGAATAACTCACAGGTGTCAAAGTCAAAGACTTTACCCCTATAGAATTCATAAATAAATGGCTCGGAAACGTCAATGTGCAATGGTTTACGTCGGTATTAGAACCGGCGACCTCCGGACGCTGTACACATACGTTTAACGTTGGTGTAGTCCTGATGGCGTAGCGTGTAGTCTGGCAGGATGTCGCGGAACACCTCGCCGGCGGAGAGCGAGGCGAGCTTGCGCACCGAGTGCAGGTTCGGTGCTCCGTCCCGCAACCGCTCCTCCATCAAATACAGGATGGGAAACAGGTTTTTGAGCTGCAATCACATACGTGTTAAAAGCATTTAGTACGCCATAACACAGGTCATCCTAGTTTGGGTACCAAATTTTATTCAACCAAAAAAGTAAAATCTATATATAAATAAATAAAATTGGAGTATATTGGACTTTGTAATATTAAAATAACCGCTTTTTACTAAATGCATATGTATGTATACACGGTACATATACCAAAACAACATTTTTTTCTCTGAACCCACCCCTATTTTACCCCTCGGAAAAGTAGCCTAAGTTACTCCTTGTTACATCAGCTATCTGCCAGTGAAAGTCCCGTCAAAATAGGTCCCGCCGTTTCAGAGATTAGCCGGAACAAACAAACAGACAGAAAGACAAAAATTGTTAAATATGTTGTTTTGGTTATGTACCGTGTATACATCCATATACACTTAATAAAAAGCGGTGATTATAATATTACAAACAGACATTCCAATTTTATTTATTTGTATAGATAAGGTAAATCCCAGAGTAAGTACCTAACATTGAGTATTGAGTTAGGACAAACTGCTCACCTTCTTTTCAGGACTTTCCAGCAGGGAGGAGCACAAAGCTCCGATCCTCAGCTTCTCATGAGCGAGCCGGTCCCTCCTGGCCGCTAGCAGCTGCACCGCGCTGATGGTTCCCTCCGAACCCTCGGCCTCTTCATCAGGAGTGCCTTCCACGCCGGAATCTGAACTCTCCTGGGCGGACTCGTCGTTTACTTTGACCTTTTTGGGCGGTGGCGCATGTTCCGCTTCTGGCTCCGATTCTGATTCTGTAACGAGTAAAAACATTTATAACATAACTGAGTTTTCTAACTTATGTTGTATTTGTTGTTTCAGATGGAGTAGATGCAGATTTGCTGTGAAATAATAATATATTTATTTATTTAAGTACACAAACATCATATATATTACACAATTCAACTAAAATAGAATAACAAAAAGACAGTCCTGATACATATGACAATAATATGTGTACATAACATTTACCATAACACATAGAAAATTATTAAAAAAGGAAATAAATACTTAAAACATTGAAGGTTAAAATGAATTAAGTAAGACTAAGAAGTAAGAAATACAAATAAAATTAAGCAGAAGAGCCAAAGTGGCTCAGTAGTAACTTTTTAATTTTTGTATTTTATGAAATACAAATAGTATTGGTGGATAATTCAATCAGCGCCATCTAGCACCAAAGTAAGCTAAGCATACTTTGTAACCTAGTATAGGAATCAGATATGTGATATATTTGTTATATACTTTATTGTACATACACAGATATATATCGATAAGTACGCGTGACCTTATGTTTTGAATATTATCGATGTTTCCAAGCCAGTTCTTTATGAAATCTATGGATATAAAGTTTTTGACTTTAATTTATAATACATATTAACACCCAGACAGAACAGACAGAAACATTTGTCCTGGGTGGGAATTGAACCCTCGACTTAGAGCGCAGAAGGTAGGTTTACCACCAACTGAGCTGTAAAGCTAGTTAAGTACTCCTATGAAATAATGCCTTGGTTACAGAATAAAATAGCAACAGATAACGAACGGGATATAATTATTGTATAAAATTGTTCGAGCTAGAACAAAACATGTTACTCTTTTTTGGCAATTATATCACAAATTTAACCTAGTTACATTTTCAGTTACACGTTTTCATAGATATCGCAAGTTTTATCATAACTAATTGTACTTAAGAAAATACCAATTCATTATTATCCAATTTTAATTAACAATGGAGATATATGGAACTAGAATATTGAGTACATTAGATAAATATATTTTCTTCATCCGACAAACAATATATATAAAAGGATGGAAAACGGAAGGAAATGTACAGTCGAAGTGTGACTCGTAGACGAAACCAACAAAATATGAAGATAGCACTGGTAAGTTGTACATTCAATAATTAGGAACAATTAATGTTTCCATGATGCTTTCAATCAATAGTTGTTAAGTTGACCGGCTGAAGTTTAAATGTCCTTTTTTTTTAAATAATTGGAAATTAAGGGTTTTTCAAATCTATCTATACAGTCAAGTCACTGGTTCTCATCAACCAGTGTGGTGATAGAACTTTAAGTGCGTCTCAAAGAGGCTTCATTCGTGCACTGACACATGTATTCGAATTTTTAGTTCTAGGATATGCCGGTTTCCTCGTGGTGTTTTCCTTCACCGTTTTGAAAATGTGATATTGCACACGTTAATCTTTCAAGCGAAAAACTCATAGGTGCACGTCGGAATTTGAACCGGCGACCACCGATTGAAACTCGGGGTCAGTACCATTAGACCATCACGCTATCTTAAATGATCAAATTTTAATATTTATCAAATGATTGAAGACTGAACGCTGAGTGAGTGGTGGCCGGATCCCCGAATTGAGTTTGGGTTCTGCTACGTAACTACGCCTGGGCTACGCAGTGCTACTCTACGTCAATCCGTTTACAA
The DNA here is from genome assembly GCA_947359385.1 of Chesias legatella. Classification (NCBI taxonomy): domain Eukaryota; kingdom Metazoa; phylum Arthropoda; class Insecta; order Lepidoptera; family Geometridae; genus Chesias; species Chesias legatella. The sequence goes on along the minus strand of OX375779.1, from coordinate 3,984,285 downwards.
CTACATACTTTTTATTCAGGCCGTACACATGCTAGCGCGCGTTTTAATAAAGCGCGCGTTGACGCTGCGCTAGCGCTCGACTGTTGTCAGCGCGCGTCAACGCGCGCTTTGAGATCATTGGTTTTCTATGTTTCCGTTCAGTTGAGCGCGCGCTTTCGACGCGGATGCACACATTTTAGGGATCAGTTCGTTCAGAAATCGTCCAAAATGGAAACCGAAGCTTTTGTCTTCTGTCGCGTCGGTTCAGCCGTCGGTATAAAATCACCGCTAAAACTGTTTCTACGTCCATCTCCGGCAAATGTAGAACTCTACTGAAGTCTGAAATCTATGGCGGCCGCGACAACGCGCGTTCAACGCCTGACAAGAGCGTGTCATGTGAACACTATACAAAAATTTTGCGCGCGTTCAGCGCGCGTTGAACGCTTGTCATCTAAACGTAGCCTAAGGGCACGTTTTATATACAGTGCCTAGTATTTACGTGCAAGTGCTTATAATGTTTCTGTCCAAATATTTACATGAGTATGAGACTCCGGAGGAAAATAGCATGCGTATAAACAGTAGAACCAAAAACTTAAAGAATTAAATATATCCTTCACTTAACATAATGAAACACGCAACCAAGTTCCAAGCCGTACAGATATTTAATAAGTTGCCAGTAGAAATTAAGACTGTGATTGACCAAAGGAATATTCTTAAAAATAAATTAAAATGCTTCCTTCTGAAGAAATGCTTATATACAATTGAAGAACTTTGAATCCATTAATAATCAATTTTATTTTATTTATATCTCTGACATTCCTTGATTTACTATTTTATTTGTTTTGTGTTAATTTTGTATTATATTAGCTTGTATGTAAATTCTAATGTTTTTGTTGTTTGTTTTTGATCATTTATTTTAATGTGTAGGTTAAGTACGTATTAATTTCCGCATACAATTTCAATTGTTACACTGGAATAAATAAATTTAAAAAAAAAAAATTACATTAAATATCTTCGCATCAAAGACTCAAAGCTACTAAACTGTTTACCAGTAAGTTGCTTCAGACAATAAAATTAAATAAATGTTTCAGCCTTTTCAGTTTCACAGTCCTGTCATATTCTATTCAAATAATAATAATATTGGTGGACATTTCACACAGCGCCATCAAACCCCAAAGTAAGCTAATTATAGCCTGTATTATGGGAACCAGACCAATGATATAATACTTATATACTTTTTTCATAAATACATACATATAATACATATTTACACCCAGACACAAAACAAACATCTATGTTCGTCACACAAATGTTTGTCCTGGGTTGGACAGCGCAGAAGACAGGGTTACTACCAACTGAGATGAGAGGCCAGCCAAATCAAAATTATTTATTCCATTCGGGTACAATGTACACTTGGAAAATTTGTTGCAGAATATAAACATATTTCAAAAAGTAACGAGAAGCGACAACGATATATTGTAACGGAAACTATTGTATGTACAGTTGGCAGTTTGCGTGGCGCTGGTCGCTATCGGCCGGGCTCAGGGCGCCGCTGTGTCCGGGGGGGACGCCGCGGCTGCTGGCAGAGGGGACAATGTCCGGGTGAACACATTTGTGGGCAGTCGAGCCAACAGCAACGTCGCCGTGTCCAGCGGGTCAGCGACGGGTAAAGGTAATACATTAATATTAATACGGGAAATTATAAAATATTTTGTTTTCGTTTATTGTATTATTATGGCGATCCTTACACTGCCGTGTCAACTGACTTGCGATCATTATTCTGTTTGTGTGTAATTAAGAACACACTTTGGAATAGAACGAGTCGCCTGGTTCACCGTCGACATGTATGAAATTAACTATTAGTGAGGCAACCATGTATATGATGGGATTTTGGGAAATTACAAACCTTGGGGTTGAAATACACAGTGCATTTTCTTTAGTCCACGTAATACTATCGCAATAGGGATAGCTAGTCTTTCTTCTTTCTTTAAATGAATATAAATACATATTGGTGGACATTTCACACAGCGCCATCTAGCCCCAAAGTAAATTAAGCATAGCTTGTATCATGGGAACCAGACAACTGATATAATACTTATATACGTATCTTTTTTAAATACATATAATACATATTAACAACCTGACACAGAACAAATATCAATGTTACAAATGTCACATAAATGTTTGTCCTGGGTGGGAGTCGAACCCACGACCTACAGCGCAGAAGGCAGGGTTACTACCAAATGAGCTATGAGGCCAGTCAAATGTTTCCATGAATACTTTGTTTTTTTTTTAAGGTGCGGTTTCTACACGTGCCGAGTCATTCTCCATGTCTAAGAATAGTGACTCCGGTAAGGCAAGGGTATCACGCGGCGTCAACGTTGGATAAAGGATCCACTGAAGTACACTCCGACACATTTTATCACGAGCGCGGTCAAAGTGAAGCTACAGAAAACCACAAAACACTATTATAGTGGCATCTTACATTTCATCGGTCTAGTGTGCATTATTTAAGGATTTCGCATCTGTTTTCGTTTTGGCTTGACAATCACTTACAGTAGACTGACAATATTTCATGAAATTTTTGGTTTCCTTAATTTTTATAAAATATTTTATATGACTATTCAATGATTAATTTGTTCAATTTTGAATTATAAATAAAATGAAAGTTGCACGAAATTAGCCTCTTTATTTGAACATACAACCAACATCATCCTGCCTGCTACGCCCACGCTTACTCGACGGTTTTGATATTATTTATTTTATTTTTACATTTTAGTTGGTTGGTGTATATGGTGTTTACTTAGTTTCTAATTGCTTTTACTTAGTTTCTAAACGAAACTGTAAATTAATTATATCAATTTACATGAACAAGCAGAGCATAGCAATAAAAACAATAATAATCATACTAGCTAATCCAAAGACTTTGAAGTGAAGAAACTTTGAATAGTAAGACTTTGAAATCCTGAATCATATTCTTGAACGGTAAAAATGGAAAATAGTATCGTATATTACGCCTGAGATAAACAATTATATGGGATAGGCTTTAACAAAACTCCAATCCCCACCTTAATCCCAACACAGAGAGGCTATCGTGAGCACATAATAGTTAGTGGTAATGATAGAACATAGCTGTGTCTCACTTGTAAATTAACATAACTCGAAACTAGTCCTAAAGTCCAGACTAGAATCTAGCTACAGTTATACCTTTTTATGAGGGGAATTCTGGTTATCATGTACCCTACCACACTGAGGGTGTAACAGGGTTATGCGAGGTTCCAAAGGAACTTAAACCCTAAACTTGAACCCTCCCCCAGCGGCCGGGCTCGATGCATGTCGGCATGTGGGGCTCGGGTTCTCCGACGGAATTGACACTGATGCCCCTGTATCATATCACCCTATACACGTCCCCGGGGGCACCTGGGAGCCGCCCCTAGCACCCGCGCGGCGCAGCACGGCGGCACATGCCCATATGCCGCCGCCCTCCCTAGGCCCGCTTGAAAGGATAGTCAGAGCCCTCACTCTGACCATCCACGGACCTGAAAGGTCCCCTATTCGGCAGGGGAAACGCTACGCCCCAAACGGATCGGTGGCGGCGGCGGACGGAACGGCGGCCATTTATTTTTATGTGATGTGGGTGACAGAGCAAGCTGATGGCCTACCTGATGTTAAGTGGTAACCGCCGCCCATGGACAACAACAATAAGACTCAAGTCCTCTCCACCAAAGTAAGAGATGACTCAAGTCGCATTGCGTTGCATCCATCACCCCGAGACGGGGATGTTACGTCTCATGCGGCTGCAATGTCATCGGCACCCACTCCCTTCCACCGGAACATAGCAACACGAGTGCATCACTGCTTGGCGGCAGATTACCAGGTGTGGCAGTACTTCTCCGGGTGAACCTAGGACAGGTTCTACTGCTACTTTGGGTTGCTCCTTTCGCACCACCCGGGGGACACGTGCCAATTTAAAGATTATCACCTACGAACACGAGCAAGGCCGTTGCCTGCGCCTCCTCCGAGCTTAATCGGCCCTCTCCCTATCTCGCTCTGCAGTCTCTCTCCGGACCGTAACCGTCTCGCAGAAAGAGGCCACCGCTACCAACGCCATCTCGTCTGCCAGCTGCTACTACGCTTGGCAGAGAGTCCTGGCCGATCCTGGAGACCAGGAACAGCCATACCCCTAAGACCAGAACGAACAACCTAACAAGCAGTTCCATCATATATCTGAGTTTCACAAACCAATGTATCAGTACCATGGTTGTCATAGCGACAGCAACAGCGATAACGGATGACGTACCCGAGTCTTGTTTCGAGACACAACTTATCAAGATAATTAAATAAATAAACAAATATTGGTGGACATTTCACACAGCGCATCTAGCCGCAAACTAAGCATAGCTTGTATCATGGGAACCATACATAGACAGGCCTTACAACTCAGTTGGTAGTAACTCTGCATTTTGCGCAGTAGGTCGTGAGTTTCATTCCCACCCAGGACAAACATTTGTGTGACGAATATAGAGGTTTGTTCTGTGTCTGGGTGTTAATATGTTTATTCCTGGTGCTTCTTAAGAAGTTGGGATGTTCTTTAACGAAAACTGACAGCTGTTTAATTACACACTGTAAGTAAATTGTGCTTTTTAAATAATGGTACGCAGTGGTCTAAATAATCAGCGGAAGAATGTCCGCATGCTTTTCTTTTTTACCCTAATAACTCTATTATCCCATAAAATAAGTCCGTATTATGTAGCTGTAAAACTAGGAAAGGCTATATCTAATGATTCGCGTTACTTATTACGCTTTAGATCGAAAACGAGTCGATTTAGCTTTGTGCGAATGCTGTCCATATGAGCTTTCCAAGTACACGTAGCATCCATTATAACGCCTGGAACGCATAAGACGTAACCAGTATAATAAGTTTTTGTCTCAGATGTGGAGGCAACAAGAGTTTGTTTGTTTGCTTGGTGGAACGCGCTAATCTCAGGAACTACTGGTTCGAAATGAAAAATGCTTATTAATAATAACAATAATAATAATAAAAACTTTATTGGGAACAAACAAAGAAAAGACACATTAAAAAATAGTGTCACGATGGTAACTGCAATAGTTATAGAAAAAACTGTGGCGCAGTACACCAACTATTGTGTGGGACAGTCCACTTATATAAGGAAGGCTATAGGCTATATAACATCACGCTACGACCAATAGGAGCGGAGAATCAATGGAAAATGTTGCAAAAACAGGAGAAAAAAAAAAATTCCTTTTTAGAGCTTCCGTTGCGTACGCTCTGTAAACGGTTAAAGTTACGCAAAAATCACGTATGACGGAATTGTTCCCCGTTAAAAGTTCTAAAAACAAGTCTGCGACAGCATATGTTTATCGTTTAAGGTTATACCTATAACTTTTTTTTATTGAAATGAAAATTGTTCTAAAATAATGCATTATTTACGAAGGTTGTTTTATAGGTATTTTCCTCAAATTAACGCGGGTTAAGCCGCAGGGCACAGCTAGTGTACTATATTGAAGTAGAGCGGTAATTCCCAAAGTTTCACTGTACACCGTCAACCTATTCAGTTTAATGATTATTCAAAAACTGCAATGTTCTATCACAATTAATTCAAATATTCTAAATAATGCAAATGACTAACTAATTCATGACCATTATCAATTATTTATGAATACTAAGAGATTAGAAAACTGGAACATTACCTGTACCTAAAGTAAATATATTTTCTTCACAGGTAAAACATAATATAAAAGGCAGAAAACAATAAGGAGATGTATAGTCGCAGTTTGGACTTCAACAACTAAACAACCAAAGATGATGAAGATTACACTGGTAAGTCTTTTTTTCGAGAAAGCACAATGTTTTTAGAAATATACTTCGCATGAAGACGCTGGGAACAGAAACGCTTTTGGTTCGTTCCCAGACAAGGCCAATTATTATTTTATACGATGGATAAACATTAATTTGATTTTATGGGTCGTTTTGGTTGAGACGTACATTTTTGCGACACCGGTAATTCAAAAATAGGAGTATATCATTTTTAATACTTGTAATCGATAATGCTAGAGAGCTAGAGCAGGCTCTCAAGAAGCAATTGCGTATGAAAATAAATGCTAATGCTAAGTACTTGTACAGCTCGCACTGTGCGTCGCTGTGGTCACTGTCGGAGTCCAGGCCAAGAGCGTGGTGTCCGGGGGGAGCGCCGGCGCTGCTGGCCAAGGGGACGATGTCAAGGTGGCGTCGCTTGTGGCCAGCGACAGCGACACCAGCAGAGCTGCGGCGGGCGGCTCAGCGAAGAAAGGTATTATCACGTGTATAACACAGCTATACGCCGCACCCAAAACGTATAATGCCTCCTTATACAAAACAGCGCTATTTTCTAAACGGCGGATTATCCTTTCTGGCTGCACCACGTAAATGATGTATTTTTGAAATTATTATTTAGTACAAGTTATAATTTAATAATGTTATCCGCTGATCATTGTTATTCGATTAGTCCGCTGGCCGAATCACGGAGCGGTCTAATATCGTAGTTAAAGCGAGGGTTATACTGAATAATCATTCTTGCGTACAAAGTCCATAAAATCAAGCATTTTATCCCGAAGTCTCTACTGGTCATTATTTCACCGCTGGTTACAGCATACAGCAGGTTAATCTTTTATGCACAAGACTAACAAGTCAGCTGAAGCCCTGCTTGTCACTGAATGAATTTAGTTTTCAATCTTTTATGTTTTTTATTTAAGGTGTCGTCGTGGCAAGTTCTAAAGCAGTGACCTACTCAAAGACTCAAGATCAAGACTGCGATGACTGTAGGAGGAAACGCGTCGCCGTGTGAAATTGGATGGATTAGAAAAGATAGCCACAATGTAACATACAACGAAAATTTAAAACGGTTGAAACGCATATTCAGTATCACATTATGTTAAAATTATGTTAAAATCAATTCACATTAAATATAATGGGTGATGCATGTCGCCTAGCCAGGGTCTCAGAGCAAATGCTGCATCCATAGAAAATTCAATATCAATAAGTAATAATAAAACATGCACAGGACACAACTGCTATTCATTTTCAATTACGGATTTTAACTACGAAAACAAGGTTTAATTGTTATTTCAAATGAAAGGGGATTTATAAAAATAAACTACATCATGAAAAAGTTATTTATTTTATTGATTCCTATTCCATCCTCGTCGCCACTGTTATATCTTGCTTTTGGTTAGAGGTTTATAATTAATGAATACTTTCTTGCACTCACTAAAACTATACTTGTCTTCCCGAACCATAGACTACCTAGACAGCTCCGATTCACATTTACATTCTATGGTTGGCTATGACAGTATCCTACTTCACTAATAGTTGAACAAAAATGGTGCGTTAGTTCTACTCGCGGCTTGAGTTTACTCCTTAAGAAACACACGTTCATTACAAAATGCGCGAATACGTTGCGCCGAGTAACACAACGACTTCACTTTATGTTATCGCTCGATTGTGCGCCCCATCTAATTTGTGTAGTACCGCGTGGCGTGCTATACATGAAAAATAGATTAACTCCAAAAAAATGAATGTTTAAAATTATTGTTCGAAATACATTTTAATAAAATGAATGTACACGTCCTAACATAGTCGTAAATTCATACATTCGAAGTCGGCATCCAATATAACAGGGAAAGGAACATTTATACAAGTAAAGAAATACGAAAATATTCACTTCTATTACACAAGAACGTAGCTATTACAAAGGCTTGGGGGAAAACCGTTTCAACTATCCTACTATTATTATAAACGCGAATATTTCTGATGATGTATGGATTTATACAGGGTGTGGCGTAATGAGTGGATAATAGGGTACCTGCGGGTAGGGGCCATTGTGGCGGTTCAGAAAAATATTTGTTATGCTCAGTAAAAGTGCCTCGGTTTTCGAGATATTCGACATTTTCGAAATTTAAGAAATATTTCACCCTTCGTCACTATTTTTGGCGCCCAGACTGCAAATGAAATTTTTTTTTCTATCTGTTTTTTGGATAGTATTCTTGGATAGATGTGCTATCGAATGGAAACTATTATTTTTATAACACAAGCACAGTTATGTTTTTAAAATAAGATTTCACTAAAATTTTACTTGCTTTCGTTTGTTTTCCTGACCTTTACCCTTCTGTGGTGTAAAAAAAATGTATGGTCACTTGAATGCCAACGTTTAAAAAAATTAGCCTTTTTCATCGAAATTCCGAAATGGTATATTACATGGTATTTCCACAAGTTGATTCAAAATTAATTCCTACCAAACTTATCAAGGCGTAATTTAAAGAAATATTTTTAACTATTATTAGCAATAATTGTCTACTGTTCGCAGAACTACTAGTAATTCTTGGAACAGATTGGTTCCCGGCCCAGCGGCAATCGACACTATGTCTATCTTGCTCTTTCATGCTATGAGTGAAAGAGAACTATCGTTTCGCGTAACGCATTTTTATGATTTTCGAGTCAGTGTGCTATCATACTACTCCCGTACAACAACGTGTTATCCTGTTTTAGATTGATACTCGTTGATTTTGTGCAGTGATTTCGGACTTTGTTTTGCCTAGCGATTTGGACGTCTTAATTTTGTGAACCTAACGATTTTGTGCTGTGATCTCGGACTTGATTTGCTTTGTAACTTGGATTTTTTGGTATTGCATATTGATTGCAATGCCTCAGCTATACACTGCGTCTGAATATGCGCAAATGCATTTAATCTACGGCGAGTGTGGTGGTAACGCCAATCGAGCAGCAGCACTGTATCGGGAAAGATTTCCCAATGCACGCCATCCCGATTATCGTGTGTTAATTCGCGTACACAATGCTTACATGGAAGGTCGAATTCCTGGAAGTGGTATCGGTGGCACGAGTTCTGGGAGACCACAAGTACATAATGAAGAGGACGTACTTGATGAAATTGCTGCTGATCCGACCACATCTGTGCGCGTAATAGCCTTTAATACTGGCATGTCAGCAAGAACAATACACCGAATTTTAAAAAGAGAAAAATTACATCCTTTTCACTACCAGCGCGTGCAATGTTTGCAACCAAGAGATTACCCTGCACGAGTTGCATTTTGCCAAACAATGCTGAGAAAAATGAACGCTGATCCCGATTTCTTCGATAAAATTTTGTGGAGCGACGAATCCACGTGCAAAAAAGATGGGTATTTTAATATGCACAATCTGCACAGTTGGCAGCGTACAAACCCTCATTTGGCCAGAGAAGACAGGTCCCAGTACCAGTTCAAAATTAATTTATGGACTGGAATTCTAAATGGCAAAATCATCGGACCATTCGAATTGTCTGGAACATTGACTGCAGAAACGTATTTACATTTTTTACGGCACGAACTTCCACTTTTATTAGAAGATGTTTCATTAGAAGATAGAAGAAGAATGTGGCTGCAGCACGATGGTTGCCCCGCTCATTACGCCCGAAATGTTCGACAATACCTCGATGAAACATATCGTCGACGATGGATCGGTCGTTTGGGGACAATTTTGTGGCCACCTCGTTCACCAGACCTCAACCCATTGGACTTTTTTTACTGGGGATGTCTTAAAGAAAAGGTTTATAAAGACCCAATTAATACAGTGGACCAGCTACGGGAGCGTGTGCGATTAGCTGCTCAGAAAATCACAGAGCAAAGATTTGCGAACAGGATTAAAAGATCTTTTATCAAAAGGTGCAGAGCATGCATCAGAGCACGTGGTGGACTTTTCGAACACCTTTTGTGATAGTAAATTTAATAAATGAAATGCATTTAAAATTTATTGTTTCGTTTTATTTCATTACCGAATTTTAAACTAATGTTTTTAGGTGATTTTAAGTAATGAAGTAAATTTTAGTACGATTTGTAATTTTATAATAATTAGCTCTACCCATTTTAATAGGAATTAATTTTGAATCAACTTGTGGAAATACCATGTAATATACCATATCGGAATCTCGATGAAAAAGGCTAATTTTTTTAAACGTTGGCATTCAAGTGACCATACATTTTTTTTACACCACAGAAGGGTAAAGGTCAGGAAAACAAACGAAAGCAAGTAAAATTTTAGTGAAATCTTATTTTAAAAACATAACTGTGCTTGTGTTATAAAAATAATAGTTTCCATTCGATAGCACATCTATCCAAGAATACTATCCAAAAAACAGATAGAAAAAAAAATTTCATTTGCAGTCTGGGCGCCAAAAATAGTGACGAAGGGTGAAATATTTCTTAAATTTCGAAAATGTCGAATATCTCGAAAACCGAGGCACTTTTACTGAGCATAACAAATATTTTTCTGAACCGCCACAATGGCCCCTACCCGCAGGTACCCTATTATCCACTCATTACGCCACACCCTGTATTTGTTACACTTTCGCGCCAAAAGTAGTGAACGGGTTTTGATAAATAAAACTTTACGGTAATATGGCTCATACATCAGAATAACACAAAGGTTATGTTATCATCTATATGTATTATTGCGTAGTTTGGCCAAAACATAACGATAAGTATCAACTAAATAAATTAATAATACATATTAACACATATTTAATTAAATAAATTATGTAAGTGTTAACATGTATTATTGGTTATGATTAAAAGGTTGCATGGTAGAGCATCACTCTAAGCCGGAGCTTGACCGCGAAATGAGCGAGGCTATTCATGAGCCCGCTTTACTCGCAACGATAATTTTCACAGTTGAGGCTCGACCGTGAAAGAGGCTAGCGGAGCGGTCTGTGAGAGCAAAAATGTGCGAAAACGATCTCGCTGTGTCATGGCGTTGGTTGCTAGTTTCGAGCGGGAGCGAGGTGTCGGCTCCCTTAGTGATAATGCCGCCCGTTGAGAATATGCCTTAATTTAATTGTGAAATAGTTTTTCGTTGGTGCAAATTTACTGGTGAATGAACTTAATAACGCTCAGAAAAAATAATGAACGAAGTATTATTGTATAAGTAAGTATATTTGCACCAGTTGTCGCCGGCGACTTTGTCCTCATGAAATTACCATTTCCCCCGTAGACGTGAGCATCTCAAAAAGGTCATCTTTGCCTCGCTCCCTTTCTCCACCCACCACCCACCACCCACGCACCACGCGCCGCCGCGCTAGACGTCACAATTCATGGCGGCGTTTTGGCAGTGCGCTGCTGAAGTCATATATATATCAGCGTCGTAACTTTTAAATAATTTGGCTGAATTACATACAAGTTTAAAAGTCTAAGTTAGTCTTATTTTAATAACGATAATTTTATTTCTTTTCAATCATATAATTAAAATCAAGCAATAGTAGTAATAATATACATACAGGGCCCATATAAATGTATACATTAAAATATTTTTTTTTTTTTAAGAGCAGTAGAACTCTCGCCATGTTCGTCCGGGGAAGTACTGCGACCATGCCCTTTTCTGTCGCCAAGCAGTGACGCATTCGCGTTACTGTGTTCCGGTTTGAAAGTTGTGGTTGCCGGTGAAATTACAGGCACATGAGACATTCCACCTTCACGTCTCACATTTACGGGCGCATACGATGCGACTTGGGTCTTGTCATACCTACTTTGGGAGGACCCAAGTCGCATCGGCTGTTATGGGCCGAGGTTACCACTTAACACCAGGTGGGACGTCGGCTCGTTCCGTAAATGTATTACATAAAAAAAAAAAAAAAAAAAAAAAAAAAAAAAAAAAAAATGAAGCTTACTACGAATCTTACTACTATTATAAATGCGAAAGTTTCGGTGGATGTTTGTTATCAATCACGCCAGAAAGGCTGAAACGGATCTGGATGAAATCTGGCACAGAGATAGATTATAGTCTGAAATAGCACATGTGCTACTTCTATGCCGGAGAAGTGCAGTGTTCCCGTGCGATGACTTATTCACCGTGGGTAACACAGCGGAGCGCAGCTAGTTTTATATATATAATCAATAATAATAATAATATTGGGGGGCACAGCGCCATCTAGCTCCAGACTTAGCATAGCTTATACTGTCGGAACCAGACAACTGATTGCTCACATATATACGTTTTTGTAAATATATACATATAATACACACTTTTTATGTTCATGGACAAAAACTTGTATTAGAAAAAGTTTCAGTTTGTATGTGTTATTATTAGATAAATAAAGTCAAAACCATCTTCGACTTCTTTGCAGGTCGCAGCTGTGGATGTTGGCGGTTGGGGTTGTTCGAAGGCTTTTTCTAGTTTAACTTTGTATTTATTCCTTGTGTGAATCATTCTTAAGGGATTTACTTTACTTTATCGGTTCGACGATTGAGGGCTAAAATTGAAAACAGCTGATCAGGCTGCTTTAATTCTTAGTTTTGTAGGACTCATTTTTTTAATTTTCCAAATATATTAATATAATTAGTTAACATACGTTTTTTAAGATACCTGTAACAATACTGAAACTAGTACCTGTAATTTCGCGAAAATCATGTTTCCTACGCAAGTTGAAAATCAAAAGGAACAGGATTATAGAGATAAAAATATTTTTAATGTTAAATGTTTATTCATTTATGTAATATAAAAATAGTTTCAGCTTCACGTCAGACACAATAGTACATACTTTGCAAATCAGAACGAATGTTCCGTTTTAAACAGCCGACAGCGCTTTTACTTTAAAGTATTGCCAGATGGCATCATACCTGATGCTGTCGATTGGTTGTGCCAAGATTGTTTTTTTTTATTCTCTGACGGAACGTCATCGTCTACCTATCTAATGATGTTAATTTTACGGTCAATAGAAAGAAAGAAAATATATTTATTTGTCTATACAGAGCACGGAACATAAACAGTAGATACAATACACAAAAAAAAGATAAGGTGAACTACAACGAGGGATTTACACGATAAAAATATTTCAAATCAAATTACTGTATTTCAGTCATTGCACTATCTCTTGATATAGACCTATAATAAATACTCAGTTCTGCCGGTTTCAATATCCCATATCGATTGATCGGATCATCGGAAATGACATACATTTAGGAGATGACATTGAATTTACTTATATTTAGTATCAAATTAAATTATATCGTGACTCAAGATGAAAGGAGAGTCATTCTGGTGGCGCAGAGTCGGGATCGTCTCAATGGTGTCTACAATTTCGCCTCCCAGCAGCGAAATTTTACCCACGGGATAGTTTACTACGGGTCGGCGACACTAGTTTACCACATATGTAGAGTCGCACATTTTAAAGATTAAACTTATCAATTGAATATTTTAAAGAAGTAGAGCAGTATTTCCCAACGTTTCATGGAACACCGTCACTCCTAATGAGTACTCAAACAGTTTTCAATATTCTAGCACAATTAATTAAAATATTTTAAATAATGCAAATGACTACCTAATTCATGACCATTATCAATTAATTGAGAATAATAGAGATACAGAAAACCTGAAAATTGCTTAAATAAAGTAAATATCTTTTTAAAATACGAAAAACATGGTATAAAAGGCTGAAAACAGTAAGGAGATGTATAGTCGCAGTTGAGAATTGAACTACTACTAAACAACCAAAGATGATGAAGATTACACTGGTAAGTCCGTTTTCCGAGCAAGTGCATATTTGTTTAGAAATCATTTGTTAAGAATTTCTTTTTTATATTTATGTCACTGGAAACAGAAACTCTTTTGGTTCGTTCCCAGACAAGGCCAATTATTATTTTATACGATGGATAAACATTAATTTGATTTTATGGGTCGTTTTGGTTGAGACGTACATTTTTGCGACACCGGTAATTCAAAAACAGGAGTATATAATTTTTAATACTTGTAATCGATATTGCTAGAGAGCTAGAGCAGGCTCTCAAGAAGCAACTGCGTATGAAAATAAATGCTAATGCTAAGTACTTGTACAGCTCGCACTGTGCGTCGCTCTGGTCACTGTCGGAGTCCAGGCCAAGAGCGTGGTGTCCGGGGGGAGCGCCGGCGCTGCTGGCCAAGGGGACGATGTCAAGGTGGCGTCGCTTGTGGCCAGCGACAGCGACACCAGCATTACTGCGGCGGGCGGCTCAGCGAAGAAAGGTATAATCACGTGTATAACACAGCTATACGCCGCAGCCAAAACGTATAATGCCTAGTTATACAAAACAACGCTATTTTCTAAACGGCGGATTATCCTTTCTGGCTGCACCACGTAAATGATGTATTTTTGAAATTATTATTTAGTACAAGTTATAATTTAATAATGTTATCCGCTGATCATTGTTATTCGATTAGTCAAGGAGCTGTCTAATATCGTGCGAATTTTGAGCGAAGGGTATGCTGAATAATCATTATTGCCTACAAATTAATACAACCATTCATCCCGAAGACGGACCTTCTTTCGCTGCGGGTTACAGCATCATGGCAACATAGACGTGACAAGGGTTGCGTACACACGAATACCCAGCAACCCCACCTTCGAAAATTACTCCTGAATGGATCTACAGACAGAACAGTAATTACTTCAAGTCAGGGTGAATCTTTTACGCACACACATAATAAAACCAACAGTTTTGTTGGAAGCCCTGAGTATGATGTACCACTTATGTATTATAATATATTTTTTAAATTTAAGGTTTCGTTGTTGCGAACTCTAAAGCAGTGACCTACTCAGAATCTCAAGATAAGGGCTGTGATGACTGCAGGAAGAAACGCACCGTCGTGTGAAATTGGATGGATTAGAGAAGATAACCACAATGTAACACATAACAAAAAACGAAACGCATATCAGTATCATATTATTCAAAAGACATTTCACGTGAAATATCATCATGGGTGATTTATCTGCTCTATCTATGGTCTCAGTTGTTATTTAAAATGAAAGCAAATTTATAATAATAAACTATTTCACGAAAAATATTGTTTTTATTGGTATCCTACTTCACTAAGAGTAACACAAATATGGTGTTAGTTCCGACTCGCGGATAGAGTTTACTTCTTAAGAAACGCGCGTTCATTACAAAATGCGCGGATACGTTGCACGGAGAAGCAACACAACGACTTCATTTGTTGTTTTCACTCGATTTTGCGCCCCATCTATGTACCGTACCGCGTGCGATTAACTCCCAAAAAAAAGTGAATAAATTAGTTATTGTTAGAAATAGACATTAATAAATTGTAATGTGCTCGTGAATTAATATGAGATTATAATTATTCAACTCAAAATAGCATCGCAAATACATACATTCGAAATTGGCATCCAAAATAAAATAATCAGGATCATGTATACAACAATAGAAGAAGAACAACAAATAGAACTTTCGTGGATATAGACATAGACATAGACATAATTAATTAATCTAAAACGTAGTCCAAATTGGCAAGGTATAGAAGAAGATGGACTGGAGATGCCTTTGACAAAAGTGCGCATATGAACAAAGATGGGATTTGTATAGATTTAAAGTTTATAATTTGTAATACTCTTGGACAATCTCTAAAGAGTATTAAAAAAACTCCCTACCTGCCTCCGACTGTTTCTCCATTTACTTCTTATAAACCGTGGAACGGATTATGATATGGTTGTCACTAATATAAAGAGCGATAAACAAGGACGGTTTACATATAATGCGTGAATTAATTGGACTTGTGTGATGCCGGGTCGGATCGCTAGTGGTTTATAAACAAATAACATACCTTCACACTCCTCAACTTGTTCCAGCACTCCCTGCTTTGTCTTTATAGGAAGCAGCGGCCTCATTTTCTTCACCGGTTTCTCTGCGAGCTCCTGCTCGTATCTGCCTTCAACATCGCTGTCGGGGTCTGAGTCAGCTCCACTGTCATAGTCTGTTGTCTGCTTGGGGACCCGACTACGTTTGCGTGTTGGGGCTCTGGAACATTCAAATTAATAAAATTTTATAAACACATACATTGTGGTCACACACAGATAACTCTGAGCCTTGGCTAACTCCTGCTCCGCCTCTGGCAATGGATATCTTGTTTTCAATTTCCACTGAGGAAAAATATATAAATATGTATTGTGGTCTTCCCCTAATTAGGTATAGGTATGTACTATAGGTACTTCGCATTGTGTTGGTTCCGTAACTTTGAGATTTGAAGGTAAAATATCTCAAGTGCCTGTGATGTCATTGATAACTAACCCTTTCAGACTGGAACAGCAATGCATATGCGATACATCTAGGTGGCAAAAATAGATGTGGTGGCAGTACTTCCCAGACATACCTGGTACAAGTTCTACTGCCTACTGCCTACGAATGTGAAAGCCTGAATCTAACCTAATAATAATAATAATATTAGTAATTTACCATCTACCCTTCCCTCCACCTTATCATACTTGTAGCACGAGCTGGTTTCTGCAACTAGACCACCAGTGGGCCCTTTATTGCATTGTACCACCTTATCATAATACCCACATAAAGTAGGCCTTGTGGTGTGGGCTTTACCTTCACTAATGCTTTCTAAAAAACTGGGCTAGAATAGACAAGAAAAATTGAGGAGAATAATAATAATGAAATTTAAAATCATCTGGGTGGGGATCGAACCCACGATAACCAAAAGCATAAAATGCATAGTTACCGAATAAACTGAGGCCAAACAGTAAATCAACAGTTATTCAATTTCAATATGAAGCAGTCCTATTGAATTAGTTTACTTAGTTTACCACTAGATTGCACTGTGTGAAATGTCCACCAGTATTTATTTATTTAATGAATACAAACTGACTTTCTCTCTTGTTTAGAGTCCTCCTGTGGCACATTGGACAGTAGTTGAGGCTGCTTGGCCAGCCGGCTCATGATGTATTTCTGCTCCTCCTCATCCAGCATGTCTGCCCATTCTTCACCTGAGGCTGAGTCACTGTCACTGCTGTACTCCACCTGGAAAATGATGTCAATCCATACTACAATATTTGATACATTACACTGTGACAGTGGAAAAGATGCCCATGAGAATGACCAGTTTAATATATTTAATACTAGCTGTTGCCCGCGACTTTGTCCGTGTGGAATTCAGTTTTATCACACACCCCTATTTTACCCTCGGAAAAGTAGCTAAGTTATTTCTTGTTACATCAGCTATCTACCAGTGATAGACCCGTCAAAAACCGGTGCAGTCATTTCAGAGATTAGCCGGAACAGACAGACAGACTAAAATTGAAAAAAATAAATTGGTATATGTACCGTGTATACATCCATATTCTCTTGGTAAAAAGCGGTTAATTTAAATATTACAAACAGACACTCCAATTTTATTTATTTTTATAGATGTATAGATTAATGCTCATGAAAATATCAGGTTGCTATGGTACAAAACTCTCACCTGAGGTTGTGTAGGTTGCTTCTGCTTTTGAATCTTTGTCCTATGCCTTTGTAGCCTTAGGGTACCCGCTTTCTTCATCTTGTTAGTCGTGTGATTGTTCCTCTTCACTTTACTAATCTTCATTTTACCTTTTTTCTGTGAAATTTCATAAAAATAAGACGTGTGCGAATTGTCTTGGTTATGTTAGAAATTCAAAAACTTCTTTAACATGAAAAAGGTACATACCGCCATTGTACTTGCTGAATTATATTACAATCAGTCAGGAATTTTTTACTATATAATTAACTTATGTTTTGAAAATAATCACAACAAATCAACGTGACTCGCTACGCAAAACTGCAGTATGTGTGATGTGACAGTCACATTGTGACTGTCACATGACATTCGACAGAAATGTCAGATGACATGTGGTTTGGTTGCTTTGAAATAGATACATCTTTAATACATCTTTAGTTCCCTTTCCGTTCAGACGAGCGATAGCGAGCGATGGCATCTTCGATTTGTTATTATAACTTAAGAGGTGCAGTGTGGTTATACTACTGATTTCAAGCTAATATTTACTTTACACTGAAGATAGATATAGACTGATACTGATTATAATGAAAGTGAATGAAGTGATAGCGCTGTTCTTATGTTCTGTTTAAAGACTAATGAGAAAATAAGATGTACGAAATAAATCGTCCACTAGCGACGACATCGACAGTGTGACATCTCAAATTATAGTATTATTTGAGATGTCACACTGTCGTCGCAAGTGGACGAATTGTGTTTCAATGTCATTTAAATTTTTATGACTGGTAGCACTGGTTACTTAGATCTCAAAGCGAAAGTCCTATTGAGACTTTCTTTATTTATTACTAGTTATTCCAGTTTTCTGTGCGAAATCTATTGCAGTTTGCACTTTACTGTGCTGCACGGTTCCTTCTACAACGTCTCATTGACAAAACTTTATTAAATCTATGGTGTCCGTTATAAAACCAGTTCCGTGAACTCGCTATGGTGCCCCAACAACAGCGCAGGAGACGTCGCAGAGCCATACCTCGGGCTTCGGAGAGGCGGCTGGTGGTGGCGAGAGGCGCGGGCGGGTTCGGGTTCACGATAGCGGGGCAGAGGCCGTGCGTGGTGTCCGCGGTGGCGGCGGGCGGGCCTGCGGAGCGCGCGGGCCTGCGAGCCGGCGACGCGCTGGTGGCGGTGGACGGCGCGAGCGTGGCGCGCGCTCCGCACGCGGCGGTCGCGCGGCTCGTGGCGGCCGCGCCGGGGGCCATCGCCCTGAGCGTGTCGCCGCGGGACTCGCCCCCCACTGACACCGAGGACACGGAGCCCGATGAGAGAGCGCGGACCAGGCGGAGGCACCCGCCGCCGCGCCGCAGGCCCCACCCTTTGATGCATCATCCAGGTACAACATTTTGGTATTCATAGAAACATCAAGCGTCTAACATATTTACGAAATTAAGCAAGTATAAGTGATTGTCATTCATATGAATTTTGTCATGGAATTCATGATGAAGAACTTCAGTTGTTATCATATATCACATCACACCTGGAATGCTAACTGTTTGATTGAGACTGAAGAAGCAGAGATTGTGACTGAGATGAGTTGTTAGTAATTCCAACAATTCCAACCCAGGACAAACATTTGTCTAATACATATAGATGTTTTTCTATCTGGATGTTTATTATGTATTGTCTTAAAAAGTATTTAAAATTCTGTTAGTTATCTAGTTCCCACAGTACAAGCTATGCTTAGTTTGGGGCTAGATGGTGCCATGTGAAATGTCTAACAATATTATTACTATTAATTTTTATTATAAACATGGTTTTGTGCTTTTAGGATGTAGACAGTTGTATCTGGTGTGGAGTATAACAATATAATATTTATTTTCAGATGGCTAAAGAAGTGTTTTACCTAAAAATTAGGTATGTGTGATACAGACCTCCTGCACAGTGCTAAATAACGCACTTTATGTTTTTGTCATGTGTTAGTCCACTGTGTATGTGTATGTTGTTATTTACATATATCTCACAAATTGCATGTTTCTGTGCTATTTTATTCATCACTCATCACAAACTTTTTCATTCATAAACTTCAAAGGTTATTTACACTGTGTTTGTCTAGCTTCTACACCAGTTTTAGTTATTAAAATGTGATTGTTTTGTATATGAGAACTACATTTTGAAGTTCAGCAAATATCACCTTATCACCTTTGACACTTTTCACCTATATCTGAAACTAAATAGTAGATGCTCACACTATTAAAAATATGAACTACAGAGAACTTAGGAATGCTTGAATTTCTTAGATACTTAAGTAATATCATATCTGTCAAAGAAATTGAATTTTAACAATACGTGTCTGTATTTTATTTATATTTCTGCAGTGATATAAGTTGAATTCAGCTTATTACATTTCAGTTTGTCAAAATCATCATCTCAAAGAACTAGACCCTCCTTGCATGTGTGTTAAATGTGGCAGCTCCCAATGTTGGTTTTTATCTGTTCCTGAGCTAAACAATTAGCGCAGCCCATAATGCTCATGAACTTCTAACGGAACACTCATTGTCATCTCTGACATCATTTAGAGCTATAATTTTTGCCATTGGCCCCTTCCAGAATGCAAATTAAATATTATTCTACTTAATATTATGTATTAGAATAGATAATCTGAAACTGCTCAGCATCTTATTGTTAAAGTATTACAATCTGCAATTTGCAGCAAGTAGGTAATCTTTGTGTTATAAACATTTACTTTTACCATATTAGTACTACTCCTGTAGTTTAATCATTAGTTGTGTTTTACCATCAAAATTCAGTATAATTAAAAATTTCCAGCACTTCTTTCGACTCGTATTTGACTGCACTGATGTGAGCTTTCGATTTGCAGGTTGCCACGCCGCGACCAGCACTGTCGGAGTGAACGAGATACTCCAAAACCTGAGTCGAGCCCATCTGGGGCCGAACCACGGCGCTCGGCTGGAGTGTCGCGCCGTCGTGTGCTACCTGGGCACCATCGACACGCCGCAGGCGGCGCCCGCGCCCCCCGCCGCGAGCGTGCGCAACGCGGTCCGCAAGCTGCGGCAGGAGCGCCGCTCCGCCGCCCCCGTGCTGCTCACCGTGCTGCCCGGCTCCCTCATCCTGCGCCGCCCCGCCGCGCCGCCCCTCGCCCACTACCACAGGGACAGGATCCTCTACGCCGGCTGCGGCTCGGACGCCGACACGCGGTACTTCGGCCTCGTCACCTCCGCGGAAACGGCGGAGGCCGAGGACTCGCACGGCTGTCACGTGTTCGCCGTCGATCCGAGACTGGCCGATCACGAGACTCACGTCGCGCGAGCTCGAGAGTTCCAAATAGCGTGCACGAGCGATCCCGTCGCGGAGAGGTGCCTCGAATTCCCCCCCTCCGCGGAGTACGTCGTCGGAGTCATCAGGGGGATGTACTCGCTGCCGGCGGAGGAGTGCGCGAGCCCCGACCTGCAGCAGATATCCAAGTTGGCCGTCAAGGGCGACAGTCCCGCTTTGGGTAACTTCGCTCGCAACAACGCCGCTTTCCGCGTGCCGCGCGACCGTCGGCCGGCCCGGCGCGAGGAGGTCGGGGCGGAGGCGCCGGACTTCGTCGCCAACTCGCCGCAGCCGAGCAACCACAGCGAGATAACTACGACGTCGAGCAACAGCGATTCGGGAATAGGTTTCCACAACGACGGGAGGAACATCGCCGATAGGATCCTGGTGGTCGAGTTCGCGGGGGGGCAGCCGCCTCCGAATCGATACAGGGGTGACACGCCTCGCCGGCCGATGGGGCTGGTCGGGTGCGGGAGCTTCGACGCGGACGGCTCGTTCCTGTCCAACACGACTCCGGTGGTGGACGGGTTCGGGGGGCAGGGACGTCCGCTCAACTTGGACGACGTGATTGTAAACGCGAACGACACGCAGACGGTGCGGCACGTCGGGCCGCGCAACGAGGACGACAACTACAACTACAACAACGTGTACGGCAACCTGCCGTCCGGCTCGCGGTACCGGAACCCCGGCGTACCGTACCACCGAGTGCATCCCGAGAGTGACCAGCACTATGCATTCATCCCGCACCAGTTACATATGGATCTACAGATAGATCACGTAGCGGACACGTTTAACTCGGTGGAGATCTATGAGGAGTCCAGACGGAGGCCTGCAAACTGGCAGTCGAACGAGTCTATCGAGAATGGGACTGTGTTATCCGGTGGTACGAGTAAAGCCAGCATGGACACCGTGTCCGTGTATTCGTCGAGGAGCCACGAGGAAGCGAGGCCCGTGTTGAGGAGGCACATGCAAGCGTCCCTGGATGATATGCTGGTGCTTGGACTGAGAGAGCCGGCTAAGGAGAATGATGATGATAACTTTGTACATCCTGCTGACATAAAATGCAAGGTAAAATTTTCTGTTACATGAATAGGTTTGAAAAATATTGCAAGCTCTATTTTTTTTTATGTAATACTGTTAACTATAACACCTGGTGTTAAGTGGTAACCTCTGCCCATAATAACCGATGCGACTTGGGTCCTCCCCTACTAGGTACGGATACACTCAAGTCACATCGTATGCGCCCGTTAATCTGAGACGTGTAGGTGCAATGTCTCATACTTTCACCGGCAACCACACCTTTCAAACCGGAACACAGTAACGCGAACGAGTTACCGCTTGGTGGCAGAAATGGGCATGGTGGCAGTACTTCCCCGGACGGACTTGGCGTGTAGTAGTAGTTCCGTAACTGTAGCACATAAAATAATAATAATAATATTGAAACCGAATGGGCGATCATACTTGTAGCGCTGGTTTCCGCAGCTAGGCCACAGTGGGCCCTGTTTGCTTGATGAATAGGCGGCCATATCGTTGAGTGCTTTTTCAAAGTGTAACCTTCGCTTGCGGGTGAAAGTTGGGGCATTCCCTACCGCTGCTGGTGCTCTTGTTATTGTGTGGACAATTTTTTTAATTTGTTTTATGTGATTGAGATACGGAACGAGCCGACGGCCCACCTGGTATTAAGTGGTAACCTCGGCCCATAACAATCGATGCAACTTGGGTCCTCCCCTACTGGGTATGACAAGACTCAAGTCGCATCGTATGCGCCCGTAACTCTGAGACGATACTGATAGGTAGTGCATGTAGTATAGTCAATGCCCTGTTATTATGAACGTAATTAACGTTAATTCTGGCTTCCTGATATATTTAGTAATGGTGATATGTGTCGCTTGTTTGATTAAGTCAACGAGTAGTCATGCGGTCATTAGGAGGCGTTGTTAGGGTACTACTGTGTGTGATACTGGTGAGATTTAGTTTCAGAAATGTTGAGGGTATATATATATATATATATATGTTTTATTATTTGTAAGTTGTCCGAAAGAAATATGACTGGCCTTCTGCGCTGTAGATCATGGGTTCGATTCACATCCAGGACAAACATTTGTTTATGTTAATATGTAGTATGTACTAACAAAAAAAATAGTATCTGTATCAGTTGTCTGGTTCCCATGATACAAGCTATGCTTAGCTTACTTTGGGGCTAGATGGCGCTGTGTGAATTGTCCACCAATATTATATATATTATTATATTATATAAATACAACTTTCTTCGTATTCCCAGGTTCGGAAATCGCTCAAGCCTCTCAACTTCCTCTCGAAGACTAAGAGCATATTGACCGGCAGAGAGCGGGACAAGTCGAAGGAGGAGAGACGGCGGGCCATCAGCGCGAGCGCGGGGGACGTGTGCGGGGGCGGTGGCGGGGCGCGCGCGGGGGACGGGGTGCCCGCCGCCGCCAGCGAGCCCGACCTGAGGGACACCCAGGTAAGGGACACTTATACATACACTTAGTTAAAGGAGCTTGCTGTGTGCGCCGGTATATTCTGCCACGAATATGTGGTATAATAATGTATTACAATTTGGTGTTCAAGTAGTTGGTGTTAAGTGATAAAGTTTCGAAAGAGCAGATGGCCCACCTGGTCTAACTAGCAACCTCAAGCGATATGACCTATACATTATTGTATATGAAATAATGTATATGCAATAATTACTTTGCGCAGCGAAACAAAAAATCGAATTAATCGCCAATGAACGAGAATGATTCCTCATTATCATTTGGATGACATATTTTTTCCACTTAATTTGATTGAAAATACAAACTACTGAACCGATTTCTACTATGAAATCAATTTAAAATTATGTACTTATACATATAAAAATATTTTTTTAAATCGGTTTTTATAAATGACGGAGATCTCGCTGTATCTTGCTGCAACATTAAAATAAATAAAATCGGATTGAGAACCTTTTTCTGAAGTTGGTTAGAAGTTGCTGCATTGTCGTAAACGATGAGTCAATTATTTGGCATGATCATACCACTTAAACTAAAGCATGGTCACCAACCATAAACAGGAAACCCCACATACCAAGCGAGCGAGCATTCTCTGCGCCCACAGACTAAACAAACGCTTATCTCGCCTGAAACACAGGATTACCTAGTTCAGGCTCCCGTGTTATATATACCTATGTCTAAATAAGTTTTATGATTTTTTTATATTTAACATGTTTCATTTGAATAAATTTATTATTATTATTATTATTATCATACGTAGAATCGTCTGTAGTCTGTGTGTGTGTCCAATGCATCAGGAATGTCGTTTGTATGAATGACTGTTGTTCATTCATTAACCAGAGCACGCCCCCCTTATCTACGGTTGGGTTTATCGAATAACTGCTGGCTTGAATTACTCCTACCTAACAGACAGGGAGTCTGACTACAGGACTATTTATGTCTGTCTGTACACACAGATTCACGCCTTTATCACCGAAGGGGTTATACCTCGCTTCGGTGGGCTTCGTTTTAAATTGCTGGCTACTCCATAGTGGGATAGTCGTGAGAAGTGATGAACTTTACCGTTGTCTATCTACGATCTATGACTTTAACACTTTCTGCCAAAAAATTATGCTTAATTAGCTACAATTAATTTACCATGAAATTACCAACAGGCTGGGCGGGGTTTCCCTGCTTTATGAATGCAACTCTGTGTACGACACACAAATTATATTCCATTCCCTAACTAGGGTGGAATGTCAAAGTGAAAATAAACTATAATAATAGTAATATTGGTGGACATTTCACACAGCGCCATCTAGCCCCAAAGTAAGCTAATCATAACTTTGTATGTCAGAAATCAGACAACTGATATAATACTTATAGATGAATTTACAAAAAAAAGTATTATATCAGTTGTCTGATTTCTAAGATACAAAGTTATAATTAGTAAGGGGTAAATGGAGCTGTTTGAAGAATTAAGAAATAAACGCACTTATGTATATGTGTACATTGTCTCACGAGGGTGTCGGTACTCGGTAGATGCCCCAGCCGATACGGTCAGCGCGCCCGCAACAATTAGTTCAAGTGACCAACGGCATGCGCGGTCGCGTTGCCGCATATTCACATTCAGATAATTAAGTTTATTACGACTGTGTATGGGGTTTTTGTCAATGAAGTGTGTCCTAAGTACTTGATGTTACTAGAACTCACGCCAAGTTCGTCCGGGGAAGTACTGCCACCATTCCCATTTCTGCCGCCAAGCAGTGACGCGTTCGCGTTACTGTGTTCCGGTTTGAAAGGTGTGGTTGCCGGTGAAATTACAGGCACATGAGACATTCCACCTGCACGTCTCAGAGTTACGGACGCATGACTACTTGGGTCTTGTCGTACCTTGTAGGGGAGGACTCAAGTCGTATCGGTTGTTATGGGCAGAGGTTACCACTTAACGCCAGATGGGCTGTCGGCTCGTTCCGGAAATGTATCAAATAAAAAAAAACTGGAACAGATTTCTAGCGAGTAATAAAATAGTTAAAAAAAAAGTAAAGGTAAAATAAAAAGTTTTAAAGACCAATTCACAGGAAAGCAGCTAAGCAAGTCTCTCAATTGAAGGCATGGGCCTCGCATTGAACCGGTGCTCGCTCGAGTTTAGCTCCACGAGGCCGGCTCTCTTCGAAAGTAGAACTAATTCCAAGTGAAATGTGCCACTAATTGCAACCGGAACATAACGTTCACAAAGTTATACGCGTCAAATTAACTCGTGCCAAGTTATTATCAAGCTGAGAGGCGATTGCAGATTCTGTATACAGTTTTTACTATTAATATACTCGTATATTATAATTATGTATTTGGTGGGCATTTCACACAGCGCCATCTAGCCTCACACTAAGCATAGGTTGTACTATGGGAACCAGACAACTGATAGAATACTTATATGCTTGTTGTAAACACATATAATATACATTAACACGCAGACAGAAAAACGTGTTCGTCTCACATATGATCTGGCTTGATCTGGCTGGGAAACGAGCCCGAGCATTACCTGAGAAGACCCGAGCTGTGCTTGCCTGTTAAGGAAAACGGCGGGCGAAACCGCGGGGCGCAGCTAGTTTCGAATAAAACCTTAATTACACTGCTGAAACCCTAACTAAACTATATATGTGGTGACCTATAGTTATTAACTAAATATCCTTCTTCTTATCTATTCTAAAAATAGTTTATAAGAAAAACGCACTTATAAACTTACATTAGTCACGACACAGTTACATTATGCTCTTCTGACTGTATTTGGTTGTAAATAAGATAACGCCTACACAGTGGCTAGCTACTGAAATGGATAACATAAGATAAACTATGATACATAAGATATACTATGTTTTCGTATTCGGATGCGGAATCATTTATCGTTGGAACGCTTTAAAACTCTTACAATGTTAAATCCAGTTAGATTTGAGTTTGTATTTGCGAATTCGCGGAAGGTCTTGCCGGGTTCAAGGTAGAGATAATAATAAAAAGAGCTTACGATACCTTATCGTATCAGTCGTGTCTCTCTCTAACCAGCGTGGTGAAAGGATTGAAGCGCGCCTCAAAGAGGCTACTTTATGACCCATATCTTCGAAAATTTGGTTCTAGGACATATGTGCTCACGATATTTTTCTATACTTTTTGAGAGCGTGGTATTGGGCACATACATTTTTCAAGTTGGAAGACTCATTGGTGCACGTCAGGATTTGAACCAGCTTGCACCGGATAGAAAGTCTCTACTAAAGGGCCACGTTCTCTATGATACCTCGTGTCGTGTGTGTGTGTGTGTGTGTGTGTGTGTGGGTGTGTGGTGCGTGCGTGTGTGTGGTGTGTGTGTGTGTGTGTTTGTCTGCGTGTGTGTGTGTCTGCGTGTGTGTGTGTGTGTGTGTGTGTGGTGCGTGCGTGCGTGTGTGTGGTGCGTGCGTGTGTGTGGTGTGTGTCTGTGTGTGTGTGTGTGTGTTTGCTTAAGAAGCACGAAGTGCGAATAACTCAAAACTATTTTTATTACTCTTGGAGATGATAAAAATATCAGTGGCTAGCAACAATACTAACAGCAAGACCACGACTTCAGATAAAAATTACAATTATCAGCAACGTGAGTCCCAACGTGATCTAAAATATCAATATATACGAGTATGTATGGAAGTATTGTATATTAGTTAGTGTATACGGTCGTGAGATACTCGTTAGCGTACACGAGAAATGTCAACTGATAGCAGTGGTGACATCACGGGCAAC
This sequence comes from Chesias legatella, assembly GCA_947359385.1. Taxonomy (NCBI): domain Eukaryota; kingdom Metazoa; phylum Arthropoda; class Insecta; order Lepidoptera; family Geometridae; genus Chesias; species Chesias legatella. The sequence goes on along the minus strand of OX375779.1, from coordinate 3,957,441 downwards.
TACTAGTCAATATATTGCAATAAACATATTACGAAATGACAATAATCAGTTGGGCAAAGTCAAGACGGTGCGTTTCCATTGTTGCGAAGATGAATTTGCGGGCTCGAACCATCCGTACATTGATGATAATAATACTGGCGTTGAGTCGCATTGCATTGCACCCCTTCACAGTACATTAGTAGTTTATGTGTGACCAAGTAGTTTAAAGGGAATTATTCATAATGTCCAGACTGTTTGAAAATGCCTAATATAAGCAGGCAATACCATAGCCATATAATACAAAGCTATCGAAACAATTTAACTGCTGAATTAAATTTGTAACAAAAGTGTAAACAACAAACGTCTACCTTCAATTACAAAGGAATTGGAAGCCGTTGAAATTTGAATGGAAGCCATTTTGTTATGGCGGCGGCCATCTTTGCCTTACCAATTCCTACTCTGTTACGCTTCAGCGGCTCGCTCGCCTCGGCCTAACATAACCAACTGTTTTATTTATTATTTACTATTATAAACAGTGCCCTGATTATTAATTGATTCATGACATATGCACTACTGCTTGGCGGCAGAAATAGACAAGTATGCAATGTTTACCGGGTGTAATGATTCAATCAAATACAGTTCTATAACCTCTTAAGGCTTAAGTTCATACTGGGGCGCTAACAAAGTTTTCATTCGCACGATGATCAATTGATGGAACTTTAAAATATTGACATCATGGACAGTGTTGGTTATAAAACATTGTAAGAGTTTAAAACTATTTAAATAACGGTCAGTTAACTATTTTATTAATGCGATTCCCGCAGCGTAAGATGTTTAATAACGAGTAATAAAAGTTTAATGGAGCTTAATTTCGGTCTAGGTAATAGCTGAGATTGTGTTGCGGTAGACAGAACTGTTTAATTCTTGAGTAATTCGTCTGTCGGTTAGAAAAAGTTTTAACGCGATGTGAGTTTTTTAATTTTCCCGATCCCACGCTCTGTGATGGAATCACATTGTACGATAATACTCAGAATAACAAGTGTTCGTTACAATGTATACACGCTCATACCCTTTCAGGATACCCTTTTTCTGTTAACGTATGACGACATGAATGATATATATAATTCACATTGACAGGCCTCACAGCTCAGTTGGTAGTACTCTGCCTTCTGCGCTTTAGGTCGTGGTTTCGATTACCACCCAGGATAAACATAGATGTTTGTTCTATGTCTGGGTGTTAGTATGTATATTATATGTATGTATTAACAAAAAAAGGGTATTCTTTCAGTTGTCTGCTCCCATAGTACAAGCTATGCTTAGTCTCGGGCTAGATGGCGCTGTGTCAATTGCCCACCAATATAAATATTAAATTCATCTATTTTAAATTCTCCAATATTCTAAGGATCTGGGATAATGGGTGTTACTAGCAGGGGTCAATCCACACACCCCAACGAGACTATTGACTGATCTTAATAATTGTCATTTCTGCAGCCGAGACTAATATTATATGAAAGACTTGGGCAAAAATGGCTCCACAGATTATCCCATTATCCGTTATATTATCGAGTTCAGAGCATCTTGAGCGCTCAAGAGCGACCGTATACGGGTCAGCCGACCGAATGAGGAAGTACGCTCCGTTGCGTGCACACAATGCGTTACGGACGCACATTAATTTTGGCGGATTATAATTAAATCTGTGCTGATGGTGTTCAGATAGCAACTTTTACGAGCGCTTTGGATTTGTGTCTGAATTGATCGTTGCTTCACTAACGGTTACAGTTTGTTCTAGAATTTCTGGCTGATATCACTATTGACCGGCCTCATAGCTCAGTTGGTAGTAACCCTGCCTTCTGCGCTGTGTAGGTCGTGGGTTCGATTCCCACCCAGGACAAACATTTGTGTGACGAACGTAGATGTTTGTTCTGTGTCTGGATGTTGATATGTATTGAAACCTGTATCCAACTGAGCTGTGAGGCCTGTCTTATCTAAGATAATATTTTGCGTATGTTTTATTTATACATTAAATCTTGATAAGTTACGCAGCCGCGTCACTGTGTCGTGGTTGGCGGCACAGATCTGTAACAAATCTGGAATAAATCGGGGGCAATGCAACAAACAGAATTCACATCTTTATCAATACGGTATCCGATACAGCGGTGCCTAGGAATGGGGCCGAATGTGGACGGACTCAGACACATTATAAAGAAAAAAAGATTAATAGTTATTTTGTGTTACATTACAAATAAAAAAAAAATGTGGTTTGTAATAACAAAATAGGTGGTAACCTATTTTGTTATTACAAACCACTCAGCATGTGCTGTATCAGCGGTGTGGCTGCTTCAGCGCTGTTTTCTGTGGCTCCTGTGTGTGTGTGTGAGTGTGTGTGGGTGTGTGTGTGTGTGTGGTGTGTGAGTGTGTGTGTGTGTGTGTGTGTGTGGTGTGTGAGTGTGTGTGGGTGTGTGTGTGTGTGTGTGTGTGTGGGTGTGTGTGTGTGTGTGTGTGGTGTGTGTGTGTGCGCATGCGACAAGTGATGTTTTTGTTGTGTTTGATGATTTTAAGGTGGGTTAGTAAGTAGTTTCTGTCCGTGGTATCGGAGTAGGAAGTTAAAGTCTGAAACTTTATTTCCATAGGATTCATATAGAAATGGCTTAGGAAGGTCACGCATACTTATCGCTAACTTTGACGCCTGTTTATATATTATTGTGAAATTCGCGGTACAGATAAAAACATATATTATATCATTTATCCATACATTTGTTGATACACAAACATAATAATGTAACAACACAAAATTATTTTGACCAACAAATGCAAATAGCACATTCCAATATAAAATATAGTGTTGCAATGCTCAAAATCGGTTAACTTGTATGAAATGTCGATATTAAAACTAGTTAAATTGCAGGCGCATGAGACGTAACATCCCCGTCTCGGGGTGATGGACGCAACGCAATGCCACTTGAGTCATCTCGTACTTTGGTGGGGAAAACTTGAGTCGTATTGCTGTTGTCCATGGGCAGCGGTTACCACTTAACATCAGGTGGGCCGTCAGCTCATTCTGTCACTTACAAGAATTAAAAAAAATATGTGTTCTCTTAAATTTTTCTTTCTTAACTCACAGCCCCTCCCCTGGATACGCCCAGGTCACGTCCTTAATACCCAGTTCTGTAGACACAGTTTATCAATCAATCATTGCCGTTTTTATTCGCCCCCGCTATTGCTATTGCTATTGCTGGGTCAATTCTCTGTAATTGCTTGATTGAAACTAACCGCTGCTAATTTAAATCGTCTGGAGTACAAATTGTCAGAAAAACGGGACAAGTCATGTCTTGTCAAGTGATTTTGTAGAATACAGAAATCAGTAAATTTCTGATAAGCCTCAGTTAATCACTAAGAAAGGATCTTGAGGCTCCATTAATAATAATACTTTATATTTCGTTTTCACTTAGCAATATTATAGAAGTGTAGTAATAATTAGTGTGTATGTAATAATATAATGTTGGTGGATATTTCACACAACGACATCAAGCCCCAAAGTAAGCTAACCATAGCTTGTCTTATTGTGAACCAGACAACTGATATAATACATATATACTTTTTGTAAATTCATACTTATAATGTCACCCAGACACAGAACAAACATCTATGTTTGTCACACAAATTTTTGTACTGAACTGGAATCGAACCCACGACCTAGCGCAGAAGGCAGGGTTCTACCAACTGAGATGTGAAGCCAGTCTTTTGACTAGCCTCACAGCTCATCATCATTCTGTAGAATCATTTTTTTTTGCTTTTTTCAAATTCAGATTTAATATTGCTTTGTTATTTATTGTTTTTAGAATTGTAATGTGTTTTGTGCGAATAAATAAATAAATTAGAATCACAGCAAGACACGGCAGAAGAGAAATCCATAAAAACCTTAAGATTACCGCGTTGAATACAATGTTATCAGTAAGGAGAGGTCAACTTATCAGTCCGGGAAGGTGCGCGGGCGCACTGAATGGGCACTTTGTGTGGCTTGCGTCAGATTATCTCACATGAGACAACCATTATTACTAAGCCCAACTGACTGGTAATAGGTATGTGATGTCTTCGAGAATGCACAGTTAGACTTCATCGAATGAATATGTTGCATACATTACCTACTTTTTGAATATACAACACTGTGTGTACCTATATAATAATAATAATATTAGTGGACATATCACACAGCGCCATCTAGCCCCAAAGTAAGCTAAGCATAGCTTGTATAATGGCAACCAGGCGACTGATATAATACTTATATTCATTTGTAAATACATACATATTAACACCCAGACACAGAAAAAACATCTATGTTCGTGATGTAGGCTCTCATAAGGGCCTAACGAATAACATAAAAAAAAGGAAACATTCACAGATTCACACTTTTATTCCCGATGGGATAGGCAGTGTCTATTTGGGCTACTTTTAACCACGTGAGTTACACTATCGTGGGAACATAGACGTGATAAAGTGGTATTATGTAAGTTTATTTTCATAGCATACACTTGTAGATTCTTGGTTGGATCATAGATGAATACTAGACATCTCCGAATTGAAACTTGGGGTCGGCACCACTAGGCAACCCCGCTCTCTGCATACTGATGATATAACTACATTTTTTTATATTTCTTCCTGTTTAAGTATCATATTTTTTTTATACGAAATTCCCATAAGACTTGTTCCTCGCTCCGGTTTAAAACCAGCGGCCTTCAGATTGAAAGTCGAAGTCCGTACTCACGAGTTACTTTGGTCTACCTATATGTAAATGCCTAATTGTTGAGTAAGTTTCACAACCTGTGTAAACAGTACTAATTGTTATTTAGCACGTCATAATTAGCTGGTACAGTTACCTCTTGGAGCCTTTACACTGCCTTTTACTCTTCTTGCTTTCCTCCGTTTCACGGCACCTGTTCTGCTAACCTCGTTAAAATGGTTCTGCTTCTGCTCTTCTGTCAGCAAGGCTAAGCACCAATTATCACAAATTTGGTGCTCTAAACAAATCATATTTGAAACGTAACACACTCGCTCAAAAATAAGGGTAGGCACCTAACTTGCATTTTTGACAATATTTAAAATAAAATAATTCTGTTGTTCCATTGAAATGAAAAACATGTTTAAATTGTTTTCCTTATATGCAATTGCATAAAATTAGTTTTCGGTTTCATCAGTAATATGCGTCTACTATTATTCTTTCCAAACAAGCAAGTTCTGCATATCAAAATAAGGGAAAAAAAAACATAAATACTGAATATTATTTCAGTGTAGTTGCATAATAATAATATGGCCTTTTGGTCAAAAAGAGTTGCATCGGCACATGAAAAAAATATAAGTACGCCCATATTCATAACGTTATTTCAGACATCCCACGCACACGCTCCAGTTTGTGGAAGAGAAACCTTGTACTGTCTCAGAAGGCACTTGAAATCTCAATCATTCATCCAGTCAATTACACCCATTTATCCAGCCCGCGTCGAGTCTGTGCCTGGCGTGGCCGCGTGGTCCAATCCAAACGCATCCCATCAGTCACCCATCAACCTCCTCCGGCGACTGACGTGTTCTCCATTGTTTCTGAAAACGTGTAAATTGCCTTTCGTGTTTAACGTTTATGTCAGTGGTGTAAGGCTTATTGTTAACCGGTTAATCGTGCTGTAACTGCTACAGTTCTATTCGGAAACTTGTGCGTAAAGGAATAAGTGTGGAATTCATTTGTCGCTTTCTTATTGGGTGCGTTTAATTGGATCTGCCGATAAGTGATAAATTAAACTGTGCATCTAAAGTATGTAGATATTATCATTGGGTTTGAATATTTGTGTGAGAATAAGTGATGTTTTGATGTTTTTAAAACCGTGCTCTATAGTCTATGGTTGTCGTAGATTGATTGATGGTGTTCGTGTGTGACGATGGCCAACCGGGTGATGGGATATGTGATATGCGGTTACAACTCCGTCGATAATCTTATGGTGAGTTTCACCTTGACAGATAAAATTAATAGAGAAGGAAGGAACTTAATAAGTTCCCCTATTTACAAAACATTTCCCCCCACTAACAGCAGTAAGTTTTTTTTTTTTTTTAATTTGAAACATTTAGGAATGTTTCAAATGTGCGGACGTCGTCTGGTAAAGTACTGCCACCATCATTTCTACCGCAGAACTGTCTTCAGTGCTGTGTTAGTTTGAAGCATGTAGATTTATGTAGATTTACTGGCCTCATAGCTCAGTTGGTAGTAACGCTGCCTTCTGCGCCGACGAACATAGATGTTTGTTCTGTGTCTGGATGTTAATATGTATTATATGTATGTATTTACAAAAAAAATACTTAAGTATTACATCAGTTGTCTGGTTCCCATGATACAAGCTACGCTTAGCTTACTTTGTGGCTAGATGGCGCTGTGTGAAATGTGCACCAATATTATTATTATGTAGGTGTGAGACGTCCGTCTCAATTGTAATTAACGACGTCATCATTTTTTATAAGTACTGGCGTAACGGAGATGCAATTTTCTTATACTTAGTTAAGGAAAACCCAAGTCCTGTTTCTGCGTTATGGGCTCAGTTGTGCCATCTGCTCAGTATGCTTAATCATATAAAATATAACAATTTTTTTTTTGTTGATTTTATATAATGAAAGTACAGTAGTTTATACACACAATTTATTATATATATATTATATAATATATTAATACAATATAATATATTAATTACAATACGACTCGAGTCCTCTTCACCAAAGTAAGAGATGACCTAAGTCGCATTGCGTTGCGTCCATCACTCCGAGACGGGGATGTTACGTCTCATGCGCCTGCAATTTCGCCGGCACCCACTCCCTTCCGCTGGAACACAGCAACACGTTTGCATCACTGCTTGGCGGCAGATTACCAGGTGTAGTGGTAGTACTTCTCCGGGCGAACTTGGCACAAGTTCTACTGCTACTTTAGGTTGCTCCTTTCGCACCACCCGGGGGACACTTGTAGGGATTCTTTATAAAGTACTTTGTAAGTACAGTGGTTTATACCCTAGGCCAACATACTAAATATTCGTTGTATATCTCCGAATTCATTCATTTGTGTTTGTACTTGTGGCCCCTAAAATAGAACTGACGGGATATTTATGTACCGCATGTGTTATGTAGGTAGTTATTTTTGTATGGACTCTGTTATGATGAGTATTTTTCCTTGTTGGCTTTGTAATGCGTCTATTTATGCGCTCTGGATTGGATCTCTTAACTTTTTCAGTTGTTGAATTTAATTGTAGGTAGTTCATTATTAATTAGGATCTCAAATATTCAGTACTACCATGAACGCGATTCAGAGACGGACGGAAATTAAATTATTTCTATTGAATTTAGAAATAGCTAGGAAACGGCCATAAGCCCATCTTACTACTGGTCTGGCGCCTGTTCAAACCCTGTCTGACCCTATACTGGATGAAACCGTCCATAAAATACGGTTTTCTATACAACACACAACACACAGTCGCTTCACATCAGTAGTGACATATTTAGTCTAACAAACGTGCCAAATAAAAAATGTTTATGTCTCTGTAATCGGGTTACTTGTATTTATGAGTTTCGGACAACTAGGACACGGGCGAGGTGTCCTAGTGTCGGTTCGTTCACACTCTGGATCATTCGGATATCGGATTGAAAGGTCAAATGTCGCCCGCGCACGCACGGTGTCCGATTCCTTGACCTGTGACAAACGATTTGAACTACTTGTTCGTAGTTGTGAATATTATGAACTGGGACATGAATCTATATAATCTCTGAATCTATATAAAAAAATCTATAGCAAGCTCGTTGCGAATATATTTATAACTTATAAGGTTTTTTTAAATAAAAAAATGGGTAAGAAAGGAATGATACTTAAATATTAAGTAAAATATTGAGTACTGAGGTGCTATCGGTCGGGGCTTATTTTTATTTACTGTAGGCTCACTTTTGACCGCAATCTCATCTGATGTTAAGTGACGATGCGGTCTACGATGTAGCATGCTTGTCTAGAAGTAACCTATTCACTCTCCTCTTGAAGACCTCCAGATTATAGTTCTCGGGAAATACAGACGCAGGCAAGGAGTTCCACTCTTGGGCTGTCCGCATTATGGAAGTGGAAGCAAAACGCTTCGTACGGATGTGAGGTAATTGGACCAAGTAAGGGTGACGCGATGCTGTACGTCTGGATGTAAAGTGGTAGAATGGAGATGAGGGAATTGAAAATAAATAAATGTATTGTAGGATCAGGTCGGGGTATATTGATGGTGAGTACCCGGAATCATTCCTCATGCGAACAGTCACCGATAAAAACGCTTGAATTTTCCCAAATGTTCTTCAGTAGAAAACTCCCCGTCGATAATTAACATATAAACGTGAGATCTAATCTACCGCCATTCAGATAACATCGATTGTTTCAACTAGAGATGCACATTGAGGCATTTTAGCCGGATTGTGGCCGGAGCCGTTTCTAATTCGTGTATCTAATTTATCTTGGTTCATCCGTTGTTGCATCGTCTGCGTCATTATGCATTTGCTAGAATCGGTGATTACTCGGCAGTTACGTAATATTGAATCCTGTGATGAATAAGTTCCCTGGGAAAATAAAAGCCGGGTATTTATAATGTTCAATTAATTTACCGTTCTTGAGTTAAGAATCTACCGCTAAGCACCTTGCGACTAACCGTGTGTTCCAACTTCGCTTTAGAGCCAGTCCTAAATCTGTTTCAAGCAATCCTTAATTTAACTTATTTTTGATGTGAGTGTCAAAAATAAGTCAACTACGCCTTTCAAAGAACACAATAACGGTGGTAGAACTTTCCCGGACTAACTTGGCATAAGTTCTACTGCTGCTACTAAAACTGCACTTTGGATACCAATATAAGAACTAGTACATGTTATTTGCATTTGGTGCGGTGCCACACTGCCAATTGCTGACCTGTACTAAATATAGACTGGCCTCACAGCTCAGTTGGTACTAATCCTGCCTTCTGCGCTGTAGGTCGTGACATAGTAACATAGATGTTTGTTCTGTGTCTGGGTTTTAATTTGTATTGTATGTATGTATTTACAGAAACAAGTATATAAGTATTATATCAATTGTCTGGTTCCCATGATACAAGCTATGGTAAGGTAGGTAAGGTGTTGGTATGTTCCGGCTCCGGCTATTCCGAGTTGTGCCTATCCCCCTCCCCACTCTAGTGTACGATCACGGGTACCATTACCATTGTCATTCATTGGGTATTGACACAAGTTCCGCCATGTTTTCCTCGATCATTGTTTTCTAATTATAGACGTTATTTCCCTTCAGATGCAGATGCATGATTCAGAGACATGCAGAAATGTGATTTTAAAAGTTTTGATAGCTCGCTTGCTTAGTGGCAGACTTGAAGTCCAGAACTTAATCCGGAGGTTGCTGGTTCAGAACCGGAGAAAGCTTCCGTTTCGTTTCACCTCGGATTCGATTATGTTTTCGCCTGGTGTTGCGCGGTCACCGCAGCCTACAGACGTCAGCAACACCGGGAGCATTGCTGATGCGTAACTCTGAGACCTAAAAGGTGTAATGTAATAATAATAATAGTATAATAATAATATTGGTGTACAATTCACACAGCGCTATCTAGCCCCGAACTAAGCATAGCTTGTACTATGGGAACCAGAAAAGTGATAGAATACATATATCCTATTTTTTTTGTAAATACATACATATAATACATCTTAACACCCAGACACAGAATAAACACCTATATTCGTCACACAAATGTTTTTCCTCAGTGGGAATCGAACCCACGACCTACAGCGCAGATGACAGAGTTACTACCGACTGAGCTGTGAGGCCTGTATCATGTGCCTGTAATGTCATTTGGTCAGGATATCAACTGTCTGATTGAGTAATGTGGTATTGCAGTTACGCACGGTGATGTATCAAGAACCAATGTGTGACAATAAATGGTTACACTATGAATGAGTGTGTGGAAGTACTTGATGTGTATTGCGATCACGTACATGACAATTGGCGGCGCGTCCGTGTTGTACTGATGGATGCGCGTGCGCACACTATACTCATAGCTTTAGGTATACACTTGGTGTTACATTACATGGTGCTAACGGAAGACCAGCGCTGGTTGCTAACCAGCATAATGTTGAGCTAAGGCCTTTTTGCAACATAACTATTCATTTGTGATTTTTTGTTCCTTGTAATTATTATAAATATTTATTAACTAGCTGCGCCCCGCGGTATTCCCCGCGGTGAGTAAGTCAACCCACGGGAACACTGCACCTTTCCAAGATCTGGGATTTTTTCTGGGATCAGCCAAGAAATCCCTAATTGTTTTGTTAAGGTGTTATGCACAATAAAGATTGAAATAAATGAAAATTAAATAATTTATGAAATTTATCTATCTATCTAAAGTTATTAGGGCTTCCCTCTATTTCGTCAAGTGATTCAGTCGATGTAATCAAATGTAACTAACAGTTCAGTTATTACAAAACATTCTCAAGAGCCCTAGTTTAACCGTCCTTGACTGACCGACTGACGTGGTGATCCACGTTCAAGCCTCAAGATCTGTTGTCAGACGTCTAGGGAGGTGTTAATAACAGTAATCCATCTCGTTCTAGTACACATTCGCTTATATGTCCCGTCTCACGTGCACCGTAACGCAGGGGCTTTGCCCTCGGCGCGTGTGTTACAGTTCCACTAGCGGTTAAACCAATAGTTTTCGAGCTTAATGCGGTCTTTGAGGTCGAATTGCAGGAGTAGAATTTATGCAAATTTTGGTCGGGTTACTGCCACCATACCCATTTCTGTCGCCAAGCTGTAACGTAATGATCCGGTGTGAAAGGTGTGGTTGCCGGTGAAACTACAGGCACATGAGTCCACTTTTAAGTTTCACAGTTAAGGGCGCATACGGTGCGACTTGGGTCTTGTCGTAGCTAAGGAAGATCTAAGTCGTTTTGCTTGTTATGGGCTGAGGTTACCGCTTAGCATCAATTTGGCCATCTGCTCGTTCCGGGACTTTATCACATAAAAAGATGAAGGTCACTACTATTATAACGGGGAATTGATAGGGGGGAAGGTTGATATCTTGTAACTGTGTGCAGAGTTAGAATTTTGTTGGTCTCAACGTTACACTCAAAGTTACGTTTCAACATACTAGCGATGCTTTATTGCATGTCCTAGTTCTAGGCCATCAGTAATGTCCTCATAAGAACGGGAGAGGTCACTGACTACCACTGTATCACTGTTGCGTGACGTCATGTTGTGAAGTGTGTAAACTGTTTGTGTGCTAATCCTAATCCCAAGTAATCTTAACTATTTAATCACTTGGATCACCTTATTGTAACCGTTAGTTTGAACCATGAAGGATAAAATGGTGATAAAACTCATTGGTCATTCACCCAGGATACTACCCCAGTAGGTATTACTATATCCAACTCTCACAAGAGTGACTGTTATGACCATAATAATAAATAAACAAATAAATATTGGTGGATATTTCACACAGCGCCATCTAGCCCAAAAACTAAGCTAAGGATAGCTTGTATCATTGGAACCAGACAACTGATACAATACTCATATACTTTTTTTTGTAAATACATAAATATAATACATATTAACACCCCGGCACAGAACTACCATCTCTGTTCGTCCAACAAATGTTTGTGCTGGGTGGGAATCGAACCCACGACCTACAGCGCAGTGACCATACAGACCACCAGACCAGTGATCCATATTTAAACGGTTTTATTTATTAGTAGGTTTTGTTAGGTAGATATTAGTAGTTAGTAGGTATTGGCCGACCCAAACGGTATCGCGTGACGTGTTAGATTTCGCGCGTTCGCACCTATTTGTTAATGTAATGTAAGTAATTAGGTACACTAGCGTGCAAAAACTAAATTTTACGTGTCTGTAAATTCAAACCTGATAATTTAGTGACAACGAGCTGACGGCCCACCCGATGTTAAGTGGTTTTGCGTATACCCGAAGTGGGTAACGCAATAGACACTCTATGTGGTTGAGTGTACTATAATGTAAGTTGCATGTGTGTATGTGCTGGATGGGGACTTCGATGAAAACAGTCATTGATTTCACGATTTACTTTAATCACTATTAACACAAATGTCTATGTACGTATCTATGCTAATTACGTTATTTTTGCTTGGTACTAATAAGCAAGCGTGGAACTGGGCTGGGGAGTAGGTGACGACTGACGATCGCGCGGCAAAAGCCCTGAATCCGCAGAACGCAATTTGCCACACGAACTTCGTACCTATACATACATATGTGTCACCACAGTGGTAACCGCCGCCCATAGCTAACAGCAATATGACTCGAGTCCTCTCCACCAAAGTACGAGATAAGTCGCATTCTGTTGCGTCCATCACCCCGAGACGGGGATGTTACATCTCATGTGGCTGCAATTTAGCCGGCATCCGCTCCCTTCCACCGGAACACAGCAACACGAGTGCATCACTGCTTGGCGGCAAATTATCAGGCGTGGTGGCAGTACTTCTCCGGGCGGACATAGCACAAGTTCTACTGCTACTTTGGGTTGCTCCTTTCGCACCACCCGTGGGGATACGTGTAGGGATTCAAAGGGTTATCACATGCGGACGCGAGCAACAAGGCCCCTCCCCCAAAATAACTTTTTTAATTGTCTTTTAAATAATTGTTTGTAATTAAATAAAACCCTAATAACCTAAGCATTCTACTCAGCAGTAGTCCCAACGCAGGTTGGTATTAACTGTGGTTTTTCCATTACTGTGTTAGGTTGATTCATATATTCTCGAGACTAGCAGTAGATTATTTAATAAAACATTACAAATACCCTTACCTTGTTTCTTTCCCTTGGCCTAATTACGACAGAGCGTATGTGCTCCTTGTGCGATTGAATGAAACATAGTTTTAAATCGTTGACATAAGATATTGTTTATTTGTTAGTTCAGGTTTTTCTGTTGCTTATGTACTGACCCTCTTCAAATGCACTTATGATAGATGTTATCTGATAGATGATAGCTAATAAATTATCTGAAATTATATCTCGAAGATGCCCTTCTCCGCTGTAGGTCGTGGGTTCGATTCCACCCAGGACAAACATTTGTGTGATAACATAGATGTTTGTTCTGTGTCTGGGTGTTAATATATGTGTATTTGTTTACAAAAAAATATATTTAAGTATGTTTATCAATTGTCTGGTTCCCACAGCACAAGCTATGCCTAGTTTGGGGCTAGATGGCGCTGTGTGAATCAGCTAGCATTGTCCGATCAATTTGCGTTACGTTTACAATAGGTTCAAGACTACAGAAATATTACTAATGAATGAGTAACGCATCTCTCACAACACCTTATGTTATTCGAGTCATGCGCATCCCATCCCGCACACGAAAACAAGGGCCGTGTTATTGAAAAACAACTCGGCGTTATGAAAATGTCGAGTAAATATAACGTATTTGTATGAAGTAACTATTTACAACTGGAAACAGATAGATCACACGCCAAGTGGGCGTTACTCGTGGTAATGTTCGCTGTATAGTCGTTATGTATTTTAACGATCAGAAAAGTAGATGACATTTAACGCGTGTAAAGAAAAATGAAAAGATATATATATATATATATAGAATACATATGTACTTTTTTAATACATACATATAAAACATATTAACACACATTATATGAGGTGATAGAGTGAGATTTTGATCTTCAGCATAGCTGGCAGCTCCTATCTGTCAAGCCGCTGTGTGTTCATAACAAATGTTCATCAGTATAGATGCAGATATCCAAGATTATAATCCTATTTCAATTCGTCACGGCCAGCACATTTAAGCGTAGCGACATGTTGTGGGAGCATGTTGCTGGCGTCTGTAGTTGATCACCCTTTGAATCCCTACACGTGTCTCCCGGGTGGTGCGAAAGGAGCAACCTAAAGTAGCAGTAGAACTTGTGCCAAGTTCGCCCGGAGAAGTACTGCCACCACACCTGGTAATCTGCTGCCAAGCAGTGATGCACTCTCTGTGTTTCGGTGGGAGTGAGTGCCGGTGAAATTGCAGGTGCATGAGACGTAACATCCACGTCTCGAGGTGACAGACTCAACGCAATGCGACTTGACTCGTATTGCGGTTACCACTTAACATCAGGTGCGCCGTCAGCTCGTTCCGTGGTAATTCACTTAAAAAAAACGGTGGAGTAAAGTAGTCTTTGTAAAGTTAACGCCTATAAGTATATCACTAGCAAACAGTCCGTTAGTGACATATTTATTAGGCCAAGACAGCACCATTTATGTTCAAAATGCAACATTGTTACCATTCAACGCACGTAGATTTGTTTCATCATGGCAGTCGGGCCTGACTTGAGCGACGCACCGCTTTGATGTCACAAGAACACCGAAATTACGTAATTCATTGTTTTTGTTTTTACGTGATCATTATCTAGAGATAATCATTACCATGATTTCGTGGAGCCATTATAATGTTGCATGAATGATGTCTGCATCATTCATTGAACTAGCAAGCCAAGTTCTCTAAGTTGACTTGGACAAATAGAAAATATGCATATGTAAGATTATTAGACGAAATCTCCACTATCCATTCTTTCTGAAACTTGCGGGGATGTTGATAATGCTCGAACAAATAGGTTTGTTTTTAGCTTAATTTTTTCGGGCGGATAGGCATCCAATATGTTGAAAAATTAAAACTGATTTCAACTGAGAGAAAGATGTCCATATGAGATGGATTTGTTTCAACCTTCCAAATCAAATTGTTTTCATAATTTTAATCTAAGATGTTTGTCCTTCTACTGGTATTATCAAAATGAGAATCCTCTAGGATACTTTCCACTGAAACTTAGCATGCGTGTAGTTTATGAGATTTAAAGGGAAAATCTAAAATGGAACTTTAATAACTTTTTCGGAATAATAGGCTTTTTACGAATTTCTAATACCAAACCGGATTGAGAATTTTCCTAAAATGACAGTGTTTGCAGTTTTAGTACCTTAAATGATGACTAGATGATGCTGCAAACTTCGAGTTCACAGCTCGTGGCGAATCTCTAGAATCTCGTATACTTCCGTTGTCCATAAAATGGTGCACTATTTTAAAAACACAACTCCAATTGTTTACTCCGGACTCACGAACCGTTTAAAAACAATTGAGTGTAACGCAGTACAATCGCCTCGTTTAAACATTTGTGGGGTCGTCAGCCGCCTCGCCCGCGCCCGCCCGTGGGAAGCACCCGCCCGCACTGAATCAACGCTTCCTACACCAGTTGAGGTCACTTAGAGGTCAGAACGAAGCTTTTTCCAACACCAAGCGTACCTTCCCTTTTCCTGATCGACTTACAATATAAATTAAAATTGAATATTGTAGGTGGCTGATGGTATAACCATCTGTCATGTGCTCTGTAGGTCGTGGGTTAAAAATGATTCGTCTCTGTTAGGTGTTAACATGTAACCTACGTACTCGTATATCAAAAAAGTATCAGTTGTCTAATTCCCATAGTACAAGCTATAGCTTAGTTTGGGGCTAGAGGGCGTTGTGTGATAAAAAGTAATAATTTGATTATGGTTTCTTTAAACATTCCCTTTTTCTCTCGCTTCCCTTCCCTAAGCACACTCATCGTCTCAGTATAATAAATTAATTTGTATAATTTAAATGTAAAAGGATGAAAGAGGGTCATGCAGATAAACAATGGGTGAACAGAAAATAATGCCTTTATGAGACAAATTTAACTTCAGAAGGTAAATGTTATTTAGGATGTCGTAAATATTGGAATCAGGACGATATAACATTTTTTTATTAAACGGAAAAAACCTACATTCGTGCAAATTAATAAAAGGAGCAAAACATTTTCCAAGCCTCTCAAGTCTTCTACAACAAGAGAAACTTGGAGAAACTTAAGAGCACTGGCGTAATGGTAGTCCATTACAGTGTTCATTAGTATTTATTAGTAGCCGATTTTCAGATCTTAGCACTCCGTGGCATTTGACAGCGAAGCTAGTTCTGAAACAAATTACTATTTTCAGATGTGTTTTTATTTAACATACCTATTGATTTATATTTAATTCCTATGTCCGAACACATGCAATACATAGGCATATCCTTCCACGTAAGTACGTTTCCCTACCTCAGTATTAACACTCCATGCTTCGGAGAACTCATCCCTAAATATGAATTGAACAAATTGATCTAATCAGTGAGAATCATTCTTCATTCTTCATGTGTTAAGGGCAGTTAAGTGCCCACTTCCGCTCATTTCAATGTTTTCTGTCACTTTCTCAAATCTTACTGTCTTTTTATGTACTACTGTGATTGTTTGTTTGTTCATTGTTTTGGAAGTTTTTATTATTATCGATCTTTGTTGGTTGCATTAACGTTTGTTTTAAAAGATGAAAAATAGCTTAAGTTTTATTTTAAATGTATGTTTACTGATGTTTACATTTTCCCTTGCATTGGAATCAAATAGTTCTTTTATTGCATAGTGAATTCGTGGGGGATGGGGGAATATATGATTTCAATTTAAATGCTTTCCAAAACTTCAGATTTTTTCGCTCAGTTATAACTGGCAGTCTGTTTTTGGTCACATGGCATGGTGTTGTAAGTTTGTTGTATGCCATATCTAAAATAGCAAACATTTTGAATTCGTAAAAAATATTATCTCTATAATAGGAATCGTGTACAACGTCATAACAGGATTTTATAGTATCTATCTGCCAACTGTCAAGTAAATAGCTTCAAGGTGACCAAAATGTCAAATGACAGCGGCGATTTCGTTTCGTCTTCGTGTCATAATAATTATGAATATAGAATATTAATCTTACTAATATAAACATCCAGAGGAAGCACATAAACAAACAAATAATTCAGTGCACGCGATGCGTCCACGCAGGCCCTTAAGTACCGGATATTGAGTTTCTGTTTCTGTGGCCCTACTCTCATTTACATAATCCAACAATTCGAGTTTGCTTCGAGTTTGTAATCTGAGGGAATGCTTTATGTCTGGTTAAATCTCTAAAGTGATCTCTAAGTAAAGATGTGAATGAAATTCATTGGGCGGCCCCGATGTTCGCTATATAGAAAGTTTCGACATCGGGGATGTCCAAAATATAACTTATTTAGTTTTGCAATTGTTTCCGCTCAACTGAACTTAGGGCTTGGTGATTCCAATATTTAGTTTCAATTACAGTCCAAATCGATCCATATCATCTTGAATCAATTTCACTTTACTATATATTAATTTTCACTTAGCAGTATTATCGAAGTGTAGTAATTCGTGTGTATGTTATAATATAATATTGGTGGAAATTTCACACAACGCCATCTGGTCCCAAAGTAAGCTAAGCGTAGCTAGTATCATGCTATCATGGGAACCAGAAAACTGATATAATACTTGTATGCTTTATTTTTGTAATACATACTTATAATAAACCAGACATAACAAACATGTTCGTCGCATAAATGTTTGTCCTGGGTGGGAATCGATCCCACGACCCACAGCGCAGAGTTACTACGAACTGAGCTGTGAGGCAAGTCATAAAACTAGCGCCTTCCATTCGTCATTAGCGATTATGTCGGACTAAGAAAATACTACTCAAAGCAAGGCTTGCTTGATTTCTGTTCGAATTGCCTTCGAGTTTCCACAGTAGCAGATTTGGAGAGCAGTTTAATTGAAGACTATTAAAGTTTATTAACTCGGCCTAATTGGCCAGTTGTCGGCGCGAGGGAAACTACGCTGGCAACACATAAATGTCGCCAATGTGTTGGAAATGGAAAATATTTTGCCATTAAAGGACCTCATCGAAATTCTTAGACACTTTTACTTTATTTTACTAGTGATTCTAAAGCATTAGTACTTGCATACTACAACTAACATAGTTTAACTTTCTCAGTTTTTCTGTAGTCTTGTCTGGTTCCCATAGTAGAAGCTATGGTCAGTTCGGGGCTAGATGGCGCTGTGTGCATTGTCCATCAATCATATTATTATTATTTTAAACGCTGATGAAGTCGGTAGTTACCCTGTCTTCTGCGCTGTAGGTCGTGGGTTCGACTCGCACCCAGGACAAACATTTGGTAGACGAACATAGATGTTTATTCTGTCTGCGTGTTAATTAGTATGTATAAAAAAAGTATTATATCAGTTGTCTGGTTCCCATGATAGAAGCTGTGCTTACTTTAGGGCTAGATATCACTGTGTGTGTGTGTGTGTGTGTGTCTGTGTGTGTGTGTGTGTGTGTGTGTGTGTGTGTGTGTGTGTGTGTGTGTGTGTGTGTGTGTGTAATTATTATTTATAGCTAGGTAAAAAAAGCTCTAACTCTGAGACGTGAAGGTGGAATTTTTCTGTGCCTATAATTTCACCGGCAACCACACCCTTCAAACCGAACATAGTAAAGCTAATGCTTTACTACTTGGCGGCAGAAATGGGTGTGGTACTTCCCTGGATGAACTTGGCATAAGTTCTTTTAAGAGCAGTAGAACTCTCGCCAAGTTCGTCCGGGGAAGTACTGCCACCATGCCCTTTTCTGCCGCCAAGCAGTAACGCATTCGCGTTACTGTGTTCCGGTTTGAAAGGTGTGGTTGCCGGTGAAATTACAGGCACATGAGACATTCCACCTTCACGTCTCACATTTACGGGCGCATACGATGCGACTTGGGTCTTGTCTTACCTAGTATGGGAGGACCCAAGTCGCATCGGCTGTTATGGGCCGAGGTTACCACTTAACACCAGGTGGGCCGTCGGCTCGTTCAGTAAATGTATTACATAAAAAAAAAAAAAGTTCTACTACTACTGACGTTGATATGCTTGAATGAAGGAAAACAAGCCTTCTTTTTTGCAAAACCTTATCAAAGTACATTAAACAGTTACTAGTACGTCATTAAAGGCTTGCGTGAAAGCGAACGTGTGACTTTTTAATTTTCAACCTTATCACCTTATAATAAGTTTGTTTTTATATAAGCTCTATATATATATAATTTATCTGCATTATATCCAACCTTATTACCTCGGGATAAGATCGACATTGTGATTAGATTAGTACTTACATAAAATGTCGCCTACTCCCGTATAAGGAGGGGGCCGCATATGGCGTAATTGTTCCAAACTGAGATGGTCATAGAGAAAATAAATGAGATAGTTAAATTGTAAAAAAATTAAAACAATTTACGTATTGGAAAAATAAGTAAATGAGAAATTACTCACGAGTCTTTTCTTCTGAAGTCCTCAGTGAACAAACATTAATTTGTTTTAAATAATATAATAATAAATTAACATATATTGTAAAAGTAGATGTCGTTACCGACTGAATGACTGACAGACAATGTCCAGCCTAAACTGATGGTCTAAAGTCTACAGGTCTAGAGACTTTACTTGAAGACTTGAACTTTAGAGCGTGTTTTCGTTATAAGGAGTACACTAAGAAATTTTGATGATAAATTGAACTATCTTCAAAAAATAAAGATTGACGTTTTCAGCTTATTTTGAAACTTTTCTGTGCACTTATGGTTTTGTAATGGTGTTGGCAAATATATCGAGGTCCTGATGTTCAAAGCTGAAACAAAAAATTATCAATACTTAAAATCAAGAATAATGTCGTTGTAAATGTCACTAAAAGTCGAATTATATATGTATTTCCTTTTAGTAGACAATTTTTTTTTATTTCTACTAAACGAGGCTCAATTAAATTGAACCCATTTCGCATCGGGAATCAGGAAGCATAAAATCATTCTATCAACCATTAACAACCCCACTCACATCCTGATATTAGTGTCGCCATTTCACTGTGACTCAGTCGTACACTTCCTAATGTCAGTTGCGTTCTGCCTTACCGCTTGTTCGCTCAGCTGTGTCAAAGGGGAACCACGGGGCTCCGAAAATAGTTTGCGAGGCATGCCCCGACAGTTCGAATCGAGACTCCTCACTGCACGGACTTAGCGACGATAGCGCTTTCCAAAAAACTATTTCATGAAGAAACTAATGTTTGTTGTACAAAAGTTCTTATGGTAGTGTGTGATGTTGTGCGGGACGAACGGCGCTGTGGCGGCGATGGACCGCGCGTATATGTCGCTGCGCGCGCGCAAGCCGAACTCAAAGAAAACGGTTTGTTTTGAAATTGCTTGACCGTACTGAGAATTTGCGATGACTCAGGTTGCATATGATTGTCTTTGAATGTATATGTGAGGGCTTGATACGGAGTGGTTGATATACTTATTGACGTTTCGAAGCCTTTATGAATCCTGCGGAAGTTCTTTTTAGTCTTTTACTTTTGACAAAATTCGGGCTCAGTGGCGTTTGCTTGGAGAGCCTTTGTTCAGTTTGAAGTAATAATAAGTTGATATTGACGTGGGCTTGATTTTGTTCGTTTTATAAGGCGATGTGTCGCAGTGCGAAGGCAATTTGAATAATTTTATTCTTTCAAAAGTAGTGTTTCTTATTCAAAATAATTATCTTTTTAACTGTATAGAAATAGGTGTTCAACAGTTCTCAATTCATGGAATACGATGTCTATTATCTGTAACAGTGCTCCAAGCAATTTTGGCCGATTGGTTGCGGAACGGATGCCTATTATAAATATGGGTTATTAAAATAAACAGTAAAATTATTTTTTCATCATGCGTTTTTCACATCAGATATATGAGTAACTGAAATTTTCCTGAAACTATATTCGCATGAATTCGAGTAACACAAACATGATTATATTTCAGTTCCTGTAATCAATAGATATTAATTGATTGTACGAGAAATCGTTGGTATTATTTTATTTTCAAACTTTTGTAATAATACATTTTTATGTGAAATTATTCCTATCCTAAGCCTTGAGATATTGAGATCTTGCTCGTTATCAAACTCAGTCTTGTCTCTAAATTAGAACAAGGATAGGTTTGTTTAGGAACACGCCTCAAATCTCCGTCGTAACGGAAATCTGGATGACATCTAATCGTCACGATTACGATTTATTACTTCCAATATAGTTTTATTCGGTGTTTTTTCCAGTTTAACGCCGATCACACATGTTTTGTTTATTTTGAATGGGATTTTCTGTTTTGGGAACGTAATTCTGAGTTACAATCTTTTTTTTTTCTATATTTTGAAGAACTTTACTGCAATATCATCGCGTAGTTCCCAAGGGTGCTCTTCTTATTAATGTGCTTAGGTAGGCTTAGGTCTTAAGCTGATACTGACTCCGCTGGCTTAGCGACCTCAAGTGGATTTAGGCCACCAACACAAGACTGCGCCAAGCTTCTCCTTTGTTCTCTTTGCCAATCGATGGCATTGAGTTCATGCAGGAACGCGTCTACTCCATCCTTCCACAGTATCTTGGACGGTCCGCATAAGCCATATTAGCCGCTCGATCATCCCTTATTATTTTAACATGCTCAAGCCAACGCACAGGTGTCTACTGGGATTTATATTTTCATTTTTATAATTGAAACACAGTTGTTTTAAATTGATTCTATTCGAGTTGCGGTCGCAATATATTATTCCTTAAGTTTATGTTGCCAATGTTGCTGTTTTGGAATCAGACCGCTTATTGTGTTGTCAACTATGTAATGCTGCTTTATCCCCTCCATTAGGGGTTTCTTGACTGTTCTTCCACATGGATGTTTGGATAGGGTTTGAACAGGCGTCAAACTTAGCGATAAGTACGCTTGACCTTATGTTTTGAATATTATTGACTTTACCAAGCCATTTCTGTATGAATTCTATGGAAATAAAGTTTTTGACTTTGACTTTGCCTGACATCTTGATCTGTATCGTTTCAGAATTAAGTAGGTACTCGTTGGAATGATATTTTGTGGTAATCTGGCTTCATAAGTTTATCATTCAACCACTGTCACACACACCTCAACAAGAGAGTATTAATAGCAGTCTGCGCATGCCTTGTCACTCATCGATCACCGCAGACGCTGCTAATGACGGCGTTTACTATTGTAAACCTTTTCTTATCAGATATGTTGGCTGGCTTCTGTTTGGCTGGTTTTTTTAATGTGAGGTTTGCCAATAGATCTCCACTAGCTGATGCAATTTGTAGTACCATAAGAAATAAGATTCTTACATAAAGTGAAGAATTTTGAGCATTTATTCCTCCGTGATGTGATGTAACCTTGAGCAGAATACAATGTTATTCTCAAGTCTTGATAGAGGCTGTTCAAATAATGTTATTTTTTGGTGTTTTTTTTTTGTTTAATGAGAATTTGAAGGAAATACCATCACCCTTCCATTCGGTTCCATTCGGAAAACGGAACATTTGTAGGGCTTATTCACTCCCTCGAACACTACATGGGTTTCACTCCCATCATGTTTTCCCATTACTCCTTCGAACCATTTGATGTCGTTTGTATAATGCTTTTGATTTACCATCGTATGTATTTATGGGTTCCTTGTATTGAATGTTGACATTCCGTTACATTTGGCACAGCACGCACAGGTGGGGCGTCACCTGCTCCCTGCCCACCCCGTCACGGCAGGTGATCACCCCTTGTAGAGGGGGAGGGAGGAGCCATAATTTATGTTTCTTTTAAACCTTGCGCCGTGTTTCAGTCCCGGTGTTTTAATTTATGTACGTAAGTTCTCAGCAGTACTTCGCTCCCTGTAAAGGTTAAATTATCAGTAATGTCGCAAAATTCACATAATTTCTCCCTATTTTAGTTTTCCCTTTTGTTTCTTTGTTATTTATATGTTTGTTTGTTGTTATTTTAGTTACTTTGTTTTTTTTTTTGAGAGCGTTGTGGTCTAGTAGTACTGACCCCGAGTTTCAATCCGGAGGCGCAGGTTCAAATCTCGACCTGCACCTATGAGTTTTTCTTGAAAGATTTATGTGCGCAATACCACGTTCTCAAAACGGTGAAGGAAAACATCGTGAGGAAACCGACATGTCCTAGAACTGAAAATTCGAAGACATTTGTCAAGTGCACGAAAGGAGCCTCTTTGAGGCGCACTTAAAATCCTTTCAACACACTGGTTCGAGAGAAGCAGTGACTCGAATAGATAGATTTATGTGTATTAATATGTATTATTTACTAAATGATTGCATCGTTTTGTTACCGTAATATATAATCTTTCCTGTCAGGACTCGACTATTGTACTTATTTATTTATTAACAGATCACAGTGAGCACTGCTACATGGAAGACAGAGCCTACATAAAGATTAATTTATTTTAAACTTCTACCCCTAAATTGTAATTCATTCACTAACTAATGAGACAAGAAAATGTTCATTAATTAGGATGGGACTCCTGATCTTGTTTTCGCACACAATTAAATTTGTTGTGTTTTCTTTAGACTTTGCTGTTTATTTGCATAATATATACAGCTTTAACATAACATGCCAAAGATTGAGAGCAAATTCCGTATCGTGATGGACCAATTGACACATGTTTACCAAAAGTGTTCAGTATGTACTTTTTGTCACCTTCAAAACGTTAAATTCGGCCGACGACATCACAACACAATGAAAATATTTACATGCCCCTTAAAATGAACTTGGCAATTGAAATAACTTATTGCTGTCTTACTTAATGTGACTTAAGCTCTCTCTTCAGTGTAATATTGCTTAGTTTTTAAACCAGTTGTAAATGATTCTTGCATGATGCTCTTGAATGATTATTGTGTGTATTACAAACTGCGAGTATCGCAGCACATTATGTACTACAACATACGGATCTGAAACATTGATTATTCGAATAGGCAGAACACCTCTAGCGACAAGCAAATCTGCCCCTCAATCGATTTTTGAAGCTACTATTTCACCGAGGTCGTCGAGATTTGAAAGTGATGAAAACTCGATCAAACGTGAAATTACGTCGTGATCGTGAAACTAGATCCTAATTGTCTCTTCCTCCCTAAACGTGTCCTGTCATTGGGTCTGTTCTCAATAGAATAAGAAAATTGTCTTTAAATTTTAAAAGAAACACAAAGGCTTTTTTGTTATTTTTAGGTATACAATCTCTTTGATAAACCTTTGAGGCAGGAAATCTTATAAATATAAGGGTTCGTATTGTATTGTACGAAATAAAAAAGGTATTTAATGAAAAGGTTGTTGAGGGCTATGACATAGATGTCATTTCTCAAACAGACTATTCTCGTTCATTGAAATTGGTGGTAAATGTTAGGGTTAAGGTTGATCAAATAAACCATTTTTGGTGGTTTTTTGGTAGTTTTTGGTTTTTGGTATCAATACGGCCAAACTAGCTTTACTCGTAATTATGAAATTGGACATTTTCCAAATTTTCAATGAGCATCATTCACCAAATCAATTTGTAAAAATATTAAAGACAATAATAGATATACAACATAAACTTCACGACTATAATAATAATATGATATTGATTGACAATTCACACACCGCCATCGCCATCTAGCCCCAAACTAAGCATTGCTTGTACTGTAGGAACCAGACACCTGATAGAATACATATATACTTTTTGTAAATACTTACATATATATATAATACATATTAAAAGCTAATGTGATAATAATGCACAAATTTCTTATTCGCTCGTTCCCGCCCTTCCATAATATCATAAAAAACAAATTGCCTGGAGAAGAAAGAAAGCTAGGAATGCATTAGGAACAAGCTTAACTTGTAAAGGAAACCAGAAACCTTATAAATGAGACAGAACCTAATTTGGTAAAGAATGTTTTCCTAGTGAGCTCAGGTGCGCAGGTTACGCCCATTATCGGAGACCACAAGAAAGGGTACCGTGATGTGTAGAAGACATATTAAAGGAAAAAGTGGTTATGGATATTTCATGGATTAGGATAGACAAGACATGTTCTCCAGATAAGTGAGGTAGTGAGCAAAACTAATTAAATTTGCGCTTAATATATGGAGATTGAATCACATGTTTTTATCTAGTAAGAATATATATATATACAGGGTGTCCGGTAATGAATGGATAACCTTGAAATGGGTCTTAGTAGAACTATTGGGAATTCGGAAAAAATATCAAATAAAAAAAAACCAAGTAGTATCAAAGATATGTATTTTTTAAATAATATCGATGTTTTGATTTTTTTGTTTTGTTTTGTTGTTTTTTTTTTTATTTGATATTTTATTCCGAATGTCCAATAGTTCTACTAAGACCCATTTCAAGGTTATCCATTCATTACCGGACACCCTGTATATATCCATAACCATTTGCGTACAGTATAGGCATATTAATATGCTGTCTACGTATAGTCGACGAAAATTGCTATCTCTAATATCAAAAGTTCGTGCTACTCGAGGCACGAACGGCTTGCGTCACGATTATACGTATACAGCATATTAATATGCCTCTACTGCACGCACAATTGAATACGAAAAGCATTGACAGGCCTCCTGTAGTAACTCTGCCTTCTGCGCTGTACGTTGTGGGTTCGATTCCCACCCAGGACAAACATTTGTGTTACGAATGTTTGTTCTGTGTCTGGGTAATAATATGTATGTATTTACAAAAAAGTATATAAGTATTATATCAGTTGTCTGTTTCCCATAGTACAATCTATACCTAGTTTGGGGCTAAATGACGCTGTGTGAATTGTCCACCATTATTTATTATGTGACTATATGCTGCTGGTATTGACAGTAGTAACCTTAGTCTAACTTTTAGCAAGATTTCAAGCTGATTGGTTACACATTTCATTCATTCAAGTGGATTCCATATAGAAATATTGCTCTGTGACTCGTTGCGAACAATTCTGTCATAAAGATTCCAATCACAGTCAAGTTTTCGTTTGTGTTGTGATTTCATCGTAGTCAACCGCAAAATCATAATGATACTTTCCAAAGTCAAATTAAAAACTTTATTTCCATATAATTTATAAAGAATGCCTTGGAAACGTCAGTAATATTCAAAACAAGGTCATGCGTACTTATCGTTAAGTTTGACGCCTGTTCAAACCCTATCAAATTTTCACCCTATTCAAACCTTTTAATATGAAACAGGTCTGCAGAACCTAGCAGGTACTTGTAACTGGATAATATCACGTCTTATCCTTTCATTTATTCTTCGCAGTACTGTTAAATAACTGTCTATTATTACAAAGTGTTTCAGCAGGGATCACATTTTCTCCGCAATTAAAAAACCATTTTATATAAATTGTTTGAGATTGCCCTTTGTGCGCGATGCGAGAATAGCTATTAATGGTTCTCCGTATCGTCTGATAGATTTTTTTTTTCTCGTTTAGTGCAATTTTCTCCAACGTGAGGGCAATTTGTCATAATATCTGTTGTTTCCATCCTCGTGGGAAATCATTGAACTGTTTAGAAGACACTTGTATGTGACAGTTTCTGATGTTTGCTGCTTCGAGGCGTGGTTATGTTGATTCCGAGAAGTGATCCTGATCTATATACTGTGTGGACTGGCCTCACAGCTCAGTTGGTAGGTCGTGGGTTCGATTCCCACCCAGGACAAACATTTGTGTGACGGACATAGATGTTTGTTCTGTGTCAGGGTATTATATGTATGTATTTACAAAAAAGTATATAAGTATATATATCAGTTGTCTGGTTTCCAGTATACAAACTATGCTTAGCTTACTTTGAGGCTAGATGGCACTGTGTTAAATGTCCACCAATATTAAATTATTATTATGTGAATGGCTTATGAATATCGAATAATAGCAGTTATTCTATATGTAAATTTACAGGATCTTTCTATAGCAGCGATCTAATCGTTCTTTGCCACCTAAAGAAAACAGAAAACAACAATATTTACGTTGATGTTCAGATTGACGAGATAAAAGATATGAACACGTTAGCTGCTAAAATGGGGAATGCTGTATTACATTTTTTAATCATTAAGTTTAGCTGTATTACATGACTTTTAAAGTTTCCTTTCTAAAGGCTTCTAAATCCTGGCAATCTGTTCTGACATACTATTTTGCCACTTATCTCCCAACAGCTTCATCCATCTAAAACAATTTGTCTCATTATAAAGTTACTTATCAATAGCCTGCTATTCAAAGGATACCTATTTATAGATAGTTCCATTGTCTTTCCAGCCTAGTACGATAGATTATCAAATAGTTACGTTTGATTCTTCTTTAGTTATAATAATATAATCTGTGCCTCTTTCTGTGTCACTGGTGGTGTTGGTAACAAACTGAAATAATTTTAATTCCGCATCTCTCAATCAATGAAAATAGACCGATGCAGACCAAAGACTGAATCTACTATCAAACTAAATTTAGCGAGTTGCCCTATGTTTTTTGTCATTAGTGACAGAATGAGCTGACGGCCTACCTGATGTTAAGTGGTAACCGCCGCCCATAAACAACAGCAATACGACTCGAGTCCTCTCCACCAAAGTACGAGATAACTCAAGTTGCATTGCGTTGCGTCCATCACCCCGAGACGGGGATGTTACGTCTCATGCGCCTTTAATTTCTAGGTATACCTACATACAAAATATTATATATATAAAATAGACCGATGCAGACCAAAGACTGAATCTTAATTTAGTAATCAGTTGCCCTCATATCATAGTCATATTTGAATTGTGATATGATTAAAACTGTCTGTGGATGCCTCACGGTCGCCGTTCCTATGAGATTTTTAGTTTAACATTATAGCTTGTATCTTGCCAAAACAATCGCCGCCATTGTTAATTAATCATTAGGACGTAAGAGTTGACGCGTGTACTTTTTCTTGCAGTAACGCATATCTTTACGTAAAATGCATGAATATATTTCGGTAAATCTTACGTCTGTATAGGGTCCTATTTGCATCTTCGTCTGAATAGTATTGAATAACTTATAATCTCAGCTGATTCATGTAGGATCTGAATAACAATGTCTGTACTACAGACTTTATGATGACAAGCTTGGTTTGAGATTCCTCTGTCCAGCAGTACCTAAACATTGTTGCTTTCTCGGAATTTGCAAGTGCGTAAGCTCGTCTAAATAAGGACTTGTGACTAACAAAACGCATAAACACCTGGTCACCCACCAATTTCATTATTATCATGCCAATTGTACGAGGTATGACAAACGGCTTGTGAATCGGGCCATTGAAACAATGGTACCACATCTATGTAAGGCCGCCGTCGCATATGGTCGACAATACACATTTATATATTGAAGATGAAGATTGACGTCAATCAGACAATGCCTCGTTACTGTTCCCATTTGGCGATCTTCAGAACGTCTGATAGAGGTCACGTAGGCACGCGGGACTTGAAGGTTTGTTTATTGGTCTCAATGCCAGCTGTTAGGACGTCAATGCTGCCGTCCTTTAACTAGAAAGCCGATAACCCTTAAAAGGTCTATTTTGAGTTTTTGTTAGGAAGCGATACAGTTCAAAATTCTCTATCTTTCTGTCTAAGAAACGTTTGTAAATTATAATTAGTTTCAGAAATATAAAAAAAATTGTAGGCCTTTAAGTGACGGAGTTAAAAGGAATTAAAAAGAGTTCTCTGAACATATCTCAAAAACTACAATTTGGGCTTAACGGCCTCTTTAGTTAAAGGACGGCAGAATGACTTCAATATCCAGGTGTTGGTTGACTGAGGCTTCGACAACTAAAGTGTTTTTTGAAGAACTCCTAACCGTTTGATCTAAATTTAAATAAAGCCAGTCCATATTACGTTAGGACAGGACTACCTTTAATACTTACATATTGCTTTACGTGGCGTAAGGCAGGGTATGTGGGGGCAGGTGAATGGATTCATGAAAAAGTTGTTTCCAAGGGGACATAAACGCAGCTCACTTGCTAGATGGATAATGACCGATGACTACGAAAAGACCCTCGGGAAATATCTGGATGCTATCTAACCAAAACTAGGCTCATGGCGAAACATGGACACATTGACTGGCCTCACAGCTCATTTGGTAGTACCCTGCCTTTGCGCTGTGGGTCAAGGGTTCGATTTCCACACAGGACAAACATTTGTGTGACGAACATAGATGTTTGTTCTGTGTCTGGGTGTTGATATGTATTTTTACGAAAAAACCTTAAGAGTATGTATATCAGTTGTCTGTTTCCCATGATTCAAGCTATGCTTAGCTTACTTTGGAGCTAGATGGCGCTGTGTGAAATGTCCATCAATATTTATTATTATTATTATGGAGGAGGTATCAGTGGTGGATACAGAAAAACTCTAAAGAATTGACTTTAAATCAAAGCAAGCCACATTCATCGCTTGATCCACATTCGTCTGCGATATCGTGTTTGTTTCCTTAGGTGCGCTTCTATTTTCAGTAGTTGTTACCAATAAACGAGATAATAATAAACATGCAAATCATTTAGAAGGCCGATAGTGTTGATCTATGATCTTATTGACTCGTGAATGTAATCAACACCTGGCTGTAGCACGGCTGCTTTGACAGGTAGTCTTTTTTTTATGTCATTGAAGGGATGGAACGAGCTGACGGCCCACCTGACGTTAAGTGGTAACCGCCGCCCGTGGACCACATCAATACCGCTCAAGTCCTCTCCATAATACGAGATGACTCAAGTTGCATTGCGTTGCGTCAAAAAACAAAGAAATGTAAAAAAAAATTGTTAGTCTGGTTTTTATGTTATTTTAGTTTATTTATTTATTTTTTCCTTTTTAAGAAATCTTACAGCTAGCAATGGCTAATTAAGGCTTAAGGCTGATTAAAAGATTCCACATTACTTGTACGCACATATAGACTATATGCTTACGTAACAATTCAGATTGTACATTTTTTAGTTATGTGTTGTTTTTAGAATTGTCATGTATTTTGTGCGAATAATAAATAAAAGATCTAAAATTTGAACAAATCGTGTAAGTTATTATAACAAAATATTTACATAATAAACTTATCAAAATTTGGAATAGCGACCGAGTGGATGTGGAGAAAGGATTTTGATTGCGCCTTAAAGAGGCTTCTTTCGTGCACTTGACACATGTCTTCGAATTTTTAGTTCTAGGACATGTCGATTTCCTCACGATGTTTTCCTTCACCGTTTTGTGGACGTGGTACTTATGCTACTGAAACCATAATCCACTTGAAACGCAACATTTTTGACTGGTATATAGTAGCTATGATTTCATCCCCCGATGATTTGATGTAACAATCATTACATAGTGATTTAAATATTTCTTTATTATTAACAAATCTGACATTATTACTTCATCAAATATTGAAAATTGATTTCTTACTGCATAAGTGTTAATTCCCTTAATAACAATCACGTATATGACTAGATACTTTATATATTTTCGCCGTACCGCTCATCAGGTTGTGGTAGTTAGAATCTTATTTTAACGCAATAGAGCGTTGAATGTTTTGTGGAGCCAGTGAGGTACGTTTATTATTTTAATTAACAACAGCAAAATGAACTAATGTTTCCTTGTGACGGAAATAGTTAACGGTCACAGGAAATAATAACACCATACCATATTTAGGCACACGGCACCTTGGATGAAGTGATATTGCGTTTCTCCTGTACTAATATCATTGAGCTGGTTTTGATTAATGATTTAGTTGGAAATTAAAGAAAGAATGAAAAACATTTATTTCACGCGCCAAAAAGAAAACAAAACGTTTAACACAGCACTTAAGACAAAAACATACACACAGGTACTACTAGCTGATGCCCGCAACTTCGTCCGCGTGGAATTCGGTTTTATCGCGCACAAATAAATAAATCTGAAAAACTTGAAAATCAACCGGATTTCCTCATTCCCCAATATGGCAAGGGCATGACGTGACTTACCCCCCCCCCCCGTGCTGCCCGTGCCCCCCCCCCCCCCTTCCGTTCTCCCCAGACGTGTCGTCGTAAACAAATCAATTGTCACATCACCAGGTTTTTCAAAACAGACATCGTGACCGAAAACCTGGTAATGTGTTTAGCGACAGTGTCATAATTTAGCGGTTGGTTTCGTGTGGATGAGAATTTTCCGCGGATTACTTAGATATTTAGGAGTTGATATTAATTCTTGATATTTCCTTATTTACATTATAAAATCCCTTTTCATTTATCTTTTGTTCTTATCAGCAACCTATGAGTATAAGTACCTATCTAACGGCTTCGTGGCTTAGTTGTTCGTAACCCTGTCTGGAAAGCGAGGGATCCGTGATTCGATGCTCAGGCGGGGGAAATCTTTTTGGTATGCCTAAGGTCTTGAAATTTCGTGTTGTGGATCTGTGTGGCCGTGCCACCTGCAACACAGGAAATCCTAGTTTTACGGTATTTAAAAAAAAAGGATTTTTTTTTTAGGTAATCCTTTTTGCTTCCCGTCTCCTTTGCCGACTAGAAGATCATGAGACGCCATATTACCCATACCATATTACCAGATACCATATTGCGTGACTGTATGTCGATGAAGAGAACATTAAAAAAAAAAGACGTGTGGCACTCGGAGACTGCCGCGGTAAAGCTATTGCGCGTGATATTTCAAAACGTCATTAAAAGTTCTGGTATTTATCGATAGATGGAAAAACTAAAAAGTATCACCGCTGTGCCGATCGGAGTGGGGGGGTGTTAGGTTTTTTCGTTACGGAATTTCTGGATTCGGTCTCCACGCTCAAGGCCCGCGATAGAAGCTATGCAATAGCTTAATAAAAAAGTAATAAATAAATTATGGTGGACATTTAACATACCAGTTTTAACATTCCTTTATCAACGTTGCATAATCCAGCCGTGTTGTAAACATAATAGAAGTATTTTTAATGCAATTCAGTTACGTAATGAGCCGACGGCCCACCTGGGTACCAATGCGTTCATTAGCATTTACCTCTGTGTTGTGTATACACTTGAGCGATGTTGCGTGGCATATCTTTGCATTCAACAGCCTCTGATGAGAGTGAAGGAAATTATTGAAGAAACACACGTGCATGAACCTTTCTACATACATTTACAAGTCCGGTAATAGCTTAAGTGTCTGTTTTAATTATAAAATACAATTACACATACGAACATGTTTATTGACAACGTCACGGCTACATGTCAGTAAGTCAGTCAAAAACTTTATTTCCATAGAATTCATAAAGAAATGGCTTGGTAACGTCAATAATATTCAAAACATAAGGTCACGCGTACTTATCGCTAAGTTTGACGCCTGTTTAGATTTGTGAATGGCAATGCAATTCTTTTTGGATAAGGATATTATCCTGTCACATGGAGTGTAAATTATTGAACCCTCATTTACTATTATTTTCTCATTGATATTTTCATATTTATAACTACTTCTTTCTTCGTGCTTTCTCTATCCTATGATACCATTGCGGTGCATGGATTAAAGTGAGCCCCAAAGAGGCTATGGTACAATAGAAAACTATAGAAACTGCTTGAAACAACTTTAATAACCATGTCAAGCAATCACTGCGTGCACACAGTAAGTAATGCTGAGACAGACCGCCCCCGCGCCGATCAGGTAGAGCACGATATGCGATTATCTACGCGTTATTACATAACTGTAACTGTCCGGTGCAATTACCACACACACGATGTTCGCATAAAACGTGCGTTGAACGCGAACCGAGTTATTTTCATCGCGCATATACACAATCCAGTATTGTGCGGATGTTGGAATCCGCCAGGTTGCAACTTCCTTCAGTTTAAATTGATTTCATCTCATTCGTTTTCTTTAGTTTTGTATTTTATTGGTGTACACAATTGGTGCGAAATTGCAGGCGTATGAGACGTAACATCCCCGTCTCGAGGTGATGGACGCAACGCAATGCTACTTGAGTCATCTCGTACTGTGGTGAGGACTCGAGTAGTATTGCTGTTGTTACCACTTAACATCAGGTGGGCCGTCAGCTCGTACCGTCATTTCAATAACATTAAAAAAAGGCCTTCCCTTCCGTAACTGTATTACATAAAAAAAATGCTATGTTCATAACCAGGATTGGGACTCTACTTATGTTTATATATCTTTTGTTGCAGGTAAGCAGATTAGAACATTTAATTCACATATGGTATGTACATTATATAAGGAAATAGTTGTGACCAAACCGGTAGCGGACATGTCTCTATAACTTCAAATATAACTTATCCCTTTTCACGCACACGACTCGGAGGTCACCCGTGTTAATGTAACCGACAGATCGGGTGCTAATTCCCGACAATCAACTTATCACGATTTGGCTTATCGCTTCAGTCAATTTGCTTGTCGACAACACGTCAGTCGTACGGGCGCCACTGGGCATAGTGCACGCGTTCAGACATTTCGTGCTCAGTTTATATCTATTGGCTGTTTGAGGGTTCGTTCGGGACTATACCTTTAATAATACAGAATCGTGTTTACCTTAAAACTGAAGCCGATTTATTCCAATTTTGTTGTGATTAAATGAAATAATATAAGGATAAGGAGTATTTTTAACTGATAAGACAATTTTGCTCATGAGTGGACAATTTAATATCAGTAGACCTTTGGTGTTGTCGTCTGAAAGAAGTATTTAAATGGTGTGTTTGAAAAAACGCGAGTAGCGTGGTTTGACGTTGTGATTATGTATTAGTGCTGTCGGCTGCCAGGAACATATTGAGTGTGGCGATGGCTCGGCTGGCGAATAGCGCGGCTCATTTCTGCCAGCGGATCCAAGAGCTGTACCCGCCCAAGTTGCAGATCACTAAGCAGGTTCGTTTTGAACTTCCTAGGCTGTAAAGAAGCGATCCTGGTTAGTGAAGTGAACTGTATGAGTGACGTCTACTGTCGCAATCTTCGCAATCCAGGCACTAAAATCTGACCTCAGTCTCCGTCGCTCGTCATGAACTCTTAGTTTTCTTTATTTAAATTTGCTTTCAATTAGCATGATTCCTGTCATAGGAATCCTGAATTATTTCTTTCAGGTGTAGGTCATCAGGGTTACATCTTAAATGTCAGTTATAGCATTTTTTATTAATTCTATGTTTAATAATATTCTAAAACTAACTTCAAAACTAATATTATAAATACAAAAGTTTCTTTGTTCGTTTGGAAGTTTGGATGTTTGTGACTTCACGCACTGCAAAACTATTGAATAAATTTTGCCGACATGAAATTTTGATCAAAGGTAGATGATAGTTTGAAATTACAAGAAGGATTTTTTTTAATGTTGGTACCACGCGGGCAATGCCCTTGTTGGAAGGCAGTTATTTCATTGTTTCTCATTTTGTAGGTGTTACAGTCTCCAATTTCCCTATCATTATGTGATCAAGGACCTTGTTATCTTAGTGGCAGCGGATTGTCCTTAAAGGTCATAGAGATATATTTTGACCGTGGAAAGGGTCTTAAAACTGTTGGTATTCAGTACTTCTTATCATACCTAAACCCTTTTTTTCCGTAATAACATTTCCCGCTTCCGGAAATGCTTTGATAAATATTTAATCAAGGCTTAGCTCACATTATTTATCAGTGTAATAATTCTTCGTTTCTCAGGGTGTTTGGTTAGCGACTGTATTTTTTTTAACTAAATCCTTTTGGTCACCCTTTGCGTCCTAATAAACGATAAAAAGTTAAATGATATGCTTTTCATTTAACTGTACACCAAAAATGGTTGCAACAATGTTCTCAATGCCTCTTGTTTCACTATGTTCGAGCAATTTCTACACGCAAGTGTTCTAAACAATATCTCAATTACAAAACGAATTATTTTGCCTCAGTCTTAAACTTCGCATCCAATTACTCTTGTGTCTCATGTTAACATCCATCAAATTTCCATTCAAATTTTTTTTGTGTGTTCTGTCCTAGTGTGGGTACAGATTTTATGTAGATATGTTATGAAAATATATTAGGTCCTTTTTCACTCTTTTTACTAGGCGGAGCCCGGGTGAGCCTTTTCACTGTCATTTTAACCCCCTAGTACCATTTTTATATAAACCAGCCAATCAAGATTAATACATAAAGCGTATGCGTCGAGTATATTGGTACCCATATTGATTTCATTCAGACAATCCGTTTTATCCAAAGGTTGTCGGGGAGAAATCGCTTTGATCAAAAACATCACCAAGTGTACATTTCTCTTTTTGATTTTAAATTGTGTATGAATTTAATTTACTAATAAGGTACATACATATATACATAAAATCACGCCTGTTTCCCGGAGGGGTAGGCAGAGATCATGGTTTTACACGTTTTACATACATAAGGTAATTTACTATAAATAATTTGTCTGTGTATGCCCGTAACATTGGTTTCATTAATGTATTCGTGTTCATTTATCTTTCAACTGCTCGTTTCCTGTGGCCGCTCCTGGCGCTCCTGCTGCTGGGTCAAGGGCATCCACCGCGTCAGACGCTCCTATATACAATATTATACAATAGGAACATTATTTTTTTGCTTAAAGTTTAAAAAAAGAAGAGATTAAGTTTAAAGAAAGAGAGAAGAAGAAAGAAGAAGAGAAGAGAGACGAACACATTACTGCTTGGCGGCAGAAATTGGCATGGTGGCAGTACTTCTCCGGACGAAGTTGGCGTGAGCTGCCGTCCTTTAACTAGAAAGCCGTTAACCCTCAAAAGGTCAATTTTTACTTTAGGAAGCGATACAGTCAAAAATTCTCTATCTTTCTGTCTAAGAAACTTTTGTAAATTATAATTAGTTCCGGAGATATACAAAAATTGAAGGCCGTTAAGTGACGGATTTAAAAGGAATTAAAAAGAGTTCTCTGAACATATCTCAACAACAACAATTTGGGCTTAACGGCCTTTTAGTTAAAGGACGGCAGTGAGTTCTACTGCTGTTAAAGATACTCGTATCCGTACTGACATATGTCGGAGAGGGAAGCGGCTGCGACTAATTGCTTGTCGATAAACCGGTACACTACTGTGGGTGGCCTAGCCCGCGCCGCCCCGCGATGTCATTTAGGTTGCCCTCAAGGCCGGGCCATCGGCCGTTACACACGTTGTAACTCCTCAGCTGATGTTAATATTGTTTATAGACCACGAATTAAGTTCCGTGGCGAATCCAGGAACTAATTTCGAACAATGGAATATTGTGCTTTCACGTAGACACTAGCGCCACAGCTAGTGTTCCCAGGCGTCCGGATAAAGCCGGACACAGGCTTTTGGTTGCGCGTGTTGCCAAATTATATGGTGTCCGGCCTGTCCGGCTTTTGTTAGGGTTTTTGAATTTGGACATTTTAGCCAATATTGTAATGAATTTTAAATGATCAATAATAAAGAGACTGAGTCATTCAATTTTATTGCTGTTTAATTAGAATTTAAGAAGATTTTTACGGTAAATGTTGAAATAAACTTGATTTGCTTAAAACAAAATTTTTCTTGTTATACTAAAACTAAAAAGCAAGGGTCTCCGGCTTTTTTAATCCAAATGTTCGGCTAATCTACCTGGTCTGTCCGTCTTTTCGGTTCTAAGACCTGGCATACCTAGCCACAGCCCATAGCTAAGGTGCTTATTTCGTGGAATGGACTGTAGCATACTAGCGGCCCGTCCCGACTTCGCACGGATAGAATGTCATACAGTGGAATGGTATACCTACAGCAACTCCAGACTAAGTTTTCCGATGATGCTTTGTATCATTATTCAACCGATTTTCTTAGTAAAGTTAGTATAGAATAACTTTCTTCAATTCAGAAGAGAATGTCATTTTGTCGATACATAAATTCATTCACTTCATTTTTATCAGGATGTATGGGTATTAAAAACTAAAACTTATAAACAGTTTATTTACATATTCGTACCAATATTTTTACAGTCAGTATTTGAACTTCATACTATTGTTATATAAATACAAATAGACATTAGTACACAATGTATTAATGTGTTTAACAGCTTGCGCTGTGCACACATTGTCTTGTAGTAAGTACACAGTAGTATAAATCTTTCCATTTCCATGTGTCCCAAGTTTTCCGGTCGTAACTAGCTGCTGTAAACTATAAATAAATAAATAAATATTGTTGGACATTTTAAACATCGCCATCTAGCCCCAAAATAAGCTAAGCATAGCTTGTATCATGGGAACCAGACAACTGATACTTAAATACTTTTTTGTAAATTCATACGTATAATACATATCAACACCCAGACATAAAACAAACATCTATGTTCATCACACATGTGTTTGTCCTGGGTGGGAATCGAGCCCACGATCTACAGTGCAGAAGGCAGGGTTACTACCAACTGAGCTGTGAGGCCAGTCATAGCTCAGTTGCCAGAAAACAAACAACAGTTTGTCCCTGGAAGTTGACTAAAGCGTTGCACATTGGGAGCAGAAATTCGGGGATGAGCTCAACACTTGTCATGAATGTTCCCACATTGTGACACACAGTGAAGACATGCCTATTCTGGCTTTGGCCTACCCCTTCGGTGAAAGGGCGTGATTGTATTTCTACACTAGTGGCTTTCTCTGTCCATGGCAACCATTGTTATTTTGATTGGCCTCACAGCTCAGTTGGTAGTAACTCTGCTTCTGCACTGTAGTTCGTGGGTTTAATACCCACCTAGGACAAACATTTGTAGAGTAGTAAGAACTAAATACAAAAATTTTGTTCTATTTCTTTAAATATACACAATAAACACATACACATTATACTGACTTCAGTTATTTATTTTAAGATTGTAACATTCTTGGACAGGATATGATAGTTATGTTGGTAATATAATGTTGGTTAGAATATCTTGGTATTGCGCCAATTCTTCACTCATTTCACAATTCAAAGATAATAATTAAGATCGTCTGTCAAAATTTTATTATCATCTATGCCGGAGATAACGAATTGCGCTGGAGATAAATTATATTATTAATAAGATATTTGTATTCACTGTTTCGAATGGAGTGTAATGTTATACAGTTTCTTGGATTCCCAATTTAAAATCCATACGAAAATTACAACGTACTTAGGTACTTGGGTCTCAGTCTGCGTGCTAGTCTAGGCTGGCTCTCTCCAACTAGTGAACCATGCCTGCGGTGAAAGAATTCAAGTGCGCCTCAAAGAGGCTCATTTCAGGCACTTGGCACATGTCTTCGGCAATTTTAGGTTGAAGTACTGAAGTACATGCCGGTTTCTTCAAGATATTTTCCTTGAGAAGGTGGTACTGTTGCTGTGTACATAATTTGTCTTTTGAAGTGAAAAAAATTGTTGTACGTCAGGATTTGAACAAGAAACCTTCGGATTTGATGGGTCTCTAATGGGCGACCACGCTATTCATAAATGATCTAAAGAAGTTACAGGCCGAGGGGCATGTGTGAAAATAAATTTACATCTGTAATTATTTAACTCATTAATGCTATCCCTATCCAAATTACTGATTGTACGTTAAAAAACCAAACAGTGCATGCTTATTATGCATGTCAGTATGTCCTTAGGCAACATAGAAGCACATAATCTAAAATGCTGAACGATTTGACTATTCTGTTACACAGGTAACATGCCAACATTTTCCCATGATCTGTATCAACGGTGGCATTCACGTCTCTGTACCGTTTACCGCTGAATGCATTATCATACTGGTAGGTATATACCCGCTATGCACTTCTCACAGTGTAACAGTTACCTTTACTGACAAGCAGTTACACATATTTAGCTAGTATCTTCTAATATATAAAATTCTCGTGTCACAGTGTTTGTAACCAAACTCCTCCGAAACGGCTTGACCGATTTTTTATTTTGTTTGTGTATATTCTGTCGGTCAGAGAATAGGACGTGAACAATTTTTCATACCCCTAAGTGATAAGGGTGGTCCAACCCTCTTTTTTTATTTAGATAAAGTTCTTTATTTTAATTTTTTATTGTACTTATATTATTTTTTTATAGTTACTGTAACTTCACCGGCACCTGCCCTCGATGCCACGGTTAGCAACGGTCGATATTACCTACGACATCGCCAGAACATGAAATACGTCATAACCCCATTGTGTGTATGTCTAGCAGTTGAGTTGACCCAAGTGTTCGGTGGCATTGTAGTCGGCGCGTGCGCACTGTACACACACACACACACACACACACACACACACACACACACACACACACACACACACACACACACACACACCTGTGCACGTGGAAATGTGGCACGGAAACAGTTTCAATGCTTTCTCGACTTCTTCGGCGTGGAATTTCGTTAATATTTTGTAACGACCGTCATCTTCCTTTGAACATCTCCCAATATTACGTCTTATAGTGATGATTTACGTCCTAAAAGGAGCCAGTACAAGATACTTTCATTGGTGTAAAATTGTAAATCATTCAATGTTTCAGACTCGTAAGCCTACTAGTTCAAGAGTTTTTTTTTTGTGGACATTTCACACTGTGCTTTCTATATATGTAACTTTTTGTAAATTCGTACTAATATATAATATTGGTGGACATTTCACACAGCGCCATCTAGGCCCAAAGTAAGCTAAGCATAGCTTGTATCATGGGAACTAGACAACTGATATAATACTTATATAATTTTTGTAAATATATACATAGAATACATATTGACACCCAGACACAGAACAAACATCTATATTCGTCACACACATGTTTGTACTGAGAGCAAAGTTACTACCAACTGAGCTGTGAGGCCAGTCGGAATAACACCGAGACACAGAAGGAAACATCTATGTTCGGCACATAAATGTTTGTCCTGGGTGGGAATCGAACCCACGACCTCAGCGCAGAAGGCAGGGGTACTACCAACTGAGCTGTGAAGCCAGTAAAATTTATTATTTATTTATTTAATGAAGATTGAATATATGGGTCCTTTTCTCTTTCATTTGATTGTTTGTCAGACTCACATAATATAATGTGAGTTTACGATATTCTCATGTCATACCATGATCGGCGTGGCGTGGCGTTATCACGAGCGAAAATATTTATTTCATTTGAAATCTTCTAAAAATAAGATAAGCACTGAGTGTGCCACGTTGTCACACAGTAAACGCTATTCAACATATTGGATTACTACAAATATCACATGATATTTTACTTGTCTATACATATATATAAAATTGGAGTGTCTGTTTGTAATATTAAAATAACCGCTTTTTACTAAGTGGATGTATACACGGTACATATACCTAAACAATTTTTTTTTTTAATTGTTGTCTGTCTGTCTGTTTGTTCGGGCTAATCTCTGAAATGGCTGGACCTATTTTGACGGGACTTTCACTGGCAGATTGCTGGGAGTAACTTAACAAGGAGTAACTTAGGCTACTTTTGTGAGGGGTAAAATAGGGTTGCGTGATAAAACCGAATTCCACGCGGACGAAGTCGCGAGCAACAGCTAGTCAGTCATAAAAACTTAATTAGGCAAATGAGGCAGATTTGATGCTACTTAATTTTGAAATATTTCGTAATTTATCGGAAAACGATTATGTATGGAGTTACTCGTAATGCAATAATTATTTTGTTAGCCAATATTAAATTGCTTCGTATCCAATTAGGGTTAGGTTTTCCACTGAGTATTAAATAACGCATCCATTAACCTGTTTTTCGATTAGATGTATAAGAGTAAATACTTCATGTTGGGTTAACGAAATTCATTTTTCCGGATGGCGGAATAAAAGATGCATTAAATAATAATAATAAATAATAATATTGATGGACATTTCACACAGCGCCATCTAGCCCCAAAGTAAGCTAAGCATAGCTTGTATCATGGGAACCAGACAACTGATAATAATATAATACTTGAATACTTTTTTTTGTAAATATATTATAATACATATGAACAACCAGCCACAGAACATACATCTATGTTCGTTACAAAAATGTTGTCCTGGGTGGGAATCGAACCCACGACCTACAGCGCCGAATCCAGGGTTACTATCAACTTAGATATAATGCCAGTCAGTCATTAAATCTTTCTGGTATGCAGCGTTTGGGCTTTAAACATCAAGGAAGGTTAATAGCCATTAGTGACTATGGTCTATTTACGTATCCCAGAGACAGAATACTTTGTCTCATGAAATTGTACTCCTGCCCTTGGTTTGGACAGCACGGAAGGTATCGTGTGTCTTCGTAACAGCTTCTCTTGGTAAACACGTGTTCAACCCTGGATGTATGTACCTTGAACGTGTATATTTCTTGGTTTATTGTCATGTGGGCTTGGCGTAAATATTCCACAGCGCGGCTATTGCTTTTGTAACTATTGGGAGGCTACTACACAGCTTTCCTTTAATTTGAACCTGCATATTCTGCCCCTTATATGCTCTTTTTGTAATCAATCATCATATCAATCATATCATAAATTATAACGCCCATACTCAAAACAAACATCGTTATATGTCACACAAATATTTAACCTAGGTGGGAACCTAACCTACGCCCTAGCTAGAGCAATATAGCAGAGCTGCCACCAACTGAGTTTCATGATGATTTTTGATCTAACTATTAATTAATTAATAAAATTTAAAAAGCAATATCGGCTGTCTTCAATCCTTCAATCAAATTCAATTTTCTCTGTCTTTGATATTAATTTAAGTAAAATATCTGGGTTTTATACGTTTACCTTTCTTAGTTCAATATATTTACATTGCTAAATTGCCAGTATGTATGAGCAATTAAAATGTTATGACGTCCAATAGTTTTTAAAACCAAGTACTAGATAAATTACACGATGTTCGTTTAATCGAAACTTAATTTCGTTAATAACAGACTGTTACTTTTAATACCAGACGGCGAAGGACATAGAACACAGTTAAATGTTTTAGTATTCCTTGGAAACGTACTAGTAGAAATAATTGGTTTCTAGGCAGGGAGAAAAACGGTTAAGAATATTTAATATAAAATATATTTCATTACTTCGTGCCAGTCCCGTTAGCGAGAGGATATAATTAAGAGCTGTAATCAAATTAAATTATTCAAAACTAACATAGACAATGCCCATACATGACAAAATAAAAATATACAATAATCTTCCACTACTAATTATGAAATCGAATTGAAAAAAAATACGAGGTTCGCGCGGCCTCGGCTCAGTCCGCAGATTACGCGCGAAGAGGATGAGCTTATAATGGATAATACAGATATACTTAGCTCACGTAGCTAGGCGTCGCTATACAAACGTAATCCTTTATCGTAACATGCGGTTGTGACGTATATAGCTGTTACAGGTACTAACTTCCTGTCGAGACTGAACAAAACGCCGCTTAACAATAGTAGGAATATTAACTCTGTTGGTGAGTTTTACTGATTTCTTTATATGTTTAACCTCTCAACACATATTAGAAGATAGATAAATAAATAAATACATATTGGTGGACATTTAATACAGCGCCATCTAGCCCCCAAAGTAAGCTAAGCAAATAGCTTGTATCATGGGAACCAGACAACTGATATACATACTTATATACTTTTTTGTAAATACATACATATAGTACAAGTACTTTGTTTACAGTTGTATTCTCAACATTTTCACAATCCCTTGTGATAAACAAATAGTGCCATCTCCTCATTCTGTTATAATTTTCAACATTCTATCACGCACGGCCGATGAAAAGTTTTTCATCTACAATTAAATCTATTTGTGTTTAATTACTCCCTTATTGTTCGAACAAAATTGTGTGGGAACTGTCGCGGTAGTCGGCGGCGCTAGTTGGCGAGTCGGCCTCAGTTGGCAGGCCGCCCGCCTGCGCCGCGGCCGCGAGACTCGAGCCTTCGCCGTTCTTCGCCGTTACAACCTCCACGCAGCTTAAGTGAAAGTACATACGTGTTTCTATGTGCTTAGTGCTTAAATACGATATATAAGTTGAACAGCAAATTCACTTAAAGGTTTGTAAGTTGTACTTTCAATTAAAACTGTGTTGGTTACATGAAGCTAATGTGATGAAATTGACTGGCCTCATGTCGGTTGGTAGTATAGCTTACAGCTTACAGCGCAGAAGGCAGGGTGCCTTCTGCGCTGTAAGTCGTGGGTTCGATTCCCACCCAGGACAAACATTTGTGTGACGAACATAGATGTTTGTTCTGTGGCTGGATGTTGATATGTATTTACTTACAAAAAGTATATAAGTATTATATCAGTTCCCTGGTTCCCATGATACAAGCTATGCTAAGCTTACTTTGGGGCTAGATAGCGCTGTGTGAAATGTCCACCAATATTTATTTTGTTATTTATTTATTTAATCATCATTTGTTTTGATATTAATTTGATATAAAGTTTCCCTCTCCGTTATGAATTTGTGTAAATCTATTTCGGTGTACGCCGCTATAGTCGTGCGGTTAATTTAATATTGAGGACAGACTGTTGTGGCTTTTATATTTA
Organism: Chesias legatella; assembly: GCA_947359385.1. Taxonomy (NCBI): domain Eukaryota; kingdom Metazoa; phylum Arthropoda; class Insecta; order Lepidoptera; family Geometridae; genus Chesias; species Chesias legatella. The sequence goes on along the minus strand of OX375779.1, from coordinate 3,914,381 downwards.
TTAATATTCCGCGTTATAGTTGGATTATGTAAAATGTAAATAAGAATCGTTTGACCGGATTGCGTAAGGGTTCTTTATTTTAGCCTTTATCACGTGCTGGTATTCATCCAAATGTGATTGCTGGCTACTTTATAAAATCGAATTATGTAATAATCAAGATTTGGATTCGCAACTATTATACTAGTTCTGAGCTGTAAGTTTAAAGAAATGCCAAAAAAAAATATTTCTGTATTTCAAATTTACCTTCAAGAGTTCACTTGGGAACAAGTTATTGTAATGTGTGCCATTTCTATGCTATGTAACTAATTATGAAATCAATTAAAACCTTGTTGTTTTAAATATTTAGAATTTTACAAAATAATTGAAAAGAAATATTCCGGTGTTTTTTTACAGTACTTCCAATAATTCCGCAGCTAAAACAGCTAATGTGTTGTTAGTAGCTGTGACCGAATATCTAGAAGTTGTAATTTATTTATGATCACCTTGGCATAATTAAAAAGTCATGTCACAGATAATGAGTACAAATAGCTAAGCACTTGTTTAGTCTTAATGACGAACATGCTTTGAAGTGTTTGCTTTAGTGTTAAAATGTTAAATAAACAAAAATGAGTCGGCGACATTTTGTGAACCGCTAACTTACTGAGAAAATTTTGTCAATGTTTAGTTACACTAAGTTTTAATCTCTCATAACGTCCAGTTTTGATTCAAATCAAATAAAAAAATACCGAATCTTGTAGACATCTGAGAGGTAAACATACTCATAAAAACTATTAAGTGTAAATAAATCATAAATACAAAGTAACAGGGATGTTTTAAATTGATTATTGAACTCATTAAATGATACCAAAATGTCGCCATAAAATACTGTAAACGCTCCTGATATAAAATCTCACGACCCAAGGAATAGTCATAATTCTTCATTTAAACAATAAGTTAACAAAAACATATACCCGATTCTATATTCTATATCCGATCTTTCTATAGTTGTCGGCTAAAAATATCATGAGCACTTACCCTTGACCTAGACCTAGACACCATAAACTAACAAAACAAGACATTCTTCTTTAGTCACACTCAGCTCAGCCCACACAACACCATTGTTTGCTACGATGAAGATTGTAATATAATAATGTACTAAAAGATATTGGCACGCCATTTCACTCTTTCCATAAATTATTCGAATATTGCTTATGTAAACATGTCAAGAGCCCGCCCCACATTTAGCGGAGTCACGCTTAACACCCAAACTGTCACAACATAACAAGTGCTGGAAATGTTTTAATCTGGTTACTAGGGCGACACAGCGACGCCGCGCCGCATCAATACGAGATGCTGCACAGATGTAAATCACTGCTTTTATCTAGATTGTTATCTTATGTTATCCGACGCGACGCGACGGAGCGGCGCGGCGCGGCGCGCTCTATTTGTGTCTCGACGGCTATTTATAGATATCTTCTGTTTGACATAATCTGTTTCAGTTCACTCGTTTGTTCACTATTGTGATGCTAATAGCTTATTCTCAATGTATTTTTAAATTCATGATTAGCTTCACGGCCAGAATTCTTTTTTATGTGATAAGGTGAAGGAACGAATGGCCCTGATGTTAAGGTGTAGTAATTTAGTGGTACTTGGGTCCTCCCCTGCTTAGGTAGGACAAGACTCAAGTCGCATTTTATGAGCCCGTAACTGTGACACGTGAAGCTGGAATGTGGCATGTCCACTCATGCTACTCAACGGTTATATCGTAGTAGTATCAATAATTGTATTTATTGAGTACCATTATGATAACTTTTATGTTTTTCAAGTTGATATTTTAAATCATTCACGAAACTCAAATCTTGTACTCATATTGTCTCTACTGATTGTCAGAACAACAGGTCCCTAGCTATATCTCAGTGGTAGTGTATTGTCAAGATAAATGCTGCCTTTTGCTGTTTAACAAGGTTCATTTCCTACTTATTTATACTGAAAACCAGCGCTGAGTCAAATTATTCGGCATATGCTGAGACAACCCCTATTTCGACACTGGAGGCACAGGCACATATTGTACATTTTTTCATGTTATTTTTGGTTCAATGCTCGTTATGTATTTGAGTCCTATGTGCTAAATAAATGTGTTATCATCTATCTACTTCCTAATATGTTTTAAAAATTCTGTTTTAATTTTTTTCTATCATTACTTTGAATATTAAATCGTTTTATATTTCTTGTGTATAATGTTGTAAGTGTGTGCTAAACACCGAATAAATATAGTCTGTCTATATCTATGATAGATATGACAGCGAAGTAGCATAGATAGATAGAAATATAATTATTGCAAAAGGACAAATACATAGACGTATTAGTACATACGTAAGCATAGGGTAGCATATTTCGCTCATTCTTGAATATTCATCCCATAAAATCTACTGCCAATTGTTTATTTTGAGCTACACATTAAATTACTAGCTTTGTATAATTATTGTAAATACCACATCCGCTTACATACATATCTAAAACTTCACTGCTTCAATCGTGTTTGATGGTTTGCCAAATATTTGTGGTATATCATGAATTGTTATTGTATCAACGTATCGGTTAATTGTACATATAGAATACATATAATTTTCACAATAATAACTATTGGAATTATCAAAACATTATTTACTGACACAAATGAGTAAAAGGAGACTTGTGTTTGTCGGCAAACAACATTATCAGAGTAATTGAAGTGAATTGCCCAAATAAACATGTTATAGGGTGTCGTAAATTGTTCCGCATTACGGGGTAATACTTTGTGATAACATTTGGTAAATGTATGTAAAAGTATTAAAGATAAACAAAATTTCATTCATTTAATTGATAAAATTTCATGAATGCTTTACTCGTATCTTAAGATAGTCCCGTGTAGTCAAACTAATAATCAATTTTGTAAAGAAATTATCTCCTCAATAAAATTGGAGTGTCTGTTTGTAATATTAAAATAATCGCTTTTTACTAAGTGCATACAGATGTATACACGGTACATATACCAAAACAACATTTTTTTTAAATTGTTGTCTGTCTGTCTGTTTGTTCCGGCTAATCTCTGAAATGGCTGGACCGATTTTGATGGGACTTTCACTGGTTGATAGCTGATGTAACAAGGAGAAACTTAAGCTACGTTTCCGAGGGGTAAAATAGGGGTGCGTGATAAAACCGAATTCCACGCGGACTAAGTCGCGGGCAACACAGCTAGTCATAAATAAATCCATAAACTATTATTATTATTATTATTTTATGTGATACAGTTACGGAAAGAGCCTACGGCCTACCTGGTGTTAAGTGGTAACCTCTGCCCATAACAACCGATGCGACTTCTACCACTACTAGGTACGACAAGACCCAAGTCGCATCGTATGCTATTATATTACAGAAACTAACTATTATTTGTAGTAACAGATGTCTCAAATCAATCGCATACAAAACAAAAGCAATTGCTATATCAACATGTGATCCAAATTAGTTGGTTGATAGACCACCCTTGTGACCTAATGGGTAATTGAACGCATTGCATCCGTACTGGACTTGATTACACATTCAGATCTAGATCACTGGGATTATGTTCCTTCCTCATTTCGACACACACTTACTCGATCCCAGTTATACGGAAATCCACTAAGAAGATAACGCTGTATAAACAAGAAATTAGCAATTTAATGTTAGCTATTATTGAGATTTCACACAGCGCCATCTAGCCTCAAAGTAAGCTAAGCGTAGCTTGTATCATAGGAACCAGACAACTGATACTTATTTAAGTGTTACGATATAATGTTTTTGTAACAAATAAAAATAAATTTATTATTGGTATAATTATACTCATACTTTTTTTTTAATACCTACATATAATACAAGTGATCCAAATTAGCTTAAATAATAGGATAATTATATGTGTTATATGTATGTATTTACAAAAGAAACAAGTATGTGTATCAGTTGTCTGGTTCTCATGACACAAGCTATGCTTAGCTTACTCTGGTGCTATATGGCCCTGTGTGAAATGTCCACCATTATATATAAAAAAACTATTTATGTACGTTACCTTCCGTGTAGGAGGGGGCGTCCACGCACGCACGCGTGCCTCACTGATAACAAGGCAGCTGATAACGCAACTAATTACACACCTGCACTAACAGCTATCAATACAACCTCTTCAAACAATCTGCCCGGAGATATCACTTACATACACCTCCTTACGTTAACATGATTGCATCTCTGGCAGTGTTCGCGCATTATTATTAACGGACGCACGCGTCTTCACAATATTATTAAATATTCGTTTTGATAGATAGATATTAATATATATATAATAATAAAATGTGCGAGATAGAGTATAATAGAGAAAATATAAGAGAATAATACTTCTTCTATTCGAGTCACTGGTTCTCCCGAACCAGTGTGGTGAAAAGATTTTAAGTGTAAAATTTAAATTTTAGATTTTAAAAATACTAATATAACTTATTTCTGAATAACATACAATAGAGGCTGTGCACAGTATACAAAAATGAACACTGGAAAAAACTAGTGAAAAACTGTGTCGCAGTTTCCAGTGCCCGACCTTAGGACTAAAAAAAGATAAAAATAAATATAGTTACCTTTTTTCTACGACAGTTATACAATAAATATTAACTGATTTCACATTCTCAGTTTTAATACGTGGCAGTGACTAATCGAGTAGGAGTGCTGGTGACTTAGAGATGCCTACGGACGCTTTAGAGAGATTTGTTGCGAAGTGCCGAAAGCTTGTAAGTGTTTTATCTAAGAGTTGAATTAGTCGCATTTTTTTATGTAATACAGTTACAGAACGAGATGACGGCCCACCTGGTGTTAAGTGGTAACCTCTGCCTATTACAAGCGATGCGACTTGCGTCCTCCCCTACTAGGTATGACGAGACACAAGTCGCATCGTATGCTTCCGTAACTCTGAGGTGGAATGTCTTATGTACATGTCTATGTCTATGTCTCTATGTCTATCTTTCTGTAACCACACCTGGGTGTTCATATGTATTATATGTATACATTTACGAAATAAGTATATAAGTATTTATATCAGTTGTCTGGTTCCCATAATACAAGCTATAATTAGCTTACTTTGGGGCTAGATGGCGCTGTGTGAAATGTCCACCAGTGTTGTTGTTATGTTATGTTTGTTCAATTACAAAAAAAGTTAATACAAAAAATGGTAAATAAATATTATTGTCACAGACCACAAAGGGTATTGTATGGCATAGTCATCTCGTCTTCCACCATCAATGTAGAATAATTATGAAGGCCACAGCCGCACTTTACCTGAAATTTCAAATTTCAGTTGAATATATTCCTCTCGCACTCGGAATTAGCTTTACTCTTTACTCGTTGTCTGGAAAGACATAAAGCGACAGAAAGCTGAGAACGGGCATTTTAAAGATCGGTTGAGAGCCTACCGCTCTCACCAAAAGCCCGTGTAAACGCTGTCAAGGCCATCTGCGGTCAACACAAAAAAAAAGTAGTAAAAGTTTTTTTTTATTCATCCTTATTTTCAACTAGCTGTGCCCGCGACTTCGTTCGCGTGGAATAATGACTTTTCACTTTTCTTTATAACTGAATCCTTATGGCAGCGTTGCGGCTCTCAGCGCGCTTTATATAGCCACGGACGCTCAGGCGCGAGGCGTGTAGTACGTACTCTGTACGTTAAAAATGTTCGCCGTGATTCTTTAAATTGACATAACTTTTTTATTTATGAACCGATTGACATGAAATAAACACTAAATGTTAAGTGAAACTTACTACAATATATTAGTGAAAACCGTATCTAAATCGAATAAGCCGTTTCTGATATTAGCTTGCACAAACACACAGACAAACAGACAAACAGATAAACAGACAAACAGACAAAAAAAAAATTAATTACAATTTCGGGTTCGGCATCGATATAATAACAACGCCTGCTACTTTTTTTTTATATATTTCCATTGTACAGACACCACTTTTCTACAATTTTATTATATGTATAGATGATTGATGATTCAATGAATTTAATTTATTAAACGTATTGTCCCAAGCTTGTTGCAAGTCTTCTGACACAATAAATAATGGTGTATATTTGTATATTTTCTTTAGTTTCATACTTATTTGCTGAATCTGCCGCCAAGCGATAAATAAATAACAACAAAGTTTAAAAATATATATAAGTTAGGTATTCCATACTTGATATTGCGATATGCAAATTATATCGTAAACAAATAGTTGTAATCACGTATATAATTACGTTTACATAATCATGTGATAATAAATCACATATCTGTAACGAGTGAGTGACAAATGGCCGTTCATTCGGTGCAGCAGTGACTCACTCATTCATCAACATTATATACATGTTTATGCGACTATTGTACCACTGACCTATATATATATATATATAATTCTGAATGCTGTTGTGTTATTGTGATAAACATATTATTCAGTTTCTACTCCTACATCGTGGATGTGGGCTCACTAGATTTATAGGGAATAAACAACTGACTACAAACACTCAAACATTTGTAGAACTCTCGCCAAATTCGTCCGGGGAAGTACTGCCGCCATACCCATTTCTACCGCCAAGCAGTGACACGTTCGCGTTACTGTGTTCCGGTTTGAAAGGTGTGGTTGCCGGTGAAATTACAGGCACATGAGACATTCTACCGACACGTCTCAGAGTGTTACGGGCGCATACGATGCGTCTTGGGTCTTGTCGTACCTAGTAGTGGAGGACCCAAACCGCATCGGTTGTTATGGGCCGAGGTTACCACTTAACACCAGGTGGACTGTCGTCGGCTCGTTCAGTAACTGCATCACATTAAAAACTACCATTAAATGTGCTAAAATTTATTTTTCGAATCATCGTTTTTTTTTTTTATTGAAGCAACTTTTGTTACATTGTAATTACAGTTACATTGTATTGTGTATGCAATCTGCGACACGAATCAGAAAGAAATTTGAACTTTTTAATTCATTTATTGCGGCGATATCAAGATTTTGTGTATTTTTTTCATAATATTCAATGGTATTCTATTCTATTCTATTCAGCTTTTACAAATTATCGCAACTTTAATGATAAAGAACGTTACTTAGAAAAGTCTAAAGATCTCTTATTCTAAACAAAACCACATTCGTTAACAATGATGCACAATTTTCCTTTAATTAAGTGTTTGCACCAGCGCCAGCCGCGCTGCGCGGTTGGCGCGGTCAATCCTTGTTACAATAACGATGCGCCTCCGCGAAGTGCGCGGACGATCGCCAGAAACGATAAAACTATCCTGTTGATTCGTCGCGTCGCAAGCGTTGTGTGTCGCGACACACTAAACGTAGATTTTCCTCAAGCCCTCCTCGAGGTAAGTGGTAGCGGGATAATTAAAATAAATCTGGAAATTAAACCCAAGTACATACAATGATGCTCAACAACAAAAAAGTGCTCAACGTAGTCGGTTGAGCACTTGGATTATGAATGTTGGACATTTGGACCAGCATGTAAATTACTATGTGATGCAGAGTTTGGCTTATTAAACAAGGTTCACAGGAACAAGTTTAGATCGTCCATTCCATGTTTGCTGTTGCCCGCGACTTCGTCCGCGTGAAATTCGGATTTATCACGCACTCTTATATTTACCCCTCGGAAAAGTAGCCTAAGTTACTCCTTGTTACATCAGCTATCTGCCAGTGAAAGTCCCGTCAAAATCGGTCCAGCCATTTCAGAGATTAACCGGAACAAACAGACAGAAAAAAAATTAAAAAATATTGTTTCGGTATATGTACCGTGTATACATCCATATGCACTTAGTAAAAAGCGGTTATTTTAATATTACAAACAGACACTCCAATTTTATTTATTTGTATAGTAGTATTTTATTTATTTATGTAGTATTCCCACCCAGGACAAACATTTATTATGTGAAATTTGTAACATTAATGTTTGTTCTTTGTTTTGGTGTTAATTATGTATTATATGTATGTATTTACAGAAGAAAAGCATATAAGTATTATATCAGTTGTCTGGTTCCCATGACACAAGCTATGCTTAGCTTACTTTGGGGCTAGATGGCGCTGTGAAATGTCCTCTAATATTTGTTATTATTATTATTATTTATTAATAACTTCAGTCCTTATATTGCTACTGTTTACCGTATTGCCTGAAATAAAAGCTTCTAAAACGCAACGCGACTTGTTACAACTTGTTCCACGTTCTCGCCGGATATTGTTATGGTTGGTGTGTATTGTTATTGTGATTTCGCATTGTGAGCGCGAGGTAATTGCGGACGGCGGGCGCGGCGGCGGGGCTGCGGGGCTGCGGTTTCCAGTCGATCCGCGGACCTCGAGCGGGACTAACATTCTACTCCCATCTGTCTACGTTCAGTCGCATCTATGAATCATCTACTCACACTCGGTTCTTTTTGAAACAGTATTCGAGCTTTCCTCCTGTGTTGTTCGCAATATTCGCAGAATCATAATTCAGTATCAAATGTTAGTTCGTCAGTGTTCGTCATGTGTTTGTGATTGTCGGTGAAAATGGTTCAGTGGTATACGAGTGACCTTGATATAGATCAGGTAAGTTTTTTTTTTATATTGGTTGTAGTAGTATATGCAGTAGAACTTGTGCTAAGTTCCCCTGGAGAAGTACTGCCACCACACTTAGTAATCTGCCGCCAAGCAGTGATGCACTCGTGTTGCTGTGTTCTGGTGGGAGGGAGCGGGTGCCGGCGAAATTGTAAGCGCATGAGACGTAACATCCCCGTCTCGGGGTGATGGACGCAATGCGACTTATCTCGTACTTTGGTGGAGAGGACTCGAGTCGTTGCCTACCCTGTAGGTACCTCTTCACATTTCTTTTGAAGTTGCCCATATCGTACCTCGGCGGAATAACCTCAGGAGGAAGCTCATTCCAAAGTTTGACAAGTGCTAGGCATAAAGGTGCGGCTATAGTGAGTGTTCAGGGTTATCTGTGATTATCAATGACTTCTTCTTCTTCTTCGAGTCACCGGTTCTGTCGAACCAGTGTGGTGAAAGGATTGTAAGTGCGCCTCAAAGAGGCTCAAATCAATGACTGAATAACGCGAAACAACTTCAAAGGGTTAATATTGTCGGTCGTAGCTAAAGTTGCTTTACCTTGTGTTACTCCTACCGGTCTGTAAACGACTACAGATTCCTCGTCCTGCATTTATTTTCCTCCGATGTCACCTGTATATTAGTTTATTGCCTTTAGATTATCATTTACAAGTCCCGTTTATCATTTAACATTCAAATACATTTACACTGGCTGCATATCTTCACCTTCAGGTCTCTCGGTCGGTGTAATTACATCGCTATACCAACTACCGCTTCGCTTCATTAGCGTCTGGTTGGATGACCTCGTGAAATCATCATGATTCTCACCGGGGGTTTACCGCGCAAACAAACTGCCCATCACAATTTTTATTTCCGACATATACAAATAGACATAACTCATATCTGTTTGACTGTATACATGTGTGTAAACATGTGGTTTGGGGGGCGATGTATCATTTTGTCATTATATAAAACTAGTTACGCCCTGCGACGTTACCCGCGGTGAATAAGTCATCCCACGGGAACACTGCACTATTTCAGGATCGAAATAGCCTATGTGCTATTCCAGACTATATCACTGACTGACTGGCCTCGCAGCTCAGTTGGTTAGTAAGTCTGCTTTCTGAGCCGTAGGTCGTGGGTTCGATTCCCACCCAGTACAAACACTTGTGTGACGAACATAGATGTTTGTTCTGTGTCTGGGTGTTAATATATGTATATAGTAAATACATAAGTATTATATCTGTCTGGTTCCCATGATACAAGCTATGTTTATCTTACTATGGTAGTAGATGGTGCTGTGTGAAACGTCCACCTGATATTATCATTGTTATATGATGTGTGTATTATGTTGTTATCAGAGCGAGCAGTCGTCTCCGTTCCGGCGGTGGACGACGGGCAGCGGCAGCGGCAGCTCCTACCGCTGCCACGATCATCACAACATGTATAACAAGGTAAGGCCCCTAACCCCTTCTTATATCACTGCCTATGACTAGCCTCACCTCACAGCTCACTAACCCTGCCTTCTTTGCTGTAGGTCGTGGGTTCGATTCCCACCCAGGACAAACATTTTTAAGACGTATATATGTTTGTTCTGTGTCTCGGTGTTAATATGTGTTATATGTATGTATTTACAAAAAAATATACAAGTATGTATATCAGTTGTCTGATTCCCATGATACAAGCTATGCTTAGCTTACTCTGTAGCTAGATGGCGTTGTGTGAAATGTCCACCAATATTTATTTACTGTTTAAAAATACGGGTAGATAAGTTGATGAGTTGGATTTCGCCCTACGCACTCTTCAATCACCACATTGCGTTCATAGAACTTCTAACACTGTCACTTAAACATAGCGAAAGAAGGAAGGAATCCACATGGCTTTGTGTTGTTGGACTCGGGACTTATTGTTTTTTCCTATTATTTACTTCGTCATGTTAAATATCAATAATGGGTAAAAATATTATAGTGTACGCGGTTTTAGACATCTGATTTGTTGGTTTTGCCCACTATTTTCCTTAACCGTTTCGAGTGTGGACACTGACGACAAATCAACCACACATTCACGCCCACTATAGAGTTTGCTCGTTGCATGCGGACCATGTTTGCCAAAGTCTTGTTGTAAAAAAACCTTTCGTTACACTAATAAGCCGTCTAACATACTCTGTACCACTTAAGAGCAGTAGAACTCACGCCAAGTTTGTCCGGGGAAGTACCGCCACCATGCCCATTTCTGCCGCCAACCAGTGACGCATTCGCGTTACTGTGTTCCGGTTTGAAAGGTGTGGTTGCCGGTGAAATTACAGGCACATGAGACATTCCACAAACTTCGCTCCACTCTACCATCGCCATACTTTACATCGGCTTGCATATTTGATTTATTTTTCATTAGTTTTGGTAGAATCAAATACAGTTGCTGTGAACATCGTGACAAGAACTTTTCGAATCCTTTTTCCCTCCACCTACCAGAAAAATGCAGATATTTATTCACTTCTTTCGGCGACGTTATAACTGTCAATAATAACCACGCTGCATTGGGCCTGTTGTTGAAGAGACTGAGTTGAAGTTAATGCCAGTGCACGCGTTAGAAAACAAAGTATATTTAATAAACTCATAACACGAACGGAAGGCAGAAACTGTAAAAAATTCCTTGTTACAGCAAATGAGCGAAGGTTCAAGTCCTGTCTCCGGCGGCGGCGGCGGCAGTTCCAACGTGGCGCGCTGGTCTCTCGGACTGGAACACCTGCTGGCCGACTCCGCCGGGGCCGCAGCCTTCGCACATTTCCTGGACAAGGAGTTTGCAGCGGAAAATATACGGTATGCTTCCATCTAGTCAAGGCCCTTCTCCGGGAATACAGGAAATTTCATTGCGGCGGCATACATCTGAGAAGAACAATAATGTTTAAAATTTTGTGTGTATCACATGCTTTTTCTGTTATTGTGAAATAGTAAGAAAGTGTCATCCACAATTTTTATGCCATGATAAGATAGGTCATTTGTATACCATAAAGAGAAATAGTCCAAGAATGGATCCCTGAGGGACATCTGCAAACTATTACCTGTTAAATAGGATTTCATCAGTTCTTCCGCTTACATTCTAGTATAAGTAGGTTCTGGCAATAGCTGTGATGTTACCTGAACCTTTTTCCGTAGGTTCTGGTGGTCATGCGAGCAGTACCGTAATACAACGGACCCCACGGTGCGCAGGACACTGGCGGGGGAGATTTGGCAGCGCCATCTGGCGCATAACGCGGACGAACCCGTCAACGTAGACGCCGCTGCGAAGAGGCACGCGACCCTGCTGCTGTGCCACCATCCTCCGCCGGCCGACCTGTTCGCACAGGTAATCACCAATTCAGACTGGCCTCACAGCTCAGTTCAGGTAGTAACCCTGCCTTCTACGCCGCAGGTCGTGGATTCCATTCCCAGGACAAAATTTGTATGACTAATATTGATGTTTTTCTGGGTGTTAATATGTATTATATGTATGTATGTACAAAAAAGTTTGTGATTTTTAATTTAGTATGACGTGTTACATTTAATTTTGTTTTCAGTGATCAGTTAGTCCTGTTTGATGAGATTGCGCCCGTAATCCATAAAATGTATTGTTTGTAGGCGCAGAAGCAAATATTCAACGTGATGAAGTTCGACAGCTACCCGCGGTTCCTGCGCTCCGGCACGCACGCGGAGTGCGCGCGCGCTGACCTGCGCGGCCTGCCGCCCCCGTACGCGCACGCGCACGACAAGCCAACCGGCGACGATACTGCCAAACCAAACAACGTGAGTCTTACATAATTACCTTCAAATTGACGTGGATTTTGCAGTTGGTTGCGGCGAAATTCCTCTCGCCGCCCTTTCCCTCCCCCCTCTCTATCGCTCTCCCCCTCTCTCCCCCGCTCACTTCCCTTTCTGCCCTACTAATCTCCCCTCACCCCTTTCTCTCTCTCTACCCCCTCTTACTTCCATTTTTATCGCCCACCCTCGCTCCCCCCTCTCTCCCCCCCATCTCCCTCTCATTTGATAGCTGCGGTGATTGTACGTAGCTAACATTTATTTTGTGCTCATTGTGATGTTGATGTTGTCCGTTCCAGTTGAAGAAGTCCGCCAGCAACGTGTCGGAGCGGCGGCGCAGCGGCGGCGCGTCGCTGCTGCCGTGGCGCATGCGGCCCGCGTCGCGCGAGCGGCCGCCCCACCACCACCAGCACCCGCACACAGATGTAACTATTATTATTATGATTATTATTATTGTTGTTATTATTAACTATCACTAGAACCCGCTGCTTGTCCTGACGTGGGGTATACGATTATAATCGGCGAAATTTTGTTTATGAGTGGAGCCAACAGCACTCTCCTACCAGGCGGTTCTGTGACCACGTTTACGTTAAAACCACATTTGCCAAACTGCACGTTTCTAACAAAGCTATCAGTTATTGTACTAAGAGTGCTAGTTTAAACACCCGTGTAAATATAATGTATAATTAGCAAATATACGTGTAGTACAGAAATATAAAGCTATTGACTGACGGAGCTATCTTTGAATGTAGCAATCATGCCAGTCTATTACTGGGAAACATTTGGCCGGAAATAGGCACCAATAATTACAGACACATGAGAAATTCCACCTTCACGTCTTAGAGTTATGGGCGCATACGAAGCGACTTGGGTCTTGTCGTATCTTGGTAGGAAGGACCCGAGTAGTATTGCTTGTATGGGCAGAGGACCACTTTACACCAGATGTGCTATCAGCTCGTTCTGTACAATGCCACATTAAAAAACAATCATTGCTGACAAATTACAGACACATAAGAAATTCCACCTTCACGTCTCAGAGTTATGGGCGCATACGAAGCGACTTGGGTCTTGTCGTATCTTGGTAGGGAGGAGGCGAGTCGTACTGCTTGTATGGATAGATGCATCAGATAATTCTGTAAAATGCCACATTAAAAAACCCAATGATTGCAGGTGGTAAAGTGTAGCCAGACGTCGGTCGGTCAGCCGCTGTGTCGCGTGATGCTGCCGGACGGCGCCACCTCCGTGGTGAACGTGGAGGGGGGCGTGACCGTCGCGCACCTGGTGGACCGGCTGCTGCAGCGGAGGAACCTCACACTCAACACGTACGATGTGCTGCTCAAGGATCCCAACCAGGTCAGTCCACTCCACCATGGCACTTCTGACGATGGATGCTGGCTACCGATGAAGTTCTCTGTCATATATATTCTGTTTTTCACCATACAGGTATAATTGAAAAAGAAACTATATATATTTCTTCTACTTGCTTGAAAATTCAATTTTGTACTCTTAGTTTTGAAGTAAGTTTGGCATCAGTTTCGTTAATATTTCAGCCAAATTGGACGTTCCATCATCTCTGAGAGACTTCTGTAAGACTTTGGACATGAACTGTTTCGGTCCACTTAGAAGTGACTGAATCATATGTAGACTCAGTAGTGCCGCTGCAAACTCCAGCAAATGGATATGTGTTCAGGAGGCTGCAACCATGTGGTTGAGAAACTTATCCTCTCAATTAACGCAACACTCACTGGCCTGCCCGGTTTGTCTTACCTGCACACTAAGCAACCTATATATCGTTACGAGAAGTCACATTTTAGGGAAACAATTTGTTGACGAGTTATTGCAACGCGTTGACTGTCTGGGCTGATGGGTACCCCCAGATTTACAGAATTGCTTGAACAAGTTTTGTGCAGCCGATTATCACGCAATCTCGACGATTACTAACCAATTGAACGAGCCGGTCTGTCCTTAGGTCGAGGCTCGAGGTGACGGAGGTAGTTATCGAATCCAACTGGGTCCAACTGGGTTGCTGTTAAGAAATTAAAATATTTTTTCATTCAAAACTCCTGCAATGCCTTAAGACCAATGTATTTAACCAATGTGTACTTCCCATCATCCGAACCGAAGCATGGCCGTTCAAGCACATCTACACAATAACAGTGGCTCAGTGAAATGTCATTACTTCCAGGGTGAATCACCATCCGTGGATTTGCAATCGTCCTCGTCCGTGCTGAGCGGGCGGGAGGCCATCGTGGAGCGGCGCGCCGTGGTGCGGCTGGAGCTGGTGAGCGGCGGCGGCGGCGCGCCGCGGTGCGTGCTCGTCCGGTGCGGCGGCGGGCGGCGGCTCCAGCACGTGCTGCGTCGCGTCGGGGCGCGGTACCGGCTGCGCGCGCCCGCCGCCGCGCGCGGCCCGGACCCCCTCCACCCGGACACACTCATGCAGGTACGTGCACACACTCGCGCAGGGTGACTAACATCCCCTTGTACTACGATTACTCGTGGTTTTATTTGACTGATAGAATTCTGAAGAGTAAATGCTCTAAAGACGTTCACATTTCAGTATCTGTTATCGTATTGATGATATAATGTATTGTTCAGGACTTGGACGGGTGCAGACTGCAGGTGCACGAGCTGGGCGAGGGCGGCGACACGCGTGGCTCGCAGTGCGACCGCGACCGCGACCGCGACCGCGACCGCGACTCGGACGCGGACGCGGACTCACTCAGCGAGCTCGCGCTGCGGCTGCACGACGATAGGGACGTCGACGCACAGGTAACCAACACGCACCACACGTGGCACGTTTCCTTAAATCGGCTACCTATGATTAATCAGTATTTGATCATCCACGATGATAAACGGACGTCTATCTAAATTCGATCTTTTCGTCAACATATACTCATACACGTGCACCCATATAAAGCACAGACCCATCGATCTGAACCCAGAGAGGAGGCCGAGTTGTAATAAGTACCCGGTTGTTACAGAGCAATAGTACGAGCAGCAGCCGCAGCAACAGCGTGCACTCGCACTCACACGCGAACGGTGCGCAGGCGCAGTCGCGGGCGCGCGTGCGTGCGGCGCTGCGGCCCGGCGCCGCGCTCCACCACCACCCGCCCGGTACGCCCGTACCTACGAGTGCGCCGCCACAGCTCACGGTGCACGTTGCAAGAGCAGTAGAACTCACGCCAAGTTCGTCCGGGGAACTAGCCTAACTGACCATGCCCATTTTTGCCGCCAAGCAGTGACGCATTCACGTTACTGTGTTCCGGTTTGGAAGATGTGGTTGCCAGTGAAATTACAGGCGCACAAGACATTTCACCTACACTTCTCAGAGTTACGGGCGCATACGACGTGACTTGGGTCTTGTCGTACCTAGCAGGGGAGGACCCAAGTTGCATCGGTTGTTATGCGCAGAGGTTAGGCTTAGAGGTAAGGCTTTATCAAATAAATAAAAAACCCACGTTTATGAATACATTTTTGTCATCAGATTTCCTGGACAACCTTCGCGAGACCCAGCGACAGCGGGTTCAGAAGCGGACGCCCCCCTCCTCTGGTGGGTGCGGGCCGCCGTCGCGCTCCCCCTCCCCCTCCCCCCCGCCGTGCGCCGCCGCCCCCGCGCCGCCCCGCACCCCGCCACCGCTGCCGCCCAAGCCCGCGGCCAGGCCCGCTCCTGCGCCCGCGCCCGCGCTCGTATGAACGATACTGACAACAACTTTCGTTCTACTATGTGAGCAGTATACAACCGCAGTGCTACCACTACTGGTATCGCTGGCTCTCGACCCGGTGCGGTGGAAAGTGCACCTTAAACGGACTCCCTTCGTGGATTTGCAATACACGGAAGGATACGAACGTACAAATGCGAAAGCGCTCGTGTGAGCTTACGTTCGCATTACCACGCGAGCGACGACTGCAACTACAATTTGAACTGTACAAAGTGAACATAATCATTGAACCACGATCGCTGAGCTAAACCGGAGAACCAAAGAAGGCTAACCGCAGAACTATCATTACCAGTGTATAGTATAAAAAAGTGTGTTAAAACTGTGTAATATTCTCAGTTTGAGCGTAAACCAAAATGGAACTTGTACTGCCATTCAGGGCCGACTCCTGGATGCTTGAGGGCTCCAGCACCAACGGGAGGTAGAAGTGGATGATGAGCACCGTTGAGCATTCAAAATTTGAACTGAAGATCTTTGTACGCTCAAGTTTAAACAAAGATTTAGAGACATTCATACGATTTGTCTCTATAATGTTGGATATTTATAAGTCGGTCTGTGTGATGGTTTATTATAATGGTGTTTTCATTCACTTCCCCAGTGCTTTTATATGTGACATATAACACCGCAGAGCACCCACAGGGTTCTAAATGCTAAATGTCGGCGCCTGTGCTGCCATCTATTTCGGGATCATGTAACTAAGCACTTTGTGCACGTAAGCACTGTGTTCACATCCGTTGGGCCCGTTGTGTCATTGTCCTGAATGCCATGTGAATGTACAATACTGGATCTTGAAATGGGCCATTGTGTTTAGTAATGAAATGCTTACTTTGTATTCGTTTAAGGGCTGGTGTTGGTTGGTCCATCCCTAAACTCATTGACACAAATGTCACGATGACAGCTTTCGTCCATATAGACATTCGCGTCATATGAGTTTAGTAACCAGTTAAGGTCAGCAGTTCAATAGTCTGAGACGGTGCCTAGTTGTCTGACGAATGGTACCTCCGATTCCGGTCCAAACGAACTTTTTAACACAAACTGTACACAACGCTAGATAAAAGTGCAACTAAACTATGAGTAGTGATGACAAAATGCTTTCACACACAAAGCTAACCTCCCATTCCAGTATTAGGTACAGGTTTCTTAAACCTTTGCACATTTTGTATATATTGAAATGGAAGTATTATTGTTATTAAAATAAATTACCAGTGTTGTTATTATTATAAGAATATAAGGTGCATTCCCTTTGTTAGGGCTGCACTCAAGGAATGGAATAGTTTGTGTTTGTTCATACAAACAATGCGAACGTAGAAACAAACCAAAAATGATTAAATTTAAAAAGAACCACGGAGTACCGTGTACATGAACTGTGAACGTGCTGATAACAAACTCTTGTTGCATACTTTCAAAGTATTTACTAATGAATTATATCAAATAAGTGAAATACATGATTTAACTTGACATATATTTTTGTGACATTCGCTTACTTTTGTCCACCTGCAAAGTGGTGCGTTACCGTTCTCCCCACTGATGGGGGCATCATATTTCACGAGGCAACGCCCCTGTTAACATTGTTATGGGGACAGCGAGAACAAATTAATTATTTTGAAATTATTGCACAATAAAAGGGTGTTAAAGGCATTATGCTCGGAAATATTTTCTTCCAGCCAACCTGTGTGTTTTGTAAAAATTATGTGTTGTGTATATAAAAACAAGAGACAATATATTTATAATATGTAGCGGTTGATATTGAGTAAATTCTAGCTGAGTATGCACGTGTAAAGTGGGTATGAAAACAATTGTAAATAATGTGTATAAATAATATTACAATTAGTAAAATATTGTGTTCCAATTGGGTACTAAGTATCTCTCGGTGTGTATCTGTATACAGTAATGTGACATAAGATGAATATCTCACTGGAAGATTTGTGTCTGCAATGTTTAATGTATCGTGTACATACGATGTATGGCTAACATTGTTGCCTTTGCCACTGCACCGTGCCTATAATCTTATCACAAATCCAGTTTATCACTGAACACTTCTTAAACGTTGTCTAAAAGTTAGCCATAGTGGAATAACTTAGGGGTTATAGAAGTGACTCATTTCATGGCAGTATTCTGTTAATTGACCCACTTGTCACCGCTAGCCTAAATGAATGATTGTACTTACATAGATTCACGCCTTTATCCCCGAAGGAGTGGCAGAGCCTCATTCGGCCATTTTTTACCTTATGACCATAACCAGACGTGATAGGGCGTGAGCTCGGCGCCACCATTGTTTTCTCACGAATAACTGCCCGCACTCCTCCGGTAATTCATTACTTAATATACACCGGCCAGAACATTATCTTACACCAACGAAATTATTAACAAGTCTGGTCAATTACAGTGATTGTAATTTTTGTATATCTTCTAATATAAAAAATTCTCATGTGTTTGTAACAAAACTCCTCCGTATCGGCTTAACCGATTTTTATGAATTTTTTTGTGTGTTCGGTAGGTCTGAGAATGGGACGTAAACTGTTTTTAATACCCCTAAGTGATAGAGAGGTTCGACCCTAAAAAAAAATTTCAACCCTCGTTTGTCGATTACTGATAAAATGTTTTTTTTTTACGTTTTTAATGACACTTTTACCTTAACGTGGCGTTGCTACGCATGCCGGGTACAGCTAGTATATTTATATGTATATATATTATATAATAAATACAGGTTATGTAAGTCTTTTGCACTGATGTTATAACTAAAGAGCAATAGTAAATAGTGATACCAGTAATGTTTGAAGTTCCAGGATATAATACATAATGGAGATAAATAATATATTTATTGGAGTTAGTATTCACATATTAATATCTTAACACAGAATGTTTGCAGAAAATCGCATGTGTGCGTTATTCTTGTCTCCTCCCTCCAAATCTTGGAACTTGTAATTTTTTCTACTCATATGTAATTTCTACTAATTTGTGTTTTAATTATACCTACTTTAATATTTGTAATAATTCATATGTTAATTGTCATAAGTAGGTATGATGAAATATGTCTCGGTGGTGAAGGCGAGGCGCGTGTGTGTGTCGTGTGGCAAAGCGGATAGTCATAATTTATTAATATTGTGGTCACACCCGGATAATTATTTGGGGTAACAATAAACAAGTACTGAACCATTTTGTTGTTTTATATTTGCGTATTTTTTTCCTTATCCGGTGTTTTCCTTGTAGCGTCGTGTTCATCACTTAGTTATTGTAATGTTTTTACATTTTGTATATTCGTACATTTACAATACAATATAATATAATAACTGTTTATTACAAAACCACAATACAAATGAGTACTTATAAAATAAAACAATTTTATGTGTACATTAAATGCGGAAAAACACTAAACGGCCTTATTGCAATGAGAAATCTCTTTCAGACAACCTTTGTAAGGCCAGAATATACCAGAATCGTGGGTACGATATAGACGGTGGTGCCTTATAATTATATACATATATTTAATATGAATCATTTGACTCACATAGGGTATTTAAAAATATATCAATAAATATTTCATTTGGATCATTTTGTTGAAGTTGTAAAAGGGAGTACAACGAGATCTAAAATTAGATACAAATCTACTTCTTTTTTTATAAGAAATATTTCTTTACCTATTGATTAGTTAGTGTTTTTACATCTTCCCATGGAATGTCTGTAAATAAAAACACTTTTTAATAATTTCGTATAATACGAGTAAATATTGACGCATTCTGATTCTGATGTGAATTGATCTTAAGGCGGATAGGCCAAGTTACCTTTACCTACGTTTAGAAGTTTTAAGTACGCTTTTTCTTAACTAAAAATCAGTAACTTAATTCTATAATTTAATTAATATATTTGGTCTAATAAAGGTCTGGTGTTGTCCGACTCGTCCTCGTTAGATACGCTTTCATTGCTCTCAGTTATTTTTTTCGATAAATCTGACAGTGTTACGTTTTTCGTTCCCTTCGTCTGATTGGCTAAAGTAATGGCACTCCTCTATCTGTATGCTGTCAACGGTTGTCTTCTTGTGGCTCTTGCTGCTCTTGAAGGTGTCTGTAACGCTCGCCTTCGCCGCGTTTGTACCGACCACACTCATTATCCATCTGTTCTGGATGTTTAATCTGAAATAAAATAATAAAATGGTCACTGCCATGGCCATATCTGCCGCCAAGCAATGTTCAGGTTTGAAAGGTGTGGTTGCCGGTGAAATCAGAGGCACATACACCTCAGAGTTACGGGCGCATACGATGCGACTTGTGTCTTGGCTTGCTAAGTAGGGGAGGACCCAAGTCACATCGGTTGTTATGGGCAGAGGTTACCACTTAACACCAGGTGGGCTGCCGGCTCTTTCCGTAACTGCATTACATTAAAAAAAAAGTTCAGTTAATTTTCAGGGGATTGAGAATTGGTCAGGCAGATGATGAAGACGAGACAAAGCCTAAAATTAATGTTCTAAAAAGATCATCAAGCCTTTCCTTGGAGACCAAATGTTGATGATGATCCTGGGGATGGTATGCTCACCTGCGACACAGCATGCTGATGACGCGCCTCTTCACAACCAGCACGATGAAAACAAGCAACCCGTTGAACATGTTAGGCGAGGAAACCAAAGCGT